>CAXAMN010010224.1:1328985-1409762 GCA_963970005.1 Durusdinium trenchii
GATCGTGCCCCTGTCTCGACTGTCTGCCCAGACCAGGTTGATTCCTCGCTTCTCAAATCCTGGGGCAATCAGTTCCAAGGGTTCTTTCCAGTCCTTCGCGGTCAGGGTCACACATGCCAAAACGGGCTTTCCCGGGCGCGAGACGCGCCACGGGAGTCCCTGGTCACCCTCAAGAAGCTGCGCCCCGGACGCGAGCAGTGCCGCGGTGTAGCCTTCAGCGAGGGCTCCCAAGCGGATGAACTGCACCTTGAGAACAGTGGGCCCGAGCAATTGTTTTGGGACTGGAGAGGGGTTGCGAGAATCAGCCAATTTCAAAGCCTGAGAGGTGTCCGCGTCGGCTTGACCTGCCCATACAAGGGCTCTCCTTTGCCATCCCCGGTCAAGAAAGCGTTGCAGGGCCTCGTCTGGCTTGGGAAGAGTCGTAAGGCCTGCCTCCCTGATCACCTCGTCGGCGTCTTTCCTAGTGAGCGCATCGGCCACCACATTGTGGTAGGTGCGGAGGTAGGCGGTGTGCAGATGAAACCCGTAGCAGGCTTCAACAGCTGCCAGCACCTGAAGCAGAAACCCAGCGAAGGGGTGTCGTGCTTGCCGAGTGTTGACCCACTTGATCACCACTTGATTGAGTACATAGCACTCATGGAGGTGGCTGCCCCTTCAACGGAATCATGGGGGTGATGCCGGGGGCAGGTGAGGCTGAAAGCCGCTTGCATGGCGGCATGCGTGGCGCGGATCAGAGTGGGTTTGAGATGCAGACCTCCCGAAGGGGAAGATAGGCCCCTTTGGCATTGGTCGAGCCTTGCTCGAAGCCAACAAGGACGAGCGAGGGTCTCAACGGCCAGCGGCTCCTTCCATGCAAGTGAGGTGAGAGGATTCTCCAGGTGAGCCTCGCGGCCGTCGTCAACTTGAATGCCACACAGGTCCAAGATGTAGCGCAAATGCATCCGGCCCTCTTTGAGGCGCAAGGTCATGTCGCAATTTCGCAGAATCGCTAGGCGGATCCAGGCACAAAAGGGCGTGCAAGGGAAGGCTCCCCACAAGTGGCGGGGTCGAAGGCGGCGGACTAAAGCCCGCCCCACTGAGCGGTCTTGAGCTTTGCGGAAGTCCTGGCCGTGGTCAAGTCCCAGGTAAAGGGCAAGTCCTCCGTGTGCCAGTACGGCATGGGAAGCGCGAGCCTTTCCCGCATAGACTTCAAGGAAGTCTAACCCTTTGTCCAAGGCTTGGTTGAAGACGTCGGCCTGAGGTCCCAGCCACTCAGCAAGCTCCGCATCAGTCCAAGTGTCATGCGTGAGGTCTTTGGACTCCAGGACTCCTGGCTTCCACTCTCCGATACGCTCGCTTGCGTCGGAACAGAGGTGAAGGCCTAACACCGAGGGCGGCCGATTTCCTGATCGGCGAGGGACCTCTTCCGGTTGGGCACATCGCGGGCAGAGCAAATAGTCCCGGGCGCGAACCGACGCCTCGGAACCATGCGCTGCCTCCAAATGACACTCCCACCCGGCAGCTATGACCTCTCGGATAATGGGCGGTTTGCATTCCAACTTATTGGGCACCAGGAGTCGCATGTGGCCGTGATGGACCAGCAAATGAATTTGTTGACTCCCATGACCGGAGGACAGAGCTCCAGTGATCACCTCTCTGGAAAGGTCTCCATCAGATGCCATCCGAATGACATGGAGGGTCCGATCAAGTAACAAACTCGAAGGAAAAGACGCCAAAGTGCGGTAGTCCTTATCGTGTGACCAATGCAATAGGTCGTGCACAAAGACTCTCAAGTCCGCTTCAGATCTTGGCATCATGTCTGGACACTCTCCAAGGCGTCGACCGGCCTCAGCCGCTTGGCCAATAAGCTCCTTTCTCATCTCATTGGTCTGTTTTTGGACTTCGTCCCAAGAAGGGACCTTTCCATAATTCTCATAAAGGTATCCGGCAGAGCAGTGGAGCAGGAGACACTGCCGAGCTTCTGGTCCGACATCGCCGCTTTCTGGTGACAGAAGGTCCTTCTTCCAGGATCCTGAGGGGTACAGCCCATGAGAGGGTGCCTCGACCGACTTCGTTGTGCCATTGTAGGTGTGTCAAGTGGCCGACATTGGGCGAGTATCCTGCTCGGTTCAGACTGGCTCCTTGCAGGGCCTCATCGGCGGCTGCAGAGAGGGAAGGACAACCGCGAGCTCGCGCTTGCTCTAAAGCTCTGCGAACATCATCTAGTCCCAAATTGTGATTTGGGTTCTCTTCTTTCTGCAAGAGGAGTTGGTTCTTGACATACGTTATAAGTTGCTCGCCAAACCCCTCCGTCAGATTGGTCTGGTCAATCTCTCCCATCTTCTCCCCCCTTTCCTTTGCCTCATTGCAAAGGCTATCTCCTGTAACCTGCACCTCTCGGGTGGGTTTGTCTCGGTCGTGGTCTTCGAAGAAGGTTGGGTCGGGCCCTTCGAGCAACTCTGCCATTTCCATCTCTTGGTCGGTTGGGTGGATACTGGTGAATTCCTCAGGAGGCGCCTCTTGGGTAGGAATGATTTCTTGGCTGACGGGACATTCGCCAACCTTTGAGTCCGTTCCTTGCTCGTCTTGAGGAACTTCACCACCTACCTTCTTCATCTTCTTGCCCTCATTCACCATTTCCTGGTTCTTGGCCTGTTGTGCTTTGCGGATACTTTCCATCCGCTCCGCAACTTGGCTTTCCGAGAATTTCGGTTGACTGCGCAACACTTTGGCGCTGTCCCATGTGAATGGGGGCAAGAAGAGGGTCTGGCGCACCCTCGATGACAAAGGTGGTCCCAGCACAAGTACCGGGCCCCCTTCTTCTCTTTGGGCCTGTGGTCCAAAGCAACCTGCCAGCAAGCTCGCGATAAAAGTCGGTTGTGGCGAGGGATGATGTCTGTCTGGAAATACTCACGGCTGTCCTCAAGAAAGAACGTTCTTGGGAGTCGGAGCCATGGCTCTCCATCTTCGCCTGGAGCGGCAACGAAGAAACGGATCCTCTCGAAGGTGGGTGACTCTTCCTTCATCGCCCTTCGAAGTTCTCTGTCAAGGTCCTTCAATTCTTCGATGTACCTGGACCAGAGCTCTTCCCACACACTGAAGATGGCGTGAGCTGGCCACATATAAGCGTGGTCCTCCCCAAGCTTCAATAGGTACGTGGCGGCTTGTTCGAAAGCTGAGTAGTGTTCTGAGCCATACACGCATGACACTGCCCATGCTTCCCTTAAGGCATTCCGGTACCAGGCATTGAGGGTCATCGGTGGTTTAGGACGTTTTTTGAACTTGAGGTCCACACAACCCGTCCAGTTGTCGAACTCTTCCTCTGAAGTGAGAGGGAAGTCAGCCGCCGAGAGACAAAACTCAGGCACGGTCTTAGCGTCCTTTCCACCAACTCTCATCGAGGCCAACCCGTAGGCGATCCTGTTGTTGATGTTGACGGGGAACTGCATCGCCCTCAGTTGGGGTCTTCCTTGGGTTGAGGTTGCTCTCAGGGAGTGAAACAATTCTTTGCCTACCGTGGCCTTCCCGAGGGACACCGTGAGGGCGTCACAACCTCTCACCAAGAACACCAACCTCTCTTCCGTTTTGCCGATCGAAGCCAGCTTTCCTTTGTCGTGGCTTGCTGCTTCGTCCTTGGAGGTTACGGCTTTGGCTATGGCCTGCAGGGCCTTGGCGGTCTCATCCAGCCTGGGTGGTTCCCCATCAGTGTATGCTCCCATGTGTCTGGCTCTGGCTACAGCTGCGAACGAAGCATGTGCATCTGGTTTCACGGAGTGACTTCCATGTCCCATGCCTGCTGGCAGGGATGAGGTCCCCCTGGGACGGTACAAGCTTGCTGCACTGGGCAAAGGCTGACTTTCATTTCTCGGAATTGCTCGAGTGGGTGAAGGCAGAACCTCTACCACCTTTGGGGCTTCAGATCCATACCCGGGCTCAGCCACCACCGGGGCACAGGACCTGATGTCAAGCACTGGGTCTCTGGTTTCTCCAGGAATTTCCTCTTGGGTGGGACAGTCCTCAGTAACAAGGAACGCGATGGCCTTCCGGGCTTTCGGAGGATAGTCCTTGGGGAGCCTGGTGACATAGAGGGTGGTCTGCTTTCAGCTCTTCCCACGTCTCCCGGGGCCCGTACCCAGACTGGGTGCATGCTTTGAGAGCTGACGCCTCGTCCCTCCCTTCAAGGATTTCCTTCAGGTACTTTGCAAGGGTGGTTGCTTGGTTGCTTGGTTGCGAGGCGGAGGCTGGGGTGGCAAGTTTCCAATCGTCCCCGGGCGCGAAACGCGCCTCGGGGTCAACAGGTTTTGGCAGCTGAGCCGCCCCTGGGCCTCCACTGGTACCCGCCCCCCTTAACCTAGTGGTGGGTTTCACTCTTTCTTCTTTGGCCCCATGCAGCTTACACAATCGTAGCCCAGCTTTGGATGCTTTGACTTCTCTGTCGCAGCCTTCATACACACAGGTTCTCTTGGCCGCTTGCCCTTCGTACAAGGCCCGATGATGATTACAGCCACTGAAGTAAAAATTCCCGTCCTCGTGCCTGAGGTCTTCAGCGCTACTCACTTCTGCGTCTGAAGGTAACAGCTTCACTTTATTGCCCCGGGCTGCATCTTGGCAGGGGACCAAGGACAAAGAGGTTGCCTTGCTGTTCACCAGAAACGCCACTGATTCCGCCTGGCACGAAGTCTCGTCTTCCGCTTCAGATTCTGTCTCAGAGTTCTCATGGCGTGGCGTTGACGCTCCGCTTCCGGGTGGGGCCCGAGTCCGGTTTCCGCATAGACACCCCGAGCAGAAGATGCAAGCCAGCCCCTTTCGAACGGCTTTCCCGATACCTCCACAGACTCCTACCCTAGAGTACCCACACAGCCAGGCGGCCGTAGCACAACGGGCCAAAGGTCCTTTCCCAGCGGCGTCTTGGAGGTCGAAGTCAGTGTTCCTCGGGATGATGGCTGAAGCCACTGCATGAAGGCAGTCATCGTCCGGTTGTCCACATGGCCTTTGGGCGCAAAGATTGAACACGGCAGTCCATGCCTTCGAGTTGGTTCCTGTAGTACCGGTGCGAGGAAGCATGCACCGAGTCGCATTCGGCCTTGAAGCCGAACCTGTTGGTACGTCCTCGCAGTGTTCCGTGGCGGAGCCTGGCAATGGCAGTGCCATCTGTTACCAAGAGGTCAAACGGCTCCCTTCCATCTCCCCGACCGCGGACTTCCTGCTGAACGTAGGCAGCTGTCCAGTCTTCTCGGCCTTGTGGCCCAAACCATTTTGGCCTAAAGACCCTCACCCCGTGGATCTGTGCAAGCTCATACCACTGACCCTGCCCTCTCAGGTACCTCCAAAAGGCAACCCAATGCCTGAACAGTGGGATCAGCACCCAGTTGCAGGTCCAAACGAGGAGCTGCAACATGAACAGGGCCACAGTGGCCACAGCCAGCCAGTAGGTCCATCGAGCTGCAAGGCCTATTGAGGCACACAGGGTGCCACAATAGTGCAAGCTCGTGGACGCGGCATCCGAGATCATCCTCAGACTCATTCGGATCAACCACTCAACCGAGAGCGGCCATCCATTTGGTTGGGGTTTTTCGTCCGGGCGCGGTGGCACGCCTCGGACTCCCCCTTCTCCCTCAGTTTTCTCGCAGGTCTCCCCCGCTGGACAGGTATCATTTCCAGCAAAAAACGAAGGGAAACTCAAGTCGCCAACCCCCCAGGATTGGGACAGGCGAACCAAGGGATCGCTCAGGAGCAAGAGCGACGCCAAGACGTAGCGGAGCACCATCATCGCCCCAACCCCCTGGCTACCTTGCCCTTGAACCTAAACGTGAAACAGCTAGAGGTAAAAGAAAACCCCGCACACGCAAGCTGAATGCCTAAAAAACAACAAAGGTGTTTGGCCCCCTTTGATCAGGCCCCATTAAACGTGTGGCTGACGTGCGACCTGCAACGGATCATAGCGTGACCACGGTCGTGTGGATCGCAGCGTGTCGTTTCACGCTCTGCTTGGCGTTGAGATTATTGCTGCCTTGGACCGTAGCCATTTGTAGCTGCTGTTCGTTCTCATTCGTTATCCGTTGTCACTGTGTACACTCCCTTTTTGTTGATTCTTTGGACCGTCAGACCTTTCTTTCCTTCTTCTTTTCGGATTTCCTCTAACATCTTGGCAAAGGGGGATGGTGCCCAAGTTGATGTACAACCAGCCCCATGTGGACTATGGAGCAAAGTATAACTTCTTCATACTTCTTCACAGCTTGGGTCAAAGCAGCTTGGAGTCTTTGCCATGTTGCCTCCGCAACTTGGGCCCGCGCCCTTGCGACATTTATCGATGACCTCAGAAACAAAACAGAGCTGCCAATTCACGAGACATCCAGTACCTCACGCAAACAGCTGAAGTTCCATCCAAGTCACATAGAGAAAGCAAAGATTGGGGATACCTGTGACATCAGCTGCAGTGGTGCTTTTCTTGGTCATGCAGCAATTGATTGGACCTGCCTTTGCCACCGCCTCCTCCGCCACCACCTTTGCCTGACATCTGTAAAACCAGTCACGGCTTAAACAATTTGATCCACATGTCAAAGCATTGCATCCGAACAGCCAAGATTTTCTTATGCACACAAACACACCTGAAGGGAGGGTTTCTAGACTAACATCCAAGCCTCGGCTGCGACTTCTCCTCCAACGCACACTCAGCAACTCGCATGTCCAGTGGAGTTGTTGCTGGAGCAAGGACCCCGAGGCTTTTCTACTAGCTTGTTGGGCAATGGGAAACAGATAAATTCATATTATGTGCCTAACAAATCCTAGCGGAGGTAACTCTTGCACATGACCCACACTCGCATCACACACATTGAGCTAGTGGAGTGAGCTATATAGTGTTGGGCTCCAAATGCCGCTCTCCCATGAGCACCCCTCTCCTGCGGTAGTTGCCACGAGACCGTGACCTCGCTGACCGCGGCCGTTCGTTGAAAGGACCGCTGAGAAGCCAAGACGAGGTCTGACTTGAAAAGCTCAGGAAGTGACCCCCGAAGAAAGGATGGATACAAAAGGGAGATAGTTGGTTGGATAGTTGGTTGGAGTCCTGAACTGATCTACTATTGGGGATCACGACAAAGGGTCGTAAAATTGTGATCAGGATGCTTGCTGCCTCTGGAATATGCATGGTCAAAGTGTAAAGTGAGCAAAGCTGATTGACATGAATGAAGATGCTGGTCCATAACGCTTTTTCCATCATTTTCCCTTAGCCCCTGGTGCTCCCCAGAATCGATTGGACTCCAATGACACCTGTTGAATGACGGGTGCTAGGAATGCCTGCTGAAGGCGCTTGTTAGTAATGGAGTAAGCCTCAACAAACACATGAAACAACACTCACCAAGCCCCAGCAAAATAAGCAATACCCTACACGGACTGCACAAACATACAAATCCCGTGACAAACATCCCTGAGAGTGCTCTGACTTCAGCAAACAACAGTTTGCCACACGTTTTGTTCCTGCTCCTATCTAGGGTTCCAGGATGTTCCAGGGCTTGAACATTGGCACAACAGCAACATTTGCGAAGTTGATGTATGGATTGCATGATTTGTATGGGCATGGACGCGAGTCCATTTATATTTATACTTCTGGAATACTGCGGAATACTCAAACTACGATCCTTCTCGTTAGTGTCCTTCCTGTCCTTTTTGTCCCAGCGAACAGTTCACCCTGAACAAGTGTAAGGTCGACTCATCAACTCATCAACTGAAAGGCTGAGAACTCTGCCTGTCCCTGTCATATCTGTCGCGATCGCGATCCTGCGATTTTACACCCCGGTGGTTGGATCGGAGAGCTACCCTGCCCCTGGCATAGGAATGATGAGCAGATGTGAGAACCTGATGTAAACAAAGCAAGCAACTTTGTGGTTCGCCTGGGAGACAAATTCTTGACTATACTACACAACTGCAAAACAACTTGGTTCATGACACTGATAATCACATTCAGTCCTGACTGCGGCTGCGGGAAGAACTCAGCCGCGGATGACGTGGCGAGCGCTTGTGGAAAGTTGATACTCCTTGACTCCTTTGGCATGGGAACTCTAGAAGAATGGAGCCTCAGGAAGGTCCTTGTTTAATTCCAATCCAAATCCCATAAAGATCCATAAAGTACCGTAGCCCACGGATTTAGCTGCATGGTCCCTATATGCTCTATCAAGCATCCGTTTCTTTGCCTTACCTATCTCAGACAGACAGATTTCCGAATAGAAAACATTGTTTCTGATTCATTCTAAGACATTCAGTTCATGGTTTGCAGGGTTCTCTTTTTCTATCTAGTTGGCATTATTTTGGTGTGTAGAGACACCTCCCAAGACTCATGTCGAGGACAAAGAGACTGAAAGCCATTGGTTGGGGAGTCTCCCCATTGGAAAGGCACATTCATTTTGGTGTCACGAAATGTCACAAGAACCTCTTGTTGTCCACTGCACACTCTCAAAAGAACCCTGTTTGCATGCTTGATCTTGGCTTCAGCACCGTCGACGTGCATCTCGGGATCGGTTCCCCTGCCGGCGATCAAAGATCTTTGAGAACAAACACCGTCTTGTTTGCTGCGGAATTGCTGGTCCTAACAGGGTTCACTCCTTCGCTTGTTAGCCAATAGCTAGGTCATGCCTAGTCCCGACGCCTGGCTGCGGTCTCTGTTTCCATCACGGCTGTGCGAAGAACTCAGTGAGTGACGGCGAGTGACTGTGAATCGATTCAACTGCAGAAGCCTTCCTCGTTCTGAACGGGGTCCGCTGCAGGGTTCTTCACCACGAAGAACACACGGGTCTGACTTCATGAGGTCCAGAACTTTTGATTAGCCAGCACTTCACTCCAAAAACAGGAGACCAACTTTGAAGTTTTTTATTGATCCTTGTGGTTCTGGGAAGTGGCTTAGGAGAGACCTACAGCTCCATGCAAGCAAGTCCAAAGAGAAAACAAGGGATCCTAGTGGATCCTTGGGGAGGTGCCATGTTGACATGTCGTTCCTGGGAAGCGCCCACAACTCTTGGGAGGTTGTGTATATTTTTCCAAAGATTTCATTGCTGTATATTGCTGTATGTTTGACTTCATTTTCCTCAAAAACAGGTCAAATGCACATCCTCTCGTAATTTTATCTCTTCGGCCGAAGAGCTGAAGAGCTGCATGATTTGGGTAGTGAAAGCTCCACAGGGAATTGGAGGCCATCGCTATTAGGTTGGAGGCCATCGCTAGGGTGGAGGCCATTGCTACTGGTCCCTTCCAGGTATCCATCTGACTCTCCGGTGGCTGAGACCATCACCGTCGGCGCTCGCGCTCGCGGGATCGGTCGGCCTGTTTCCAGGGCGGTCTCGCAAGATCGGAAAACCGGAAAAACATCCCAAGCGATTGCCTCCAACCTACGGTTTCTCAATGGTTCCAGCGTCCTTGTTCCTAGTAGTAAGGCCAGGAGCCCCTAGTAGCTTCTTGTTCCTAGTAGCGATGCGCTTTGCACCTAGTAGCGTCCATCTTGAGACAAGTCTGGAAACATCTGCTAGAATTTGCGTAGATTGCCTGCGGGCTGCGGCGCTTCTCGCGGCTGCGCGACCTCAGTCCCACTCAGAGAGAAGGGCTCGCAAAGTACTCAAGGTCTTGAACGATTTTTTTAATTTTTTTCTTCGAACTCCCCGTTGCTGATCGGTGTGTGGGGGTTGATGGTGTTCTCCTCCAGTTTGATTGTCCACACTACGTGGATCCAAAGGTAGCTGCGCCCACAACGTTCAGGTTGATGAACATACCTGTGCAAAGAATTCTGTTCATTGCACTCTCATCTTTCTACTTAGCTTCTGGACTTGCCAGAGCTTGATCCCTTGCAAAGGCACAGTGACCTTCGAGCTTGTGTCTACACGCCTCAGGAATACCCTCAAAAGCTCTTTCGCTTTTCCAACTTGTGTTTTCAGGAATCCACCAAACCACTGGCGTTTGGCTCGACTTCATTAAGTAATTTGGCACCTCTCGCGGTGAACAAAGTTAAATCCACGAAGTTGAGCTGGGACACTTTCTTCCCTCCAAAGACTCCCTTGGCTTGGACCCCGTCTGCCGTCGGCGAGCTTCCCGGGATCTGTCGCGATCCTGGCTTGCGAACAATGCCCGATTTTTGCGGTCTTACTGCTACAGCGATCAATTTCTGCAACCCAATGGTTTAGTAATAATAGAGTTTAACATGCTGTACGAATGTGATACTTTTCTTCCTGTTCTTAGAGTTTCTATGATACGTCAAACGTGCAAGAAAACCTGCCATTTTAACTGTCGATGTCTCTGGGACAAATTCCGCCCGCACTGAGGGTGCTGAGGCAAATACAGTAAATTCGTGTCGTCGTAGTAGCAGTCCAACAATGTAGTGAACCCTCCGTGTTCTACTACTGGGTAGCCCACCCCATTTTTTTGCCCGCCAGTCCCCCATAGCCTATTTTGTGCACTGGGTTTTTGCACCTTTTTTCCGGTCTGTAACTTGAGCCCAAGTTGGTGCAAAGTGGCCCTCGACCCAGGGCACTTGGCCGAAGTTGAGGCTAACTTGGGTGAGCCCATGTTATGTTCCCTTTTTTATGTTTGTTTATCGGGTCTGTGACTGCCAAGATTGCAGCTTGAGCCCGATTGAACCGAACATGCTGAGACATGCTGCAAGCTTGGCGTCGAGGGAACACTTTTCCGGGTCATGTTCCCTGTGCTGGGCCCATGTTAACAAACAGACTCGAGTTGCATCGTTGCGTCCGGCCAAGTTGACCTGATGGACCCAACGGGGGAACATGGTCCAGAAAGGTGTTCTATCGTGGTCAAACTTGTGGCATGTTGGGTTCAACTGTGAATCAATGAATGAATCCGACGCACCATGCTGATACTATCCTGGTGCCGGCATGGGTCGTCACGGAGCGACATGAATTATATATCTGGGACAAAAACATCATCTCAAGATCTCTCTCAACTTCATCAGACTAGTCTTTTTGGAACGTTCTCGTATCCAAGGTTTTGGATTCTCAGCTTTACCCTCAAACTCAAGAAGTCACCCAGTAGCTGACTCAACTTGTAGATGCCATCCCCCCAAAATTGCCCAGGAAACTTTGACAAGCAGCCACTTTGAATAACCTTGCACCCCATCTGCCTGACCACTGCGGTCTCGATTGCCGCTGCGGTCTCGATTGCCGCTGCGGTCCCGTTTGCGGCTTGTCGACCTCAAAAAAACGAATGTCCACCTGTTCAACAGTGACTTTAATGCCCTGTCAAAGAACATGTTTTGGGCCATGTCATCTTAAGGTCGTTTGCAGAAGGACGGGATTGGATGTATATACAAATAACATTAAATAACCTAATATACATACGTGTATTTATTGGCAATCGACGACACACTGTTCACGCAAAACACACGTAGAAAGGTTCGAGCATGCCTATGAAAGTTGAAGGTGAAGCCCCTTTCTTACACATGCTGGCATGAGTGCGGCATGAGTACTCAAGACTCAAACCATATCAAACCATTCCTGAGTCATGAAGCCTGAGAAACCAGTCGAACCAAACAACACAGTTTTCTTCAAACTAGGAACAAAATCATTAGTGCGAGCGCTTCATTGAAGAAGCGTGAGCTATCCTGCGTCCATTATGTAGTAGCTAACTAGTCCCCCTTGCTCAATTAAGTAGGTGCCTACTATCGCCTACTTCATGAAGTAGGAGCGGGCTTAAAAAAGCGTTTCGGATCTTCAGCAACGGTCGGCCTCCCCTCGTTACTTGGAGCTCTCCGGCCGCTCCATTTCGCTGGGACGCCGCTCCTACGACGCTCAGCCTGGCGTCTCGAGCTGAATTCTCTGTGATTGACTCGAATTCGCTGAGAGCATTCAGTGAAGGTCAAGGAAGGATCGATGGCGTTTGTGTTCCCCAAAAGGTTACTATTTCAAGTCAGTATCTTGCTCTTCAAATCCCAAGCTCTTTTCAGCAACAGCAATAGCACCACTCCCGCCCCACCGGGCTCTTGTCGCGCTTCTCGCGGCTTGCAGACCTTGGAATTGGCGTTGACCCGTTCTGCTGATCGGCTTAGGTGACGCACAAGCCAACATCAAGTTGTTCACTAGTGAACTGGGAACAACCATCCTGCTCTTTCTTGTCCTCATCAATTTGTCAAACAGAATCTGTCCATTATGTTCCTACATTTACAACCTTTCTATGGACACCCGCTGTCTTAAAACAAAAGCTCAAGCCGAAGCCAACTGGCAAGATCGATGAGATAGTCACAAAAGAATACCTGGAGGTTAGCATTTTAGGTTTCAGTCTGGTTGTGCAACGTTTTGCTCAGCGCATCCACATAGCCAGAGTTCGGAGTTCGTCACTCCTATGTCTACGCAGTCGTGCATTTTCGCTTGGGTAGTGCAACCCGCATGCGAAACACACACACGCGCACACGGCGCGCACGCACACAAACACCATCACCTAGTTTTCCTGTTCAGTGATCGTGGTGGTGACAATCAGCTACAGTACTCACTCGCAACGTACAAGGGTTGCTACAGGTTCAAGTAACAGGGCTTCGGGTAACACGGCTACATGCCATGCTTGGAGGAGTAAACCAGTTGCATATGTGGATAGAATGGTGTCCGCGAAGTACCAAGCGCAGAGTCCTGAGTCTACATGGCATCGCCCAATCCATCCCAATCAGCGGCACCGTCTGGATTGGGATGGATTGGGTAAATAATATGCAGCTGATTAGTCTCGCCAAAGCAGCACCATTTGCTTTGATTTCCGCACTTCCCGCTGAGTGCAGTACGCACGTCGGGGCTCCCGTGAACGGTCGGCCTGCAGAGGTGACGATAACCCGTAGCTTGATTTATGTCCAAGTTGGTTTCGAACCAAACGGGGCTCTTCAAACCATGTTTGGAGATGCATCTGCACCAAGAATGCGACGGGTGATGGGTGTAATGTTTTGCCCTGCATGTGCTATGAGAGAAACACCATGACCTACAGGGTTCTCCAGCTTGACCTGCAACATGGCTTAGAAGCCTTTTGCACTAAATATGGGGAGCAAGATCAACTACCATTTGGAATACAGTAATTTGGGTGTTGTTACTTCTTCTTACAATTCATTGCTTCCATGCGCCTGGCTCTGGTCGCGCTTTGCACGGCTGGCAGATCTGAGCAGGGGCTTTGATAAGTTTAATTGGGCACAATTTTGATCAACAACATGCTCATGCTGTGAACGATGTATAGTCAAGAAAAGGTCTTGCCTGACCCGACAACTATAGTATATAGTGGGGTGTCTGTCTTGAGCGAAGCTCTTGTTGCACTGGTGAGTCGCTTGAATGACCTTGGTCCCCGACCGCCGACGCGATCTCTCCTCGAGTTTTCGAGGGTTGGGCGGTCTGACATCCCATGGTGTCCCACGCCCAGAACAAAGAGATTGCATTATCTTGAGAGATGGTATCATCTTCTGTTCACTTGTTTTGTTTGCTCTATATACTTTGTTCATTTGCTTTCCGGGGATTCGAACATACAAAAGGATGCTGGGCAACTAAGGACCACCACAGAAAAAAGAAGTGAGAGCGGACTTCTAACAACGTACAGTCTAGCAAAAACACACACACACATCGAAGAGGCATGTACTGCAGAAAACTCTTGCTGCAAATCAGATCAACAACATGCAACAATGAAACACCTGGCAATGTCTCCCCAAGTGACAGTCTATTCAGAGCCCCTTTGAACACTATGCTTTAGTTTAAGCGAAGGTATCCCCCACCTCATGGATTGAAAGGTCCATTTTCTGTCTTACCTCCAATGGGAGTTTCCTACTTCTGCACCGCGTCCACAAAATGGCTGTTGGTGACACCCCTTTCTTTAATTGAAATTCCCAAGCAGAATTGTCTTCGTAAGGACCAAACCAACCAAACCTCTCAACTCAACCCTTGGCTGTCGCGGGTCCTTCACCGGACTCCGTTCAGCACGTTCTTTGTTGGCCTCAGGGCTTGGACTGGCCGACCTCAGCTCGTTGCGATCAAAAGGCGTGTACGTGACTCTTTGACATGTAGGTACCCCTAGATCCCAAGTAAGTCAAAGACTAATACATGAGCTACCAATCCCCAATCCACCTTTCTTATCTTTCTTTCATTCCAATGATCTGACACCAAACCACCTTCTAGTAGGTCTCCAATCCACTTTCCTCCACTTCCAACCAGGTCACTCCCGGCGAGCTTCCTCTCCATCTGCCTCACCCACGAAGCGGGCGACGGTGGAACATCGTAGTTGGGGGCATGGAGTGAATTGGAACAAAACAAATAAATTGGCGGAAAAAGACTGTTGGATGCCCAAGATAGCTGGTCTGTTCAAGTTGCCGTTTTACCATTGACGCATATTGATGACATCTTTTTCTGCTCGCAAAAAAGATCCCCTGCGTCAGACGTGTGTGTCAAATACCTATCCTTCAGATCCTTTCGATTAAATGCGCCTGCGTGCCGACACCGGCTCGGTGTGGTTTCGATCGGTGTGAAGTGGACGGACCAGTGGACGGCTGTGCCCGGCTGTGCCCCTGCCCAACACGCCGCCTCCGAAGCGTCCTCCTCGTCCTTCTCATCCTCGAGACGAGCAGGTGGTTGCAGCAAACTACGGACGTTTTTGCACCCGACCCATGGCTGGTGACGTTTTTCCGAAGCGGTGGACTGCAGTGAGCACTGCGGTTCTTCGTATACCAAGGGCAAGTACAAGAGCAAGCGCCGAACTCGAGTATAAATAAAATATAGCTTCTGTAGTGGAATTACAAATTCCTAGCTTCAATGGTTCTGGTTGAACAACTGCTTCTTTCCCGTGTCACGGGGATATTGAGGGGTACCCATGGTTTTAGTTTTGATGTATACATTATGCTGAATCCAGCCCATCGCTTCCCGTGGTTCCAAAATGTTCCACACTCTAGGAACGGGTATCGGTATCTGGGTCCGTAATTTTGTCGGGCCCTATCAGTTGTGCATGTTATTTCCATCGCGGCTCTTCACCAATTGCTGGATCCGTAGATCTTGTCCATTGTTCAACTTAGACTCGTACTTTAGACAAACCACGGCTGCTGAGCAAGTACCAGGGAGCATGATCCTCTTTTGGTGTCTTCGAGAAACGAGACTCCCCCAACGGGAAACCAAACAAAAGATCTGAGGCCACGTGATGATGCCCCCCGGCAGATGAAAGAATTCAGCAGGGTGACGTCTTTGTCTTCAGCCTGGCCAGTGTGAACAACAATGACAAGCCACATTTAGCTTGCTTCGTAGAAGGCAAGGCTCAACTGGCCAATGGACTAAGCTGTCAGAATTGAGCATAATCTTCGATCTCTATGGATGACCTCCTGCAAACTTGCATGGGATCACTCTCTGATTCACCCACCGTCTCCAACTAGGATCACTCTCTGATCGGAGCCTCCAAGTCCACACACTCGGGCGACACGGTCTTTTTGGGCTTCTGGGCGACAGGAAGAGCCATCAGCGCCGGTGGGTGACAGGCCCAAAACCCCTGTGACTGGTAGGTTAGGCTCCCTACCAATGTGGGTACAAAACACTTCTCTCTGTTTGAAAAAGGGGGCTGCTGTTTTGCACTGTTACTTTTGGCCGAAGCAAGAAGTTGGGGCATCTCAGGATCAAACCAAAGTTGCCTTGTTCTTCTTTCTCCGCAAGGGTGGCTCCTGCCCGATGTTGACGAATCTTCACCCACTGTGGTGGCTGGCTCCCAACGACTGGAACCAGAAGGTCTCGAAACAAACAAGTACATTTAGGTACATTCCAAACACAGTCTTGTAAGAGAAAAACTCTATTGATTCTGAATGCTTATTTGCAAATGGCAAATCCAATCTGATGCAATACTCTAGGATAAGGTCCTTCCATGGCCTTATCCACTATGGACACTAAGTGGTTCCCTCACCTTGGCATCTTCCTTGCCATCCTCCTCGTCGGCCTTAGGTCCCAAACGGGCCTCCTGCAGCAAAAACAAGACTTCACAACACTGCGACGGTGCCTTGCCCACTTGGCTGAATGCGGAGATTCTTTCAGTGCACACTACCCCTTCACCAAGCAGGCAAAACATACTTGGGATTCAATCTGCCATTCTTCAGCTCCACCTTATATACACTACAACCCTCTTTACGGACCAAGTGTATCCGCCATTCCCATCATGTCAACTGGATGCGCAATGCTGCGCACCAATAGCAAAGCACTCCTCCAGCTGTGTCTGGAGCTGGTCGATCTCCGATTCCAACTCCCTGATGTGTTCCATCAGCTTCCGGTTCTGGGCGTGGAGGACTTCGTGAACGTGGGGAGAAACATTGGCGATGCAAAATTCCTCCCATCACCTGCCTGGCAATAACTCTCAATTTCCTGTACTGTACAACTTCTTGTCTACCTCCGAATCCTGAAGCAATAGCTGGAGAGCCAAATGTTGATAGGCTTATTCAAACATATTCAAACCACAGGAATCCACATCACCATCTTTCGTAAGCTTCCAGAAAATCTGGACTGTGGCATATCCTAGCCCTTGCTAGAAAGGTGCCTTATATGGTCGCTGAGCCGTGGGACAGGTATCACACGCGTGTCCCCAAATGAACGCTGGTGCCTGATCTCGTTTCTTGTTGAACTTCTCGACCTGTTGCTCCAATTTCTCCTTCGGCAGGTATCGAACGTGGCTAAGCTATTGATGCGAAGACTGACATCGCGATGGGTCCTCCACATCCAGCTGCGCCTGTGGACAGCGGGCCATCCCAATCAGAAGGAAGTGACAACTGGGAGACGGAGTGCTTATGCGAAGGGCCAGGCCACAAAGGGAAATAGAACCACTTGACTACTTGTACAATCTAAAAACACCCCCCTGTCAGTGTTGCTGAGTTTCAGGCCAAGCCAAACATGCGGGTTTTGTGATTTATTTTGTTTGTTTTTTTGGTATGCCCTGGTGACAAAAAAGTAGCACCTTCATTTTGGCCAAGAGGATGTACTCTACTTTCTACTTTACTTGTTGAGAAACTGGAGGTCTTGAGACTGAATGTGCCAGAAGAGGGCAAATCATGTTATGCCGCTTCTGTCAGGAGACTCTTGGGTTATGTCCCTTACCAATTCCGTTTCAAGACCGTCAACACCCGTGTGGAGCTGTGAATCTAGCTGCCGATGGAATTTGTGGTTCTGCACAGGTCCGTCCGTGTCCAAACAAGACTTCGTTTGACCACCACTCATGCAAGTTCGATCGGCATCTGATTAACCCAGATTTAGAGAACGGTCCTGATTCATAGCTCTGGTGAGTGTAGCAACCCCTGTCTTACTGGGTCCTTCAGGGCAACACCAGTGCTTGGCCACATTCTCCAAAGTCCGCGCTCTCTACAGGCCTGGTGTGCTCTCCGCGCTTCTTCGTGGGCTGCCTGTGCCGAATTGTCAGCTTCTTGATCCGTTTGATGAAAAACTATTGATTGATATATCTCAAGGGGCCATAGGGTCCTCTTCTTTCAGCCCTCTCTGTCCAACACTCCATGCGTCAGGTACTCCAACCCATTACATGCCGTCTACTTATAAAGCTCCAGGTTGGCACGGAAAGAATGTGAGTTGATTTCAAGCCGTTCTCATTCGGTTCAACTCCTGCTAGGCCAACCTGCCGTTTTGGTAAGCGGGAGCGATTCTCCCTGATCCTTCGCACCTCAATCCTGTCACGCTGCTTTTCGGCATCCTCTTTGCATTGGTCAACCTGCAAAACAGACTTCGTGCGAGAAGGCAGCAAGAGAGAAGCAAACGACACACAGCAGACCGATTCTTGACTATCACAACAAGACACCTCTCTCTTTCTCTCTGTTTCTCTCTCTCTCTCTCTCCCCCTCCCTCCCTCCCTCCCTCTCAAACAAACGAAGTAATGACACACTGAAGAGGACACAAACAGGTAAGACTCACATCAATGCACAACAGAATTCAGCTCACCGCCCTCTGCGGAGTGTTTTGCCACCTTTTCTTTTTGCCATTTCAGTGGTCGGAACCGCTCGCTGTTCGAGCCTCGGAGACAGCTTTGTCCAACTTGGCCTGCTGGGAGTGTGCCAAATCCTGCAGATTGACATTGCAAGAAACTTGACCTTTACTGTTGGAATGAACAACTCCTGATCTGACCCCGGATCCCCTGGCTTTCAACACACGTTAACCTTGTGGTCCCATGTGGTGTGCTGAGTGAAACCCACTGTGTGCATTTTCCCTGAAGATGGTTCAGCCCTTCCTACACACATGTACATACATAACTGTGGTCCACAGCCCATACCCTGAATGACCCTTCCAGAACCTCATATCGGTTTCTAGTTTTGACATCAAACAATTTCGCGCTTGCATTCTGGACAAGAGACACGCAAATAAAGCGTTGATTTTTTCAAACCTGTTCAACCTGGCAATCTTAACTATATAAGAATCACAAAGTTAAACCAGCATAAAACACAATCATATTATGCAAAATGACACGTGCACATCCTAGCACTACATCCAATGTCTTAAAACACCTACAGGCGATTCACGCTTTCTTGGCTTCCTTGATGTCTGCTTCGGCGTCTCGCAGTGCCTGGAAGGTGAGAGATCAGGAATTCATGGTTCTTTTGCAGATTCAGGGATGGAGAGACACCAAAATCCTGCGTATGTCCAGGAACTTGCAATTCTGATGCCAATATCATCAAACACGGATGAGAACGCTGCCTTTTCAAAACCGTATCCACCATTTTTGAGGGTTGGAGGGATGGATTTCCAGGCTCACCTTTACGGTACCCTGGTTTCATGGTTAAGCTCTTCATGTTCTGGTTTAGATCTCGGTGTAGTCGTTCCTTTAAATGCTGTAGAAACGACCATGCCAACAGGACGCACCCTGTCAAATCCATTAAATTATCACATTGTATCTGCCTGTCATTACAACCGGAGATACCTGATTGCACACAAAAGCGGAGATGGAGATACAGTCAACAATTTTCAAAAAGCGCAATTTGCTAGACTGCGGACATGGCAAGCTATATGTCGCGGTGGACCTTGCAAATGCAGCTTCGGTAACAAATCCTGGATCGTTTCGATGCCGCGTTAAATGGACAAAAGCACCATTGGTGAAAGTGATGATGTCACTTGATGTCAAAGAAGAATCATAATTTGGCTTTGGATCCATCCTTGCACGCCGGCCAGAAACACCCCCTTCGGAATCCCCGCATGCAAGGTGTTGGGCAACCAAACAGCACATCGGCACCAGTACACTTTGAGATAGGAGTCCATACCAACCACATTTCATGCCAAAGGAAGGAGGTCTTTGAATCACAACAATTGATACTGTACATGATACAACAATTAGTAAAAATAATTACGGAATGTCCCAGATAAATGAACTGCATCCAGGAACC
Organism: Durusdinium trenchii; assembly: GCA_963970005.1. Classification (NCBI taxonomy): domain Eukaryota; class Dinophyceae; order Suessiales; family Symbiodiniaceae; genus Durusdinium; species Durusdinium trenchii. Next base: position 1,348,304 of record CAXAMN010010224.1, read on the forward strand.
TTTTGCAAGCCACTGAAGAGCTTTGCCACCTCCTCCTTAGTTCTTCAATGACTTCAACCACAAAAACATTCGGATAAAATTGGGCACCTCGAAAACCATGTTCCTCTAGACTGTAGGAACATCCACTTTGGTGAGTATTTGGTGCAGGTGCCACTCCTGACATCATTCATAACTAAGAGAAACAATAACCTTGTTTGAATTGTTTGGAACAATTGCGACGATTGGGGCCAACTTTGCTGTAGTCGTGCGTTTGCCGTTTGCGCCGGGAACGGAGGATGGTTGTGCCGAGCATCCGTGAGGATCATCGTGCCCGCCCGCAGAACGCGCTGAAGCCAAGATGCCAGTCCCAGTCCGTTCCCAACTGACACCGAAAGTGAGGTCAAAAGAAGTCGATACCCTGGAGTGTCACTGCTACAGCATTGCAAACGGTTCGTTCCATTGGAGTTTCATAGTGCCCCGACTATGCATATATATATATATGGGATTCGCCTAGACCCACCCTTCAGTGAATTTGATAGTATCTGCAGTGTCTTCATCTTCTTTTAAGCTGCTTCCAAATTCGCAAATTTCTTGTAATCTGGTTGGTACTTAAGTAATTTTGGAGACCACAGACCTTGCAAGGTTTGCCAGCAAGGTAGTAGGGTGGTAAGATAAAATTCTGGACAACTTCTTAGTGTCCAGCAAGATTACAGAAAGTAATTTAGTAAGATAGTAAGATCCTGGAAAAGATCTTAGTTGGCCAATAGACTCATGGGCATTGCAAAAGTTCGTGTTGCCCAAGCAGTAGTGAATGATGCGTGCAGCCAGAAAGGCTCATCTGTGTCTTGGTCTTGGTTGTACGCTGAAACTGTTTGCCTGTGCACATTCCTATGCTATGGAAGAGAATCTGACCTATGGGAGGTGTTTTTATTATTTGTACTTTAAAAGGGGTAGCACATGTATATATATATATATATGGTTAGTTATCGAAGCATATTGTTATATATATATGTACTATTTTATTCTTTCAAGTCTTTGGGTAATGACATGAGCGTTCCACCTCGGTCTATGTCAAACCACAAAATAATCAAAGTATAAAATATAAATAAACAAGGACACATGCTTATATTTCCGGAACCAACGGTTTTACAGCCATCGATCACATTTCTGAATGAGAAACACCACTGCATGCAATTGAAAGTAAACGTATGGACAAAACAAGAGAAAAGCCAGCCAGGCCCGGCCCTGGCAGCAGTTTTCCAACAACAAGTAGTATACTGTATGCTCATCAGAAAATGCGGGTCAAGTTGAACTTTCAGCAATCAACACCGTCCAACTCCCACACACAGGATTGGAACGTGAGGCGAGAACAAACTTTTCCTGGCTTTTCAGCACTAGGTCCGCCAAGGGTTTCAGGGTGAAGTTCTACAACTGATTCGATGCCTTTGCTGAACTCCTGCCAAATCATGAAGGCTCTTCAACTTATGTCACGATTGTGATTCATGGTCGTTGATACAAGCAAACTGTCATTGTGATAATGAATGTGCATTCTTTCCGGAATCCCTCATACAACTCTATCCACGGACCAGGAAGGTTCATCAATGGCCCACTTGCATCAGAAGAACTTTCTGGCCTCACCAAGGGCGGATTGATGCTCCCAAGCTTGTATGTTTCAATTCTGGGTCTTTCCCGTGAGAGCATCCTGACCTTTCCCGACCCTGAATTTGCAATGCTTGCAAGCATGATGCAATTCTGAATTGGCTCAGGGCCGATTTTCATGCTCATCAATAGAAGTGAAACGCTAACAGTTTTCCCAGCATCATGAAGGACCTTATGAAACATAAATTTACACGTGTGCAGGCAAAGAAACAGCACGAGAAGAGAGCAACCAACAAAAAGTGTGGGGTTCTTGGATCAAGTATGAACAAACACAACTTTGCAGTTCTGTTTTTCCCGCACGTAGCTTACTTCCTCCCCAGTGTGTTTGTTCGCATCCAAAACAGTGACCACCCGTGGCTTCACAGGGCCGACCCTTGGGCCCCCAGACGGGTGGAGCTTTCACCGTGGCAAAGTCCTGAAGGAATCGGAGCGGGGTGGGTGGTCCATCCCGGTTTAAAGGGTTCCAATGAAAAAACACACCAAAAGAAACAACAAGTAGAACGGGCAATCAAACTGGGTAGTTTTGTGAATCTGGCGTTAGCTGTGAGCTGTTAGCTCATCATTGCACTTTGGACAGAGAAGACGAGTAAGGGAGGCGGAATTGCCATGATCCGGCCTCCTTTCCAGAGCTTGGCGCAACTTCCACTGCCTCCGCAGAAATAGTCTGCTGAATGCCCTGAATTATGAGCTCTGAAAGCGAACATGTGGATGCATCTGACTCATTGATGATGATGGTGTTTGCAAAGTCCTCGCTGGCCGATGGGAGAAAGCCCAAAGTCTCCAGGGGGAAATCCTCTTTGGCCTGCTGCGAGCCCGTCACAGGCTTTGCAGGCTTCTTCACACTATCAGGATCACCTCAGATCAAAAATCACTTCTTTGAAAGAGCACCAATATTGATAGAGATGGGTGACATCAAAATAGAGCCCAAGCAACTCCCCAATGGCAACAAAAAAGATCTACGAACAGCAATGTGCTCATCGTTCACGTGATTTCGTCCCAAAAAGGCTGACCCGAGATATACATATTTATGTGACGAAAAAAAACATATATATATATATATTGAGTGCACAAAAACATCAGGCCCCTTTTGCAATGCCTTGCATGAATCAGCCCCTCAGTCCGGTGCGGCACTCATGCAAGGCATCTATGCGCCTGCAAAGGCAGTGAAGGCTCAGAATGGAGCAAGGACGCTACTAGGAGCAAAGGGCATCGCTACTAGGAACAAGGGCCTTACTACTAGTAACAAGAAGCTAGTAGAAACAAGAATTAATTAGACATTTATCTTAAAGCGAGGACATGAGGAGACGCGCCTGGCTCGATAGGAGACACGTACACTTGTCTATATTCCCTTTTACACGTGGTTTGTGGAGGTCTCCCCTTGTTCAGACAAGGCCCAGAACATACATGACACTGTTGGAGCTGCATGACATCTTGTGGTGGCCTCAGGCCTGGTGTATTAGGACTCACATGGTTGTTGCAAGTTCACTCACTGCTTTGTTCACACAAATCATTGGTGGTTTTAAACGGGCGCAAACTATGAGAAATTTACATGAATTTAGTACAGTCATTCCCAAGTGTCGGAGAGCACTTATATTAAAACCACACACGAACGAGTGTATGTATATTATATGGCATATAAATTGGATCATCCACCTTGGCAGCCATAGACTTTTCATTCTTACACACATCGTGCTGTGTCATGCCAGAAGCATATTTGTCTGCATGGTCACTCTTGAGGACCTTGAGGATAACAACTTACATTCAAGATCTCCGGCTCGTCAGACTTCTATGATCTTGTGTGTAAACATCCCGATCTCTATCTGTCCTCACTGGTGCGACAAAAGGCACATCCACATCCGTTTGCACCTTGTCAAGCTGGTATTTAAGAAGCAGGACCTGAGAGCACATCTTCCAGCTGGTCTCTTTGGAATACAATGAGCTAATTCCAAGTCACCTTTGACAGGAGTCAGAAACCCTGAAGCGATGAACACCTGTTCCTTGGTTGAAGGACGCTGCCACCAGCTGAGAACGCCAGGGAAAAATGACGAGTGCCACTGTTCCAGTCTCCAAACGCCCAACTCCCTGTCGACGGAACAACATGACATGCCTGTAGCTCGCTAGCCTATCTGCGGTCCGCCCTCCGGGAGACCCCTGAGACCACGTGGTCCGGGGACGCCGCTTTTTAAAGACCACCGCCGTCTCTGACAAGCCATGTGGTCCTCACGGTCGCCCGCAACGCATAGCCCGCTTGAGGCGTTTGGTGATCGGTTTCGTTGACCCATTCTCAAGCAAACCATCTTCTTTCTGAACTTATCTTTTTGGACTTCAAGATTATAACTTATTTATGCTTTAATTAGATTAGTATACTGTAGATTAGTAGCAATATTACAATTGCGTCATGCATGCTTGCATGGCCTCGTTCCCATAGCATAGTCGGTCATTCCAATTAGCTCTCTGTCGTTTGAGGCACCGGCCAAGTGGACCCCCAGGAGGAAACCTCTCAGGAGAATGCTCATTACCAGAACACAACTCAATATCAACTTGCATTTTGCAACTGCAGAACACTTATAGGTCGTACAAGCCACGGAGTAGCAATGAAAGCAGGAATGACATCATCAACACGGCAGTGTTTTCCATGCATCTTTATGGATCTTAATCGGTAGGCTTTAACCTCATTTTGGATTATTTTGGACCCATCCCGGGCCCATCCGAAAACCACCGGGCCCAGTAACGACCCTAGTAACAGGTGCCTTACTAGTAGAAACAAGAAGCTATTAGAAACAAGTGCATCGCTAGTAGTAACAGGTGCATCGCTACTAGTAACAAGTGCCTATGGTGTGAGCACTGCGGCCAAATTTCTAATAGCGTCCTCGTTACTACTAGTAAGGCACTTGTTACTAGTAGCGATGCACTTGTTCCTAGTAGCGTGGCACTTGTTTCTAAAAGAATGGGCACCTCAAGGGCTTGGTGGCGTGCATCTCGGCGGCCGCCGCATCTGTGAAGGCCCAGTCGTTCAGGGTGCTGCTCCAGGTCCTGTCGGCCCAGTCGGTTTACAGAGTGGAGCTTCTTTTTGTGTGACACAGAAACGGAGAAAACCAATTCAAACCAAATGCTTTGGTTGTAAACATGGAGTAGAGGTTCTAGGGTTGGCCTCTTGGCCTACAGAATCCGCGAAAACGAAAAAGCGCATCGGAGATCGGAATGTACAACACAAGCAAACACAGTAAACACATCATCATCTGGGAACTGGGAAAACTCCATTCCATCACCCTTTGTGGCGTTGGTCCAAAGGTGTTTTGTTCCAGGTTCTGTGGGTTCTGAGGCTGGTTCCCACACCACAAAACAAACTAAGCCAAGATTGCAAAGCACAGATTCAATGACATCGATGTGGATCACCAAATGTGTGTTGCCACTTGCTTCTTTTCAAGCTTGGCCTCACCTAATCATACCTACTAGCAAACCAACCCCAGCATGCCATGTGCGCCTGTCGAAGCGCTCGCCGCTGATTGGGCACACCTGAGGGACTCAAAGAGTCACCGTGCGATGCATAGCAGCCTTTGGATCTCAAATCCATTTGCTTGACAATCAATCAATCCAAAAAGTCATCAATCAGTCAATCAATTAATCAATCAATCACTCTAAATACCTAGTTCACTGTCCGCCCAATGTGTCGACTTCTTTCACACCAACACCGGTCAAGTGCTCCACACTTGACACGTGCAACACACGGATCGGCGCGATGTCAGGCCCCAACGGAGCGGCGCAGGTCGCAGGGCACCTGTGATGACAGCCATCGCAGGTCAACTGCAACAAGTGCTACACCTCTATGTCACCAATCACGACATGTGCTTACCTTCAGTTGACCATTTGTAGCAACTGAGAGTTGTTAACTAAGTGTGGTTTTCCGGTATGTCATCATTTCCGGCCTTTTTTGCACATGTTGAGAAATCTCAGTTTATGCTGTATGCTAACGATCTCACACTCTCGACAAACTCTTCACGATCCAGTGGCCCGCAACCTCGCTGCAAACCTATGAAACCATGCTATGAGCATACCTTAGGATCCTTAGGCAGGATCTGGCTATTGCCAGCACGTCTTGAGACATGATATTCCACATGTTTTATACTATTTTTTTTTTCAGACATGACATGCCAATCTTAATGAAAGTGATTGCTTCATGTTGTTTTCTCAATAGCTCAAACATCTGGTGCCCTGTGAAGATTGTGAGACCCCATCCACAAGAACTCAGGGTGGCCTCCCATCGAGTCTCCTCGGACTCCGTGTTTTCCAAGGCTTTCGATTGGGCTTCAGGCACCTGCAACCGTGGTGCTCGTGCCGCGAGCGCGTGCACAGCACTTGGTCCACTTGGTAAGAAACGTATTCGCACGACTTGTATCGACTTGTAGTGCACACATATCATATAACATATATATATATATGACATTATACTATATTATACTATAAGTACTGTTTTGTTCTTTCTATTTTTTTAAATATCTCTCTCTCTCTCTCTCCTCCTTCTTCTCCGGACCAAATCACAAAGCCCGCCGGTCTCCCTGGGGACGGCCGCGACCTTGCTCTCCGGCCCCCCCGAGTCGAAAGAGCGCAGGGCCCACCACCAGGTCTCCTCGATGGCCGTTTTCGTCGTTCTCCGAACGCCACAGAAATCGTGTTGAGTTGGAAGTTCTGAGGTGAAGAATGCACATGTATTATATGTACAATGGCCTAATAGCAATGGCCTCCAACCAGGGTGCACCTTTGGTATCCTTTGGTTCTGCGCCGCTGGGCGGGTAAGCATGGGTGAGAGAAGACTTCCCCGGCAGCTGGGTCTTGGGCGACCGTTGGGACAGGTATGCTCTCGGAAACAAAAGGCAAGAGGGTGGCGGAGGATTTTGACAGGGTTGGGTGCTTTTGCTCGTAAAACTAGATGGTAAAAGGCAATGTCAGTCTGTTGCGACATCTTTCGCAAGACCTTAGCCTACTCGTGACCTCGAGTGCAGCATGGTTACCATGGTCTTTTCGCGAAACAAAGGAACGGAACAAAAACCAACCTGCAAAGCTCGGCGCAGCACCTCTTCATGCGTCGAAAACACATGTCACCAGACCGCCAACGTACCCGCCAGGCCAGACCGCGTGGAAAGGACCCACATGGACCCACCGCACGACCCACCCCGTTGCAGTGGTTTTGCGCACGACCCAAGAGACCCCACCAACGGAAAGCCATCAGTACTACACGCAGCAACTCTAAGTACGCTCGAATTAAATTGGCTCAGGGGAGCAATGAGTTCCCACTGGAGGTTTCAAACAATTTCCCTAATTAGGTGAACTCAAGTGAACACGTGAAAAAAGCCAAATGGATATGACTTGCACCTAGCAGCTGCTGCTTTGTGACGAGGAAGGATTAACAACACCGTTGTCCGTCCCCACATGTAAGTCTCTATGCGCAGCCCAACATTTGGCGGGAATCCACGGCCTACTGTGGATTTATGTCGATATTCCACATCTCATCTGTGGATGGTAGGCCAAATCCACAAAAGACTCTCCTCTGAGAAAGATTGGACCCATGATGCATCACCGCATAATGGCTCAATCGATGCCGAGCATCTGTTCCCGACCCAATCGGGGATCGGATCGATCCAACCGCGAGCTTCCGCGTTCATCTGCCTGGCTGCTTTCACGGCCTTTTAAGCGGATGAGATCGGACGAGCAACTGTGTGATCAAGCCATCTTGCTTTCAATGGTGGTGTCAATACTAGATGCCAAAATACAATAATAGCTACTTTCACTTGAACATGGAAGTGCCACATGGCGCTAGTAAGATGCTTCAAAGGTCGGAGCTGATGTGTGGCTTCGTGACTATTTTGACCACACCCATCTGAGTCTGCATGTTTAAATCCCCACAACATACAGGACATGTAACGAGTGATCTTTTGACTAGAGACCATATCGTGATGTTACATGATAAAACCATATCTCTAGTAACCCCCTTCTGCACCATATCTCTGCTCGGCGCTGCTCGGCACGTCAGCGCCTCTGCTCTTTTCGCCGCTTCAGACCCTCATGGTGCCGCCGCAGCTTCTCTCGCGTGGAGAAGCGGAGCCCTCATGGCGGTCCGTGGGGTCGAAGCCGTGATCCTTCAGACCCCAAATAGGCTTCAGCACATTTATACAAGAGTTTTATAGAGTTTTGACATACTTTGATACATTTTGATACAATAGTCTTCTACATCACGCGTTTTCAGGGCAGTTTTGATACACACCAAAGGCATCCAAAGGCTCTCAGATCGATATTCCTGATGGAACACCGAGCTCCCAGCCATCCTACCTGCTTGCAGTGAAAAAGAACATCCATGCCAATTGGCGCTTCTGAGCCTGTGGTGTCACACTGGAAAGGTAAGCCGTCGAAGACCCACTTCAGCATCACCTTGGTGTGCAAAATCAGAAGTGACAGAAAGTCCACAATGCCTCATCTGTTTCTCTCAGGATCAAACAGATTAACAGCAGCTGTTCAAGAATGGCGTTTGTAACTTTCACGTCTTCTGGGCAAGTGAGCAGGCTTCGTGGTCAAACACCACCAGACTGAATCCAATTTCTGTAAATGCATTTCCACCAATTGTGATTTACACTGGCAAAAAGGCTACGGCATCCACTTCAATAGTTGTATCATTTGCAGACTCGGCACATCCACTGCTAAATCCACTTGGAGGAAGCTAAAGGTGTGCGACACCCGCTGTGCCAAATCCACCGATCGCCCTGTGGAACGCAGCTTCTCCTGAACGCTTCTTCGATCCACAACCCGACCAAAACGAAGGATGACACGAATCCAAGGTGGTCTTCAACATGTTTTGTGATTTAACCGTTCAACCACTTAAACATGTAAAACCACACACACACACACGTAAGTTTTGCAGATCTTAGTGGCAAGGGTTGAACCACGCTTCATTTGACGACACACGTGTTCATTGCTTCCAAACAGAATTTGTATGCTTTTGTCACTTGGAGCCGCAAACTCCATTGCTTTCTTTCGCAGCTCCTCCAGCATGAAAACAAACTGCATGAGCAGCAGCATTTCACCTGGTCACTGGTCGTCGTTTGGAAGTCGAGATCCACGGGACGAATCATGGAATTTCACAAAAAAATCACAAAAGAATAATCTGCATGCACAGACTCGGACCTGGAGAAATGGCATCCACGTAGACCAGTTGCTCCCCACTGGCGCCCAAGACTTTTCGTCCCACCTGAGCGCGCATCCCATGGTCGGTCTCCGGTCCCTTCCCGCCAAGAAAGATCAGTCTGATCTTCCAGGGAAAGACTTATGTGTCAAGAGCCATTGCATGCGAGCCAGCTCAAAGATCTGTTGCCATACAATGACAGAAACAAAAAACAACGTGTTTACTGCTACATCGACCTGTCTACTGGTTCCGTTCGGTCGATGTGGTTCAGGTCCCCAGACCCGAGCGACCGTGGTCGGCGTGTCCTTCGAGCGTCTCCGTGGGATCTGCGACATGAACTGCCGCAGCCAGGTCTGGCGGCAACGAAGGGCCAGAATTCAAGGACAAGGCCGGACAAGTGTCGTGTCGGAGAAGGGTATCTGTGTTCAAGTCCTTTGATAGATTAGTTCTGCCACACTGAGGTGTCTGATGAAACCTGCTTTCACCGACCTTGCATGCTCAACACCGCTGTGGCGACTCGTGGCCCCACCTCAGAGAAGCCAATGGACGGCATGCCCTGCAAGAAGTGCCTGGTTGGGACCAAAGGCATCTCATCATCTTCAACTTCCACCTGAGCAAGTTGCCACTTGGATAAGCTGAGATTCAGAAGGCGGAGTTGTGTGACGTGGTTCTGCATGATTTTCAGGTTGACTAGCAAGGGCTTTGCGGCTTTGCAGGTTCCGAGGAGCAGCTGCCCCTAGGTGGTTGGTCCTAAAGCTCTTGACACCTGCTGGTCTCCAACAATGCTTGGCTGTCTGTCATGCTGGTCCCTCCACTACGAAAACGTTTCAACTTTGATTGAGGGGGGTATTTCTTGGGGAAGCCTTTAGGATCCTTGGTCCGTCCTAACATGTCTACGTGGTGGTTGGTGGGCCCACCCTGCGGTCGCCTCATCATCACTGAGGATGGTCGTGACTTCAGCATCAGCTTCAGCTTTGACCTCATCAAACATGCCCCACGATCACCCTGGTTCTTCAACCCTGAAGTGATGGACGAACCATGACGAAGCTGCTATGGGATTCGCAAAGCTGTGGTTTGTGGATGTTCATGTGGTCGTCTGCAGGATGTATGGAAACTCTTGGGGCAGGCCGTTTCGAGTGTCTCAGCTTAATGCTGGTTGAGAAACTGCAGGCATGTCTGCAGTTCAAATCGATTACCCCCCCCTCAAAGGAAAGCTACGGAAAACTCGCACACAAACACAGAGCGTTAAAATGGAAGGCATTGGGGAGAACAGTCTTAGCCAGGGAGACCTTGTGCAAAAACCAATGTCGGGGACAAGCGCCAGTCTTCGCCAGCTTCCCATGTGGATGCGCCATTGTAATTGTGAAGATCGTGCCAGGCAAAGGATGTCCATTGATTACTTGTTGGATCTGTCACCTTTTTATTTTCCATGGGCTCCGATATCTGACTGATTGACTGATTGACCAATACAAACTGGGGAAGGCTCACGGCCAAACCGGACACCCCAGGCATCCATCGCAGGAACCCACACCCGCTTCTTCTGCGGCTCGGTCGCCTCCTACCGGGAGATACTGAACGCAATCGATCGACCAAACGGTGAACCTATCATGACGAAGGAAACGTCTTGAACGACTGTATGCAGCATGCATGAGAACCATTGAGAAACCAGCCCATGCCTTGCAAACGACTGGCACAAAGACATAGAAAACCAAAGCGGATGACAAGGACTGGGAAAAGTAGGGTCCCTGAATCCGCGTCAACTGAAGAAAGACTTAACCTGCAACCCAAAATGCCATGCAACATCATCCTTAAAAGCAAGAAACCAGGGGCCAGGGACTAAGCCAAACACAGCAAGCCGCATCTGTGTGTTCCTGGGTCTTAGATGTCATCCAAATCTATATCATAAAGTATAATAAGGATTTTGTATGTATTAAACACCCAGATTCTGTTTGGCTTGCCCCACTTATGCTTGACACATCACTGCGTGCACAGCTCGCTTCGGCTGCTCGCTCCTGCCGCGCCCGAGGATCCAATGGCCGATCCTTGCCCTCGCTGCGGAAGGCGAGAAGGCGGGTGTGTCCAAGCACAAGAGATTTCACGAGGAACAAAAAAGGGGGGGCAAGTCAGCAAGTCTGCCTAAGCAAGTTTGGAGGGAGTGATCCAGGAATCCTCGTCTCAAGGTGCATTCAGGATCTAAGTGAAAACATGGCAGTGGGTGACAAATCACCAACAAGACTTTCGGCAGGCGATTGAGATCTATTGAAAATCACTGCCAAAAGCCAAAGCTGCCACCCATGTCGGAGTACACAAATTCCAGTTCTTATTTGGACAACAGCCTTTTCATGGCTTTCCTATGCTTTTCTCATTTGTCCACTTTTGCTTCTCACCCGGCTCACCCAGCCCAGGTTCCTTGAACCGATTCTCAACCCTTGCCTCGGCCTGACGAGGATCTTGTGGCCTGGCCATTCCAAAGAACCATCGTGGAATCGTGGGAACTGGGTCATGGATGAGGATGACGTGCAACAAAATCATTCAGAATCTGCCTATCTTCGGCATCAAGTCATGCCTACCCACCGATAGAATGTCAAAGTGGATAGCTGGACCCAACCAAGCAAGTACGTTCTTGTGTGCGAAAGGACTTCAAAGCGTAGCAAAGATGCAAAGGGCATGGGTTGTCTCTCTGCTGTAGACTGGGTTGCGGAATCCGCACGATTCAGCTGAGACCAGCACTTTCGCTCCATCCTCGGATCCTGGGGAGCGGTCCACGGACGGCAACTGAACTGAACTGCCCCCCCCTGCTTTGGCCTCTCATATATCTGCTCAGAGTTTAGGTGAGGTCTTAAACTCTCATGACTCTCATCACTTCTCCCTGCAACCCACTTGTAGGGGAGTGTTGGGAAATGCAACCAATGGCTGCAGAATGCACACCTCCTGGCACATCCGACAAATCCCCCTGGAATTGACATCTACAAGTCGGACCACTGGGGCAACTGACATCAAGGACCAACTGATCGAAGAAAGGTGCGACAAGGCAGGAGTTGTCCTACGTTCGTTGGGTCTCTTCTCCAAGGCCCTGACTGCAGGCCGCCCGCTCTGCGCAGCCTTTTCTGCGCGCACGCGGGGGTCCTGAGCGTGGTTTTCGGGGGTTTGCCATGACGTGAATCCCAAAGATGCACAGTGGACTTGCTCCGATCATGGGTGGTTCAACGGTGACTTGCTTCCAAGAGCTTCACCTCTAAGTGGCTCCAGGTCTGGATCTAAATGGATCTAAGCTCAGTTTGCTTGTGAAGTCCCAATCAAACTACTGTAAACTCCTGACAGCAAAGAAATTGAATCACAGCACCCAGCAATCTATTCAGAACCTGTCAAAGTCCTACCGTGCTGTCTTTCAAATTCCTTTGTCTGTGTATTTGCGATTATTTACGTACATGCCCTGTAGCCTATAGTCGATCTGGTGTTTGATTTACGCGTATCATTCTTTCATACCTTCTCACATACTGTTCCCAAGTATATAAATTACTCGCTGACCTTCTCAGTTTCCGCTCCGATCCAACCTTCTCCGCCAATATCTCCTTGTGCCTGGTGGTACAAGGGTTCTGGAAGCACAAATGACCGCAAATCATTGGTCGACTTGCCGATTTGGGTGGGTGGAATTGGGAGTCTTCCACGGGAAAAAGGAAGAACAAACTATACAACATCCAGTGGCTGAGGAGGGTCTCACTAAAGAATACAAACCACTTTCTTGCAGGTACATCACTTCTTATGCGCCTATGCAAACTCCGACGATTTCAAAACAATCCGGCCAACTCGTCTAGAGTCAACCGTGAGTCAACCGAGTGTCTGGATACCCCCAGCAAGGGGCACCTACTGAGAAAGCGAGCACTGCAACTAACATCAACATCAAGTCCCTGTCAAGGCCTTCTCTCCAGTTCCTGGCCAAGGCAGTGAGCACAAATCATACGACCCAAGTTTTCAAGCACCAAACTGAACCCCGTTCAAGCTCTTCAACTCAATCCAATTCACAAATACATCAGGCTTCAAGTCATTACAAATACCTCTTCATGCCTAAAACCAAGGACCTCACAGGACCTCACAGCAGCGCACAGCCTGCTTGAACTGAGAGAGCAAGGCTGTGGCCTGGCCGCACTTCAGAGAACAAACAGAACAGCAACCACCACTTGAAGGGGAACTGATGAAACGAGTCACAGATCATCACAGATCTCATTATATTAGTGGGAGGTTAATTATCAGCAAACATACGTGTGAAATCCAGTAAACATGAGAAATGCCTGCACACAAAGAATGCTGGAGGCAATCAAATCATCCGAATCTTACAACCTCGACACGCTGGTTCTTTTGCTGCATGGCCTCGGCATTGGGCCATTGGGCATCAAACAGGTTTCGACACCGATGTCGTTACACACACTCGAGCAATGCAAACACATGCAAAAGACGCATGAGAAACAAGCAGCGGACAAGGGACCATGTCTCAAAACGACTATTGACCCCCAACTGGACAAATGTTGTTTCGATACACCAAGAATATTGAGAAACAAGATGAAACAAGTTGCGAGCCAAATGTCTTTCAATCAGAAACTGATTATACACGATTATACCCTCAAAGAAAGTCATCATCTTCCAAACCTGAACTTAAGCTCTTTGAGTTGCTATCTTGCTTTGGAGCTGTGATCGAGCTCTTTGGAGGGTACCGCTGGGCTTCGCCATTTGGAGCTTCCGGGCTTCGCACGATGGCTTTTCGGATCTCAGGGACCTGCGCACGTGGGTCTTCGCACTCGATGGCACTCGGTTCGCAGTCTGACGGGCCCAGCCAATGGAGGCACCCCGAATCTGCTCCACCCCGAGGGCACCGGGGGCGGACAGCGACCAGTGGATGATGGTGAAGATAGGTGGCAAACACTTCCCCAGCGTCCCGCGATCAAGTGTAGACGGGAAAAAAGGTGAATGGGCCGGACTTACATTTCCGAAGCTTCTGCGACGTATCTCCACTCTGCTGCACTCCACCTTTCCTCTTCAAAGGAGATCAAACAAAACAAATACTGTAGGCGGCAACTTGTGGTAATAGTCGATCCTGATCAAGCAATGAATCATGAATCATGACTCCGGAAGTTCTGATTGTTGGCACGACCAAATGACTCAGAGATGGTACATGTCACTTCCTGGTGTACATGTGAGTTCAGGGGCCAGTAGTTACAACCTCCTTCTTGGTTGCTGCATGACGGTGGTGAAAAGTACCCGCGACCAAATGAGCTCGGTTAGTAGCTATTTCCTTTACCGCGCCACGCTGTTGTCTACAGTCATGACTCGTGAGCATCTATCTGTAGGTCACCCATTGTGGTGAGATCACAGGGCAAGGTTTGACGTGTGCAGTTTGGCGATTTCTTAGCTTCTTCCTTTGCCCTCCAATCCAAAATTGGGTTTATCAACGTATGGTTCATGGTTCATAGGTTCCTAACATCCCCGTAGCCCGTTTTACTGAAGGGCTGTGGGGAGACGAAAGGGACATGAACATGCTAAAAGAAAAACTAGTTTGAAGGTTTTGGATAGCCCCGACCGACACCAACAGTTCCTCCTCTCGGATGCAAGAGCTTTAGTCACTCTGCTCGCTCCATTCGCCCCACCTTCATGATCTCTTGGAGCTCGTCCGGCTGCGGCGGTTTTCGCCTTGGAGACTGGGGATGTGACTAGGGCCTAGGGATCGGTCTACCATCATGATCCATCGGCCCTCTCCTTGAAAGGCCTTTTCTGGAGACGCTTGGAGACCAGCAGCCTGGGTTCAAAATTCACAAAAACCAGCACTGGTGAGAAGGTCTACATGGATCTGGGAGGCCTTTTTGGACCCTTGGTCGATTGCCTCGACTCGGTCCAATCAGACTGCCCGGGCTGCCCGGGCTCAATGATCTTCGTCAAGATCCGCAAGCGTCTTTCCACCTGCTCGTCGGAGTCGTTGATCTGTGTGGCCTGAGGCGGGCCAAGCTTGGAGAGATGGCGAAGTGCATTGAAATCACTCAATTCGCTGAGGGCCGCCCCAAGCGCGGGAAAGGTACGATTCACATCTTGGTGATCCATGTCTCCACAAGGGCATCGCTGATGCGATGAGGCTGGAAAGTGCACTTGGATGGCAAGGCTCCCACTTGGCCTGCTGGTGGTGCTGATTGTCCCAGCATCATAGAGTGGCTAGACACATCTCGAAACCATCTTGCTTCAAGAGAGCTTGAACAAACATAAATATATACTGTAACTTACCCAGGGATGAACCCCCGAACCCTGCAAGGCTGTACAAACCCAAACATTCCTACCCCACAAAACAATCCAAACAACCTCAAACTGAAAGCCCAATCCCCGCCCAAGCACTTGCTTTCACACCGAGGTGCAGCTGGACCGGGACCCGGCGCACCGGGACCCGGCGCACCGGGACCCGGCGCACCGGTGGGCGCACCAGTCGGAGGCGGTGGAACCTTTGCAAGCCCAGTTTTGAGTCCTGTGAGAAGAATGACGAGGTGCCCTAAAGACTTGAACAAAAAATATGAGGTACAAAGTCGGACAAAGGCACAGAAAAAATGGCTTTGTTGCCAGCATCTCGGGAATACTGATGAAGAAGGATTGAGAAAAGAGTTTAACATGAATACGTTTCTGCAAACAACCACCTTCATCTCTTCAACACGATCCGAGTGCAGCGGCGCAGCTGGTCAATCCTTCTCGAAGCAACCCCTGGTCCACTGCGGTCCCCTGCAGGCATCGGTGTCATAGGAGTCATTGGTGTGGCCTCGAGATAACAATAACAAGCGTGGCAAAAAGCTGGTGCTCCTAGCATTCAGAGATTCACTTGGAACCACACACTGCACACCATTGATGCATTCCGTCAGAAACCATGGCTCTACTGGATTACACTCACCAACAGCTTAAGCAAACAACACCTTGAGGGAACAGAGCTGCCGATGTCCAAGAAAGGCACCTGTGGCACCCCGATCATCCTTGGCAAATCGCGTCCACCGTCTGGGTGGGAACAAGCCGCTGACAGCGAGAAATGCTAAGATGAGTGGGGGGGGCACACGCGTACCCACCGCCTTCTCTGGCACCAGCCAACTACCTAAAAAGCAATACATTCAACAAACGTGACATTATAAACATATATATATATATATTCATATAATTATATATATAATATGTATATACACACATCGAGAGCGAGAAGAGACCCTGATACGTGAAGCTGTGTTTGATCAGCCTAGCTGTGTCTCAAAATAGGGCTCCCTCAAAACAGCGCCCAGATTCGTCAATATTCTCAGGCACCCTCATGCTGACATACCCATCCCAAAGAGAAAGCTGAGCAGGCCATGGAACTCTTGAACATGTTTAATTTGCTTAATTGCTAAAGAATAGCAATGGCCTCCAAGCTAGAAGTGATGGCCTCCAACCTAATAGCGATGGCCTCCAATTAATTGCGAAACATGCTCTATTCATTATTCATTGATCTTTTTTTCGATGATTTGTCCAGTTGTCCATTGTTGGGAGACAAAGATCACAATGGCCCCACCGTGGGCCACCGCATCAAATAGGCGCCGAGGTACGGCATGGCCTCAGTTGTCCGGTGGCATACCTGGTAGGTATATTCATTTCACTGGAAGGTATGTCCATTCTTGGTCTTGAAGTGACCAGTGGGAACTCAGCGGTGCACATCATATTGTCTTCCATCATAATATCCTTGTGCTGAAGAGTCACCAATGCTATGGATGCCCAGCTGATCTACTGCTTGGACAATTCTGACCAAACAGAGTTTTCCCGGGCCTTTGGTGGTGTGGCCAGGCGTTGGTCTGGATCACCACAAAACACCATTGGCAAGGTGATGCTCCCCTGCTGAGTCCAGCTTCTTTACCCTGATCATTAATTATGATCTGGGGCTCTGTGCTGCAATGTACAGACTGAGATGGGTCTCCTCCTTCTCACCAGCACTCTTCCTGCCCGCGAGGCCTGTGGCTCCGTCTTGAACACCTTATTCAGCTCATCGAACACGCTGGCCGGCCTCGGTCACCCAACCATGTCAGGCCGGTTGCAGAAAGTCCAACTGAACAGCAAATCACGTACATATATAAACCACAAGGTAGATCTTGCCGAGGGGCCACCGCAAAAAACACTGTACAGTTACAAATAACGACATCTTGTATCATCTTGTAACATTTTTATTTCTCGGACCTTTTTGGTTCCTATGCGTCTGCGTGGGGCTTCGCCCGAAAAAAAGCAGCGGCAGCTGTGTGGCTTTATTGCCGGCCGCGCATGGCTGTCGTATATATGTCCAATAACAAGAAGAGCTCGTCAACATTGCGCGGATTCACATCTTGAAGCCCCCAAAATGCTCACACCTCCAAACAAACTCGACTGACGAATCGGTCGACAACTATGTCCATCTTGCTCAAGACTGCATCTGGGCAGTGGTCAAATAGTGGTCAGCTCTTTCCTACCGCGACTCACATTTTCGGTCCGTGGCTTACAACAACAAGGCCGAAACTTAAATGATTCCAGCATCTTGAAGGTTTTCCCGATATCCCAAGGTGCCAGCAAAAGCTCGTGCTTTTGCCACGACTCCTCCACCATCCGCCTCAACCTCAAGTGGTCCGACATTCTCATGCCATGACTCAATTCAAGTCATAAACTTTCAGCTGTCAACTCTCTTTTTCTTTCTTTCTTTCTTTCTTTACTTCTTTCTCTCTCTCTCTCTGATTCATGATGCTCATGGCAAGTTGTACCCGAGGCCACCGAGATCCACCGAGGCCACCGGCCAGTTTCGACCCTCCTCATCAGACTTTTGGCAGGCCACACCTGAACAAAAAAGAGTGGCTGAAGCACCACTGGATCATTGTCTCGAATTGATGTTAGGCCACGCATCATCATGATCATTCATGTGAAGGCAATGGAACTGTTATTTTGGCTTCAAAATTCAATGTCAGCCAATCATACCCGGCTTATAAAGTTGGATCTTCATCCTTGGCAAGTTGCAGGTACCAAACTTATGTATGTGTATATAATAACATGTAATAGCTCTTGAACTTGGCGGCTCACAGGTAGTGTGGTGAGAGTTGCGATTCGTGAGGCCGGAGATACATGAGCTGGCACCGCTTGCATCTCCAAGATCTTCGCTGGGTGTTTTTGGTCGGTGCAAATGTTGGAACCACTTGGGCAGCCGGCGTAGCGCAGCTGCTAGGCGATCCCCAAAGTGGATTTTGTAGTCTTTGCCCACCTTCAGAGTGACCAAAGTCGGAAGTTTTGCTTCAGATTAAACAATTCATACTGGATTGGCCCATGATTTAAACTGTATACTGCATGGAGGTGACCCTCGAAGCCTCAAAGGCTTCACATCAATTCCGTGCCAACCCCCCCGGACTGCATCGGACTGCAAATTTGCCAGCAGTGCGGTGCCACACACATCACAAGGGTTGTAGTTGATAAGGAAACCATGTTTGGCCAAGCACACAAGTCCAGTGTGGGATACAAATATGGAATGACAGTGGGCCACTGGGCCCGTGTTGATGTGCAGAAACATGTTTACAGAATCTGCGTGCCTAATGGCAAGTGACCCCATAATATTGTCTGCAGCAAACATGTACATTGTTAGAACACGTTTAAATCTCCTCTCATACTCGCAAAGGGCCAGTCATCTACCAAAAGCCTTCTTGAGGATGCTGTCTACCACGAACAGGAGGGGTTGAATCCTGGCGGCAGGACTGGATAGGGATTCGTCTTTCATCGTCAGCATGTTTGGCTCCCAAATCCAACCATGCTATGAAACTCGTGAACAAACCAGCAAACCTTCTTGTGCGCAATCCCGACCATCCCACAGACAGAGACAAGTATATATCATATAACTACATGTTTAACAATTTTGCCCATACTCCACTTTTTTCTTTTAATTTCCAGTCTCTTCAGAAAGCAGGCTGATGTGTCTCAAGGACTCACAAAATCGACTTACGTACCAATCAGCGGGTGGGTACACATTTTGAGTCCTTTTCGTATCAAAGTCCATCACTTTGGTAGTTCTATCAACGTCGATGACTGCAACCGAGTTCTATCGTGTACCCCCAAATATGTTGATCTTGCGCGGGCATAAAGTGGATGATTTCATCACTCACCCACTTGTTATTAAACATTTATGGGTGACCCGTCTTGTCTGCCACTGACTCCCTCAGTTTCCCTGGAAACAGAGGTTACCTTGCTTTTTCAATCTGTTCATATTTAGTGGGGAAACCAATGCCCCAAAAAAGGTTAAAGGTTTTCCACTGACTGCGTAGGGCCAAGAGAGCTTCTTCAAGACAAGCCCACCCAATCACACATCAGCTCGTAGTCCTCTCTGCTGCTGCGCCATTGATCTCTTCGGTGACCGCCTGTGAGTGATCAACGAAGACCGAGCGAACGTGGTGACGGCGACTGCGACCCAAGTGCGGTTGCAACTGGTTCTCTCATGGCATCACATCACTTCAAAGAAGGCAGTGTCTTCAATTGGGGATTGGCACCATGATGCACCCTGAGGTTTTTTTCGCCCAGTGGATTGGTTCTCTTATTTCAAAATCATCGTGTTGAGGCAACCCCCTTCCTCAACTGTGGGAAGCTTCGAGTTTCTGCATAAAAGCAAATGGGTTTAATCCAGCAAGTCTCTACCTTTGGTTTTTTGAGTTGATCTTGGATTGTGAAGTGCTCAATCATGCAACGCGTGGAACTCACTCCTGTAACTTGTAGCTCTCGAAAACTCCCGGATGAAAGTTAGCCACCACCCACAAGAACGCTACACACAAATCTAGTGGTTTACTATGGTCTACTTGGGAGTTACGCATACAATCCAACCTCCAAAGAGATGCAATACTGGCTGTCACTAAGTCTTCCGCCTGTACAATGCCTGAGGAGTGGCTATACAGCTGCAGCGCCAAATCCTAAGCCAAAAGCAAGATCGAGGGGTGTTTCGCCATGTTCATGGGAAACAAGACAAAACAACCCACAACAAGAGTAGCAAACCAACAATGAAATCGAACGAAGAGATGAGAAGAGGGGTAAGGGATCAAAATAAAAATAAATATAGAATCAAAAAAAATATTCAACGGGGATCAATTAAAAAAAAGGTAATCAAAAAAAATATTCTAGCCCACTGAGGATGGTTGGGGTAGTAGTAGTAGTAGTAGTAGTAGCAGTAGCAGTAGCAGCAGCAGCAGCAGGAGGAGTAGGAGTAGTAGTAGCAGCAACAGCAGCAGGAGGAGGAGGAGTAGTAGTAGTAGTGGTAGCAGTAGCAGTAGTCACGGCGTTCACACGAAGTTAGGCCCTACATGGCGTTGTCAGAGCGCTCAGAGCAGAGAAGTGTTTGGAATGGGTGTAGCAGCATCGGAAGGTGCCTGGATGGGAATCTCCTCAGGAAAAAGATGTGGTGGACCAGTCTATTTCTAATGGGTGCATTGCGGTCGCAGCCGTACAGGGTCTTTTTCACCAAGCTGGTGAACCATTTTTCGAGCAGGGCTACTCAATGACTGGACGGCTACCTTATCGTTGGGTACCTACTTTCTTCCCAGGGAGCTGCCTCTAGTAGAAAGCAATCAAGCCTCTATTTGCGCAAGCAGGGGACCAGGAGATCGACAGACGAGCGCCGTAGGAGAGCAAAAGACCAGCGGACCAGGAGACAGAAGGACTAGGATACCAGGGGACCAGCGGACCACAGGACCAGAGGACCAGGAGACCGGAGGACTAGGGGACCAGTGGACTAAAGGACCAAGGGACCAGGGGACCAAAGGACCAGTGGACCAAGGGACCAAAGGACCAAGGGACCACATTACCAGAGGACCCGCAGACCAAAAGGCCAGGAGAGCAGCAGAAGAGGCCTATCAAGGAATATTTGTTTTTTCGCTTTTTTTTTTGATCCTGTTATTTTTTTTTTGATGCTCTTTTTATTTTTTTTTGATACCTATGCCTGAGAAGAGGCTGCAAAGTCCGTGGAGAGCTTGCTCACCCATTTTCACTCCTAAAAGTCCTAAAGGACACAAGACCCACAACATGACCTCAGCCAAGAGAAGAAGCGCACGAGACGTGGTTGCAGAAAACACAACAAAGATCTACAACTTTGATGCTGATTCGAACCCCGCACGCTGCATTAAACAAATCCACAAATTATTCTTGGAATTTCTTGGACATCCTTGGGCCTTTCACCTCCACCACCTCCCTCCAAATCTTCAGATGATCTGGCGGTGGACTTTGGAATAACGCGCACACCCTAAAACGGTAGCCAGTTCGAGGCTTGGGCTGTATACAAGGGCTGGTAGCGGACGGAAAGGACAGGCAAGGGGACCGAGTTTCTGGACAAATTCCGAACAAAGGCCACAGCTGAGGTCATCTTGGACTTCTCAGTGCCCAACAGTGAGATTCTTGATCTTGGACTGAGACTTTGTCTCGAGATCCTGTTGAGATTCCAGCATGCAGAACACATGGAAGTGTGAAAAGAGAAGTGGTGCCAATGCTCACCCTAGCCCTGACTAGAGGCCTACAGGAAACAAACAGGGCAACAAACCAGGTCTTGGCAGAACCAATCGATCTGCAAATGTTAGAAATATCCACAAGGGTGAGCAGTTTGCAGTTCTCGTAGGCACGGTGGCCAATGAAGCATGCGTCACTGCCTAGCGCCACTTGCCGAATGCCACTCGAGTAGAAGGTCCCCTGTGGGACTCCTGCCTGGGGGGGTGCCCCAAATACCGTCGAGAAGCTGGAGGCAGCAATACCAGCAGGATGGGGTGCCAAATTTGCTTCATCAGCACGACCTATCTCAGAAGGAGACGTGCAAGCTGGATGTTGCGATGGTCTCAATGACATGGGACCATTCGTGCCCAGCAACTCCCTATCTGAGTCCTTGATGGCGGTTCGGAAGGCCTGAATGGCCGCAGCCCCATCGTTCCTGCACCGAGACTTGGGTTGGGGCATTCCGACATCCATCCGGCAAGCTTGAATGAGTTCCATGATTGTTTGGTGGCCCAACACCAACGCTTTTATAAAGAGCAAACCGATGTCATCTACATGCTTGGAAGGTCTGTTGAAACAAATAAAATGCTTTCTGCGGTCGATACAAACGCAACAATCGAGACATCCATGAATCTATGAACACGGATTATATGAAAGATATAAACGATTTACAATTAGATACATAAGAAACCGTGGTTAATCTTTTCATGTCTTTTCATTCATTCCACAGACTGCTGAGCTTGCTGACGCTTCATGCCTGGGCGTGGCGGCGGTGAGTTGCTCAATTTCAAGGTCATGGTTTTGCTGTCTAGGTAAAGATTGTGTTGCAAGAGATAAATGCTGGCTTAAGAAACCAAATTGCACACATTTCTTGAATTTGCAACACTTTACAGAAAGACACGCTCCCAATGGCAAGGTGCCCAAAACGCCCCTTCTCTCAGGTCACAACCCTTCTCTCTTTCTCTTTGCAGTGGAGGCCATCACAGTGGTCGATCTTGCTGGAACCCATGCGACATGATCTGCTAAGGGCAAAATGCCACATACGCTGGCAGTCCAATCGGCTTAACATTAGTGAGAGTCTGTGAGAGTTGGTGCTTCCACTTGGTCAGAAAACTGTAAAGCCAAAGGCTTCTGGCGCTATGCGATTTGCATCGATTTCCAAATCGCCAAAAAGCCTTGGTCACCAGGGGCTCTTGGCCATGCCTCGAATTCTATCCAGAAAAGCCGTTCAGCTTTCATCACATATCTTATTGAGATTCCATATCGGCTTCTGGCAGGTGTTGTGACTTGGCTGCAAGAGCTGTCTGTCTATGTACTGTTTAGGCATGACCGGTATAGTTGACCTTGATCCAAAAAGTTTCAAGCCTGGAAACAACGAAGCCATGCTACAAGTGATGAGGCCTTGACTGGTCGATCTAGGAATCACAACCATTTTGAGTACAGTACGTAGTTCACTAGTTCCTATTCCATCCTATTCCAATAGACTTACACCAACCAACCACCACTGCCAACTGTTTTGCTCCTGTCTGGTGTCTTTTGGGGTGCCTACAATGGCCATCGGTCTTCGACCGCCATCAAATGCACTGGCCATCAGCGACTCTGGTGGCGAAGGCTTTTCAAAAGGCAGCTCCAATAGAATTGCAAAGAAAAGGAAGGTCACAGCTCCCACAATTGGGCTGCTCCAGAGTTTGCCCCAGAATCTCATCAATTGACAACTAAAAGGCGGCGTTAGCCATTGCATTGGCATGCCAAGGCCTGTTGACCTAGCTGCGGTGGCAACATTGGCCACCATCTTTCTGCTTGGGATTACCCAACCCTCAAAGGCGGTTCGGCAGAGCGCCATCGAACGTGCCCTTGGTGGCGTAGACTTGCCTTGCTGATTTCCACCTTTGGGTCCAGTTAGACAAGAAGCAACTGTTCGGCTCATTATTAAATCCAATGTTCCCAAATCGAACACAATAATGTAATACAATGGAGCTTACCCATGTCCTTTGGGTGAATCCCGATTTGAGACACCAAATTTATTGTGAATATGGGGAAGGTCCTTGTCCCACGAGTTTATTATTTGTCTTCTACTTGTCCCACTCTGGCTTCTGAAGTCCTCCGTGTTTGGCTCATGCCCACATCCTCACTTGTCCACGCCCGCCAAGCGGAAAACAAGGTTCACTTCTTACCCATTTCAAAGAAACCACCAAATTGCCGCACATTTGCAGCTGCCCCGTGTTCAGGAGGCATGGATCAAATCTTTCGAGCCAATGCTATCCAATCTAAACATATCCACTTTAAACCACTTGTATCTCTGCAATGGCCATGAACCCCCATGGATATCTCCTTCTCACACCCCAAGGCCACGGCTGGGGCCTTCGAGCGCCGAGAGTGAGGCCGACCACCCTCGCGCAGCTGGTGAATGAGAGGAACTGGCTCCGGGAGTTCTTGGAACATGACTGGCATGACCCAGCTGAGAAGGCAATGGATGTGGACAACAATGCGGCAGTGGGAGTTTCTTCTTTTGCAGGTCGCAGAATTGACATGACCTTCTTCTTGAGTCTTGAAACATCAGCAGCACACTATCATCGATCTTGGTGTGTCACAGCAAGTCAAATTTATGCCCACACGCACAGGTGCGCTCGGTGACTGGCCAGCCTCACCCACGCGGTCCGGGCGGAAGCGACGCTGTGCCTGGTCAGGCTGGTCAGGCCAAGCTCGAGCGAATCCGACAGCCTGATTCGAAACAGTGACCTAGCAACAAGCAAACAAGCAACAAACACATGAAACATGATAACAAACGGATCATGGTAGAGGCAACTCTGTTTGTCCGCATTATAGGCAACTCTGTTTTCTCTCAGGTGCAGGTCTCATGATCGCAACCCTTGTCGGCCAGCCATTGTTGACCCTAGATTATCCTGGCATGACACTGGCATGTCAGATTGGCATCGGTCATTGGAGTCATTGGCTTCATATCTGTGAATTTCACGGAGCCAAGCAGATTGCTCACATGTCTGACTGTCAACACCGTGAGAAATCATTTTCCTCGACCAATTGGGGTTCATTCGGAACGGAACCCTGTGGAGACAAGCAGACTGTCCGGTGCGGCCTGTCCCGATTGTCGACCGCGAAGCCCAGCAGCTTTCCGCCCTGGCGGAAGAACCGCGAAGGACGAGTTCGGACGGACTCTCCGCTGTGGAGTTCTGACAAACTTCGAATAGGAAGTTACATACAAAGATATCATTAGGGGAGAAATGAGCAACGAAGACATGAAAAGAAGGAAGGAAGGGTGTTGAAAGGGATAGAGGAAAAGTAAGAAAGCTTGGAACGCAAAGCTACAGAGGACACGTCGCATTTTTTTTACCATTTATGAGCACACAATGTGGCAACTAGGCCGATAATCTTTTCAGCACTATCAAATGAGCTTCCGCCCCCACCCCAATTTGTTCTCCATTTGTTTGAACAATGTACGTGGGTTTCTTGCACCATTGGAAGACCTTTCGAGCCCAAATGGGTTGCATCCCCTATTGTTCCTAGTCAACAAGTGGATTTGCGGGTCCAACACACCCACTTTGATCAGCGCTTACCTGACGAACCTGAGAGACACGGAACGGAGGACATGTCTAGACTCACAGCTTCCAATTTCCGTGTGCCAATCTAGTCGCTGTCTTTGGACAAAAGGCGCCTCTCACAACACCCCAGCCGTTTCGCCTCCCTCCCTGTCTGACCTACACCAAGTTTAGGCCGGTCCAATGTCTCTGGCAAAGGTCCCAGTACTCAGTGCGAGGTCAGCTTCTCTGACACGTCAGCTTCCCAGTGACGAGTTGAAAAATGGACACCGTTGACACTGCTTGGTTGCATGGGCCATGGGCACATGGTCCGTGGACAAAGGCTGGTTGTAGCCTGAGATTTATGCCCTCTGCATTATTGACATGGAACACACCTTGAAATGGTCTCGGCCTATTTACATTCTACAAAAACTAAAAGTTGCTGTCAATTGTCACCTTGAAGGTCAAACAAATAGTGAATTATCCTTGATAGATCCTGCACAGATCCCCAGGTTGAGGGTAAGTGTGGTGACCAGCGAAGTTTGAGGTCAGGATCAAAAGGGTGGTGATTCATTGACGGGAGGGGCTGAGTGTCGCTATCTAAAGCCACCCCGCCTGAAACGAGCAGAACCCAAGGGTCAGCGGCCATAAAGCATCTACTGCCACTACTCCCAGCCAGGCCCTACAAATCCAGAACGAAACATCGTCAGATTGACTCCCACCAGTCCAACCCATCATGTCTTTAGCAGTCGTGCCGCTTTCTCACCCTTCAACAAATACAAACCCTCCGACAGTCTGAAACACGAGCACAGCAAAGCGGGAGGTGCACGGGATTTTCATATATAGTGGATGGAGAGTAGTTGATGGCAATCCCCCAACGGAGCTTTATGTGGATCCCCATGCTTAAAAACATGTATATAGGGGTTTGTGCCATCTACTCTACTCTGAAACCGCTGTAGTTCGAAGAACATATCCCCATCTTGACCATGACTCATGACCCTGGCCACCTGGGTCAACTGGAGTGATCGGAGTTCAATTTGACTTTGTCATCATTTGGACATACTATATATATATACATATACTCATGTTTCGACAGTGTTATCATGTTGAGGTTACGCGGGACCCTCAACAAAGACTTTGTAGCAAATTATCATGTTGGATTCAGTTGAAAGAAAACAACTCAGGAGAGGGTGGATAATCCTTCTTCCAATCCCCTCCCACGGAAGAACAGGCACGTTGGCAAGTCTAAGATGCTTACAAAGAGGTGCGGCAGTCGTCAAGAGCTTCACCTGCAAAAGGGTATCTCAGTGAAATGGGGCACACCAAAACATATTTCAACATATTTCAACTATATACCCCAAGTATCCCTCAATGAATGTCAAGCGCTTCAATTGAGGCTTCAATAATCAAATTCGTTCCAACTACGCCGTTACGCCAAAGATGTTTCTGGACATAATGTGTGTGTCAAAGTGCTGTCACACAACTCCTCAAAGCCGACTTCTCCTCACTCCACAGCCTTGCAGGGGTCGTCTTTGTGTTCAATCCAATCTCTGGCGTCCTTGCTGAACTCTACTCTCCTCACGAGGTTTTTTTCGTCCGACGCCGATTCGGCATGTGGCAAGAGTTTCTGAGGTTCTTCGTAAAGTGCTTACTAACGCTTGTTGCCACCGTTCTCTCAAAGTCAACAAAAACATACAGCACATGCAAAGCCTGAGTCTTGCCTATCTTGCCTGGATTATCTCTTGCACGTGGTTAGAGAAACTCCCTGAGGATATTACCTGGTCGTTAGCTCCCTCCAAACCACCGGCCAAGTCCTGTCTGGGCTTGGCCGGAAATGTTTCATCAGCTTGCACACTGGCCAATGAGATGAGTCATCATGACGCCGTGTTTCACCGGGAATCGAACCGTGTTCTTTGCCCGAACGGACATTTTGTGCCGTGGTGCCCATCGAAGATTACAATGATATGATTATATACACAGTTTGAAAGTGCCTACATGTACCTACCCCCAATTGTAACAAACTAGGGTTTTGTGACCCCCACAAGGAATCTCCAGGATCCCTCGTGATCCCTATTTTATCTTATCCTCTCCCCTGAAAAGGACCACCTGGGCATCCCCACTGGCCACCGGAGTTGGCCACCACCATCTTTCGCAAGATCTGCTGACCTGCGGACGAAGGCGCCTTCGGCGCTCAAAGTCGGTCCAGTCCGTTCACACAGGAGTTGTTCCATGTTTTGAGCTCGAAAACACGCGGTGTTTTGTCTGGGCACGCCATATCTTGAAAGAACCGCCTTGTGCTTGCCTGGCCTTCTTCTTGCGATTTCAAGCATCATTAATGACATGAAATTCTAGGATTTCTAAGCTGCTGGCATCCCAATTGTTTCTGCGGCTTCAGCTGTTTCTGCTTGCTGGATGTGGCTTTGGATTCAAAGATGGCCGGGAGGATGAAGGGCTCAAAGCGAGACTTGATGTAGGTGACCTAACGCTCCAACGCTCCATGAACACCAGGGACAGCAGCAGCGATTGACAGCGACCGGTCAGCAAACTGGGCTTTCTTAGCCGAAGGCTAGCCGAAGGCTAGACGACCTCTGTCAACCAAAATGGTCTGCTGAAACTGCAGCAAACATCAGTGCAGCAAAGCGTCGCCATCGCAATCTTCGTAGCCTTCCTGCGAAGACTGATCTTTGCAAGCTTCTAGCTCAAGTCAGTCTGAAAATTCACCAACGATCACACTGAATTGCTTGACCTGGCCTAAAAGACGATTGCACATGTGAATCCCATGTCAAGAACGCCCTCCTTGCAGAGCTTTTCAAAGAAGATCTTCCCGTGAAAATCGCGCGCATCCTGGCAAAGTTCAAATGCTTCACTGGGCTATCTCATGACCGACCTTCTCCACATATCATCACTTCTAAAGCTTTGCCAGATGTGTTGTCATAGCAGATTTGCCAGTTATATAAGTAGAGTGTGCATGAGTGAGTCAGAAGCGAACAGCATGCGAACAACAGAACAAACAGGACTTTGGATGATGCTGTTCCTCTCAAGCAACCATCCCACAATCCACCAGAGTTTCGTGTTTTTGATAAAGTTGCCTCCGGGATGTTCTGCAGCCTGCCGGTGAGCCTCAGAAAAGCAAGTCTGCAACCAACTCTGGAGGCACAATTACTTGGTCTTCTCCAGAGGGACGTGTGACTTTGATGGGACACCACGTGCCTCCGTAATTATTCCTTTCAGCATGATGCCCATGGCAAAGCACAAACAAGTCTCAGCGTCCAGCTTCAAGTTCTCCTGTTGAAGAACTTGGCAAGGGTGCGAGAAATGCACCATGCCCGCAAGAAAGCTATCAAATGATGCAAGCCAATTCAATAAATCTGCAGTGTGTCTAATGTCTAATAACAGACTCCCCAATATTCTCCGCTCAAGCCGTGGGTGAACTTGATCGGAATCAATGTAGATAAAGCCAAATTCGAAACGGATTCTCCCTCTGTGAGGCCAACCTTTCCTTTTTCGCCTGATAACCTCAATTCGTCTCTTTCACCCTTACAGCGCCTTCAAGGCCTTGCTTGCTGGTTGGTGATGAATGCCATGCTGCTCAGTAATGTTGAGCGTCAAGCTGCTTAAGAAAACTTGTTTGCCCTCTCCTCCTGCACGAAGAAATAGAGAAACCCCCGCGTCACCAGCTCTTTGAGGCCTAGCATCTAAAGACATCTGAGATCGACGACTCATGTCAGCGTTGTCTTGGAAGACTCCCCGATGTCATCATGGGCATCTACTGTAATTATATAAGTTGTTGTTTCCCGTACAGCTTCATATCATCTTGCAACATGCCAAGCCTTCATCGGAATCCTCACCTGTCCACGGCCCGGCATTGGTCGATTCCCAGATCTAAGTCTACCATGAGATATGCAGTATATAACTCAGTGAACAAGGACTGCAGTATAAGCCATGTCAAAACTTGACAGGCTTGCCAAACAATTCACATATGTATTATATATTCATATTACTTTGTGATACTCTTTCACTCTGGTTGTTGTTAGAGCTGGTTCCGTACTCTCCACGTTGTTGCTGACGCAAGGTCAAGCGTCGCTGCCTCTTCAATCTTAATTCTAAGAAATCAACCTTCGTGACTTGCTGAGCATGCCCCACACAATCCCACACATATATACAAAAGATATCAAACGATCTGCAAAAAAAAAGGTGCACCCCAGCAAAAAAATAAATCCGTTGACAAGGTTTCTGGTGACTTCATGGTTTCCGATGGTTGGATGTCGTTCGGAGTCGTCACATGAGTCGCCTGTCACCTCGATCTCCCGTGCAGCGACCCCGAAGGAGGGCGCCGAAAGCCTGCGACGACTGGTGTTCGAAGGTGGGACGGGGAGCAGTCCAGGGACGGCCAGGGGCCAAAGGGAACGTCAGACGATGAACCCTGAACAAATACTCAGTGCCTTTGCTACATTGGAAGGCCCATTATGTTCACCTTCAAAAATTATCGATGAGAGACGGCTTCAACTGCTTTCACCAGAATGCTCAAGCGAGTCACTGGCACATTAAGCCTCGACGTTGTACCTGCCTGTGATGCCCTTGTTTGACCAGCACTTCCTGCACTAAGGAACGGCCCAGCTGTGCTTCACTTAGCTATTTTGAGGTCTCTCCTACTGGCCGCAGCCTGAACCGCCCGTTGATCATGTGCATTCACCCATGCACAAAGGGTCGACCTGATCATGGACCTGAAGCCCCCTTATGACATCACATCGCTAGCATTCTGGATTTGACGATGTAGTGATGACAGCTCCACTCCAGCAACTCAGTCCTTGCCACTTGAGTCCACATTTTTGGCTCTGATGCAAGCGTTGCCAACACAGAAGTCAAAGTCCTTGCAAAAGGAAGATTTGGTGCCCGTCCCGTCCAATGCAACTAGATTTGAATGGAACTGCCGACAATACTTGTAGGTCGTCTTGCATCGTGTTTGCTTCACAACCGGCATTGGCCAGCGGCCGCTCTCGCTTCTCCCTACGGCGAAGACTTCGGCAAACCAGGATGATGGAACACGCTCCGTGAGAGTCTCTTCACAGCAGCAGGTCTTGATGCAAACACCTGAGTGCATGTGTCCCAAATGGTCCAAATACATGGCCTTGCGCAAACAAAAACTCTTTGCAGTTTTTCTGCTCTTGAGGCATGCAGCTGCCTAGCAGGTCACAAACCATTTCAACACGTAATTTGATGTGCTCTTCTATGCTTGGAACAAAACTCAGCCAATGCTTCTCTAGCTCTGAGGCCTGCTCTCCAAACTCCGAGGCCCAGGCGTAGGGAGCAGCTCCGGATGGTGCGTGGTGTGGGGATGCAGTTAAGTGGAACCTGGGCATCTTCGACTGAAGATGCAGGGACTAAAGGCACAAAAGTATACACAAGCAGCACATTTACGGTGGCCATGCGCCTCACGGCTCCCCAAAATTCGGGCCACGAAACAGCAAACATCGCTGTTTCGCTCAAAGAACGCCGCACTGAGATGGGACCACGGAAGTTCATTGAAGGGGCGTTGTTGTGGGCTATTTTGTCTTCATTGCATGGTGGCCCAATGAACAATGGACAAAGACATGCTATCCAACATTTTCCAACCAACCTGCAAAGGTCAGTGGTGGCTAGTTACCAGACCAATGGATAGGAATGTGATTTTAGCGGCTACAGCACGAGTCATCAAGACTCCATACCCTCCTCCTCTTCTGCACATGGAAAGGTCCGGCCCTCTTTCTTTTTTCGCATGCTCTTATCTTGGAATAAAGGTGAGTACTTCTTGAGGGCCTGCACCCTGAACATCCTGGGTCCCTGGAGTTTAGCTCACCTGGTCCCTTGGGAAGTCACTTGGTTCGATTTCGCCGGTGGGAGCCCCCCCGCGAAGGAAGACTTCGTCGCTGTCTTCGAAGCCTGGGTGTCTACCGCATCGCCACATCGCCGTTTTGGAACTCCAGTCAGAGCGGAATTTCTTGCATTCGCCTAGAGTCTAGAGCATCCTAGACCCAAACGGGACACGACTGAAGGTGGGACACTGCAACAAACAAGAACCTCGGAACAGCAACATACAGAATATAAACAACACCCTTTCATTCACCCCTGGGCGAGTTCCCAATCGACAACGAACAATTGTGGATCGTGACATGACTGTATTCTGTATGACTGTACACCACGGATTCTTGAGTATATACCATGCCCGCGAATGACAACACTCGAAGGAAATCAACATAAGCTACGACTCCGGATTTAAAAGTGTCAAAGAAAGAGTTCATATGCAACAAATAGACAATATACATAGAAACCATATTTCTTTGAAGCTTCGGTTTTTGAAACATGCCTCCATTCACAAACTGATCTCTTTCTCCGGTCCTGAAGGAAGTGGCGAGGGCAAAGGACTGGCAACCACCACTGACCCACCTGGATGTCAAAATTAGCAGTTTCTCTTTCAAGAGGCACGCGGCAAGTGACAAGTTTACAGTTGGTAAAACTGACCATGCAGTTGCAAAGTATGGAACAACCTGCAGTGAATTCACATTGAACACGCACAGCTGCCCAACCAAAATCAAAGGATTCCCCCGCAAAACAGCTCTCAAGACTTGCCCAAGCCTCGGAAGGAGCCAGGGCAGCATCTCTTCCTCTTCAAAGCTGGATTGGGGGGGCACTATCTCAATGATTTCTTCCGCGCCCAGGTTCCCGGGTTGCATGGATATGTGCAGTCATCCCGATTTTGGTACCACACCCCATTCGCGGACAGAGCAGCATGACAGAACATTTTCAGAGCTTATGGTTCTGGTATGTTCTGGTGTGATCTGCCAGGTCTGGCAGGGTGCTCCTGAATCTGTCGCTCTTGCAAGCACTTTGACAAACCAAATGACAGACTAGCCAAGTCATCCGTGACTTGCCAAGTCTTCATCACAGACTCTTGCCAAGTCACTTGCACTTTTTGCCCAACTTGTTGCCCAACGGCTTTGTCTGTGTCCGTTCGGTCCGGTGTGACGTCGTCCCTCGTCGTTCTTCGTCGTGAGACACACGTAAAGCTTCAACGAGCCTTGAAGGTTCAAAGTCCTCGGTGAAGACGGGCTCAATTCTTTGGACTCCACAAAATACATGGGAAGAATGCAAATTCAGTGGAAGACATCGCTTCAAGACATCCAAAAAAGAACCGACAATCAAAGTAAAGAGGAGCTACCCCATCACCTGATGGATACTGATGGGTATATTGTGGGCAGCTACAGAAGCACAGTAACACATCTCTATATTTATATATATAATATATCTA
The DNA here is from genome assembly GCA_963970005.1 of Durusdinium trenchii. NCBI lineage: Eukaryota > Dinophyceae > Suessiales > Symbiodiniaceae > Durusdinium > Durusdinium trenchii. The sequence continues at coordinate 1,380,429 of CAXAMN010010224.1, forward strand.
TTTAGATAAATAGATCCATCACTCCCATCTCTGGGATGATCTGGGATGTCTTTGCCGAAAGATCTCAGCTCGCCACTTAATGGTTGCTGGAGTCGAGTCCAGGAAACTGGCCCTGGGTGCTCGGTGCGCGGTGCTCGATGCCCTTCGATTCGTTGAGTTCAAAGCCCAGTTGGATCACACGAGCTGCGGGCTCAGTGTCAGAGAGGACCACGAACACGACCATGGCCTAGCCCACACAGTTTGTGGCATACGGCATGATGAATCAGGAAAACACCCAATGTGCCAAATGTTTCTGAGATGCCAATTGCTGTAGTGACAAACAACCAGGATGGTCCCGGGCCTGGCTCGCAAGACCTGCGTGGCAAGGATATGTAATGTTGGTCCTTCCCTCATACTACGTCACTGCATCGCTACAATGTGTTTGCAATCTGTCTCACCCTCTCTTTGAATTGTGGACTGTTGACTTTTGCGTATTGGATGGAAGGCTAGATCAGTAACAGGAAGTATTTGGTGGCGCAAACACATGAAAACCCTTTCTGATAGTTTCTCTGCAGTTTTGCAATCTTCACTTGCTACAAAACACACCGCAAATTCCTCTGTAAGCATTGAGCATTCAGAAAAATGGCAGTTGTGCCCTGACATGCAAGTTCCGTACTCGAAGACGATGCTTTGCTCTTGTGTGGGTGTTCCCCCCCCACCTGCGTCAAGGCCAAGGTGCAAAAGCTCATGCCAAACCTCAGCCATCCGGCGGCCAGTGACTGCCCGACCTCCCCTTGCCACCCTACCTTCATGCCCTTGGTTCTGACTCTTCAAGCTGGTGTCACGCACCAAAAGTAAACACGATTCTGCTAGATCTTGTTAAACAACAAGGAACAAGGGTGTTTGAGGCTGCATATACCCTGTCAGGCAGTTACACCCTAACTCTTGAAACTAGCACGTGCTCGTGAAGATCAGGTTCCGACGCACATGTTTTCTGCCTGAGGATCGGATTGGTTGCATTGAAAGAAAACATACACAGCATCACGGTATGTTCTTGAGCCAGGCTTGCAACTTGTCATTACACAACTTATAAAGAACCCGCCCTATCGCAATTCAGCGTACAGTCCAAGTGGAACGTCCACCAAGTAGCCAGAAAAGGTTGGGATCCCCCATTCCATGGCCTGCCTTGAGATCTTTGAGCCAAGAGCCTTCTCTCTGGAAGCCAGGTGGCGGCTCTTCGATCATGACCTGAGGATGGATTTGTCTCAAAATTCATCGGTTTCTGGACTTTCACAAGGGTCTCTTGTTTTCTTGAATGATTAAGACACAAGTGAACACAAACCGATTGTGGTGTCCATTTTTGTTAAACGACTCCACTCACACAGGGACATGCAAAGGCCATCGAACTCTGCCACTTTGGGGAGCCTCACGCTGTTGACATGACAGCGATGAAAGTGCTCTGCCAAGGGGCAGTCCTGTGGCTGAAAAACTTTCATCCCCTTTCCAGGTGATGGTGAATTGTGAGCAATTTTACGGGCATTGCGGCATTTCTGATAGGTTGGTTGATGCAAAACAAAACCCAATATGGTATTGCTTCATCATGCTTCATCCCCATTCCTACGATGGGTGGGACTATTTTATACCAGTTTATTGCGCGTAACGTAACTTGCCTTTTCCATAGGTATTGGAACCTGGAAAAATGTAATGTTATATTTTCCAGGTGGGTTGTACAGTTGTACGGACAGAGAAGATGTAAGTTACAATTTGGATCAAGACATGCACAGCAAACATCATAGCAGTTGCTCTCAAATGCACACGTTGCTTCCCGATGCTTCGCGCAGCGGTCGCTCGTCCGTGACAGCTCGGACCTGGGTGGAGAGCTTCACGGCGAACTTCTCCTGGGACTGAGTTTCGGAATGGGTTTCAAAAACCGGGGAGGGATCCAAACAAGAACTTCTACAGTAGAATTTGCTTGAAGGAATCTTGGGAAACTCAAAGATGGTGCCCCGAAACTTCCTCCATGAGCTTTCTGAAGGAGGGGGAATGTTTCTCAGGTGTCAACTGGGCATGACACATGCTGCACCTCAAGCTTCACGCGCGGGACAACGGCTCATCAAATGAAACTGCCCAACAGCTCATTTGTAGGCCATCCAACGGATGGAAGAGTGGGCAACGGGAACAGTTCATCTCCTCTTCTCCACCAGAACTTGGTCGTCTTGCTGCTGTGGACAGCTCACCCCCCACGCCGAAACCTTCTCCATTCCTTTCCAAATTCTTCACCATTCCGAATCATTCCGGTTTGGAATGGCGTGTCTTGACGTTACACCCATGACATGGTCTCATAGGTGATGGCTCCGAAGCCCCCATGGCCTTCAGCTGCTTCACTTCAGCCTCTAGGACCTCAACAAACACTGGCTGAAGCACCGAGCTACTCATGATCCGAATGTGCCTGTGAGTCAAAGCCCCATTTACCCCACCTGCAAAAACAGGTTCTAGTATGTTCTACTAGCAACAAGGTCATCGGTTTCTTTTCACGGTCGCGAAGCGAACTGTCGTCGCGCATTTGGCAGAGCAGCTAATCCGCTTGGGCAATACACGGCCATGGGCGATGCCAAGAACTGGCCTGCTGAAACGGGCAGGCCTCAGTAACGGACGCTACGAAGGTAACAAAGGGCATCGCTAGGAACAAGATGGAACTAGGTAACAAGGGCACTACTAGGAGCAAATAGCTAGTAACAAGAAGCTACTAGTAACAAAGGGCATCGCTACTAGTAGCTCCTGGCATCGCTACTAGTAACAAGAAGCTGCTAGTAAGGTTGAAATCGAAGGATACCGAAGGTACGAAGACTATGGCTTGGTTGAAAGAAAAGGGTCTCTTCGTCTTCAATTTGTTGGTGGTCACCCTAGTTTGGGATGCATGACCTGCCTGAAGAAAGTGGTCTTCGGAGCCAAATGCAAAACCTGTGCTTTCAAGAAACTGGCCATGTCTGCACACTCCTGAAGCTCCGCTGAGAGCGCAGCTTGTGGAGAGAAGAACATAGACGACGCTCCAGCCTAGGACTTCTTGTCTGAGCTGATGATAGAACCTCACGAGGCCTTCTGGTTTAAAAACAGTATTCCTTCAATCTCCTCTTGAACAGTGTTCTTCTTTCTGCGTGCTAGAAACGCGGACATAACCTGTCGCACCAAACTCTCTTGGGCATCTGGCTGCTTGAATGGACCCACTTGAATGGAAAACATGGAAGCAACATCACAATTAAGGTTGGTATGTCTTCGCTGGTAACGAACCAATGCAACGAAAAATGAACCAACAGAACTCTTCGTCCGACTTCCCAGTGTCTGGGTTCCGGACGGCGAGCCTGGGATGGTGACGCTTCCCGTGGAAATACAAAAACGGAGTAAACCCCAAAAACGGAGACCGTAAAGGGAAGGCAGCTGTGGCAGACCCCCCAAAAGAATATGCTAGACGGTGGGGTGGCCAATCGAGGCGAAAGTTACTGAATCGCTCTCTGTCTGTGCTTCTTTTGGAGTCTGGAAGGCCAAACATGTCTTTTTCCTGAGCTGTGTATGGGCATAAGTCCAGTGCCTGCAATCTTGGGACCCCAAACTGCTAAAGTTGAGAGAGACTTATGACTTCAACTGACTATAGTGGCATTGTAAACAATTCCACAGATTGTAACACATCCACTCAATTGATTCAAAGCAGTCCAGCCTATATAAATAAAACAACAATATATGCTTCAGTCTGCTGCCAAGTGACGACTTGGCTTTTGCATGACAAGATGTCACCAAATGTCACAAGTGTGTGGCACATGATTCGCCATGTCTTTGGTGAGAAGTTGCTTGTCCGTTTCCAGGCAGTTGCAGGCACGCTACAACCCATACACTGTTGATCAGCAAAATCGTGCAACGCTCCTTGACAGCTGGTATTTTCATGTATTTTCTGTGCTGGGCCGCTTCATTGCTGGTGGATTCGACTTTGTCTACACCAGGGGCTACAAACTCCCCTCGACTTCGTGGCCTCGGCCGCCCGAAGCAGCAACGGCAATGGCTTCCCACCAGGGCCTCGAGAGTCGACTCAATCGTTGGAAGTTGGAATCAAATGACAGGCAAGCCCGTTAAATTCGATGTTTTCCTTACATGTATCATAATTGCAGTATCTAGATGTCATAATATGATATCATGGTTGAACATCATAGCTCCTCTTCGGCATTCATGCCTTCGACACTTCTGTCGTGTGCCTTTGATCATCAGTAACAGGTTTGCCACAGCATAAGCCGCGTCGATCGTGCAGTTCTCAAGCTTCCAACCACCCACAAGGTCTGGAAGCTGAATGCCTCAATGTTTGAACCATGCTGCAGAACAAGAACCCTGCTTCACGAGAACCAAACACCTGAGCGCCATTCTATTATGCAGTCATCATACCCTGATCAAGGTCCTGTAGAAATTTCCAGGAACTCAACCGGGCCAGATGGAGGTGTGCAAGGCATCCATACTCAAAGGCTCTCTGGAAACGGAACAACCAGGACTGTCTACTACTGCTTCGAGTCGTGCAAAGCCGGCAGTAAACCCTCATGTACACGGGGAAATAGTGCCGTGTGCGTGCATGCATGCACGCTCATGCCATGAAAAGAGCACGTCACGTGTGGCACGTGGCAAAAACTGGAGATTGCCTTAGCATCACACCACAGCCATTGACAGAGCTAAGACCCAAACCATCACCAAATTCCTGGCACACAGTGCATAGAACTCATAGAACTAGGTAGGGAGTAAGGGAGACCAGTCTTGGTGATAGAACTCATGCAGCTGCACAGGAGGATCACAAACCAACACACCATTGGATGCAAAAAGGCTCTGCATAAACTCATCAAACAGGCTGTGGGTGCAAAGCTCAATGAATCAAAGAGCTAAAGAACAAAACAACAAAACACATGCAACTCGACTGCCAATGCACTTTTCCTATCCAACATGTGACTGCGAGGCTGAGACAATCAAACACCCATTATCAAAGACCACCCCGGTGACCACCCCAGTGACCACCCCAAAGACGTCACCACTCTCGGGCCTGTTGCAGTGCTTCGAGCCTCGGAAGGAAGTCTGCGTCCACTTGCTCCTAGTAGCTTCTTGTTCCCAGCAGCGATGCCAGGAGCCCCTAATGGCGTCCTTGCTCCTAGTAGCGATGCCCTTTGCTCCTAGTAGCTGCGTAGCTTCTTGTTCCTTGCTTTGCCGCCTCTTTTTGCTCTCCGTTTGCGTCCCCCTTGCCACCCTCCGACTCCGCAGAGCACAGTCTGACCAACTCTCAGGAGTTCGATGGGTCGACCCTCCACTGAACGTGGACATAGAAACGGCCCTCTCCGAAAGCCAAACGCTGTTTAGGTGCAATCGTTTGCGGGAGCAGTTGGAACTGGAGAGAACCAAGCAACCATGGGTCTTCAAATCATTTATCTTTCGTGTGTGTGAAGCTCAGAAATGGATACAGTATCCTGCTCATCTTGAATAAAACGGATCAGCCTGGTGATTCTGTTTTGAACACGCAAGGCAGTGATTCAGCAGTCACCAAACGCTCCAAATGGCTCCAGGATATATGCGCCAGGCTTGCTAGGACATCTTAGCGACCATCATTTGAAGGGCGATCATTACACCTTCAGTCAAACAAAGCATGATGGCAAGACTTTGCGTCTGAGTATGAGGCAGCTTGCTCAGCGTTAAGGGATCCTGGTGAAGGCATGTTGGCATCTTGATATTCTAAATTCTGTGGTCTGCATATCCATGTACTTTCTTTCTGCTGACTAATCCTCTGTCCCATTCTAACACAAAGCTATAGGTGGGTTGCATCAAAACAAGGCTTCCCCGAAACGATCCGAGCCTGTTCAACAGTGCTTCCCTGGCCTCTGCAGCTGCCAGCTCCAGCAGTGGTGTTGGGCCCAAGGAACCTGGCCAGTCAAGTCGCAGAGCAAAAACCGTCCCATAAAACCTCAAAGCCCATCAAACGAAGAGAATCGCACAACCGAAGCAACTTGCAAGTTCAAGCCCATCTAAGAGCTTCGTATGATCTGGAGGACACCCCCTTTTGCAGGAGCATTTTGGTTCGCAAACTGTTGGGATGAATCCCCAAAACGTGCCCCGAAACACCCCAAAACCCATCAACCCTCATCTACGCCTAAGGCTAGCAGCCAGTCCTTTCGCCACTGCCGACGGCTAGGTTCCTTTGCACAAACAGAAGGAACCAATGTCAAACAAATTTGACGGTAAACTTCGCATTTCGCAACGCACACTTGTCAATTCAAATCTTTCTATTCATGCGATATGCTGTTGGATTGTACACGTGCCTTTTTTCCGAAAGATCCACAACGCTTCGCGCTTCGTTTGTTTATGGTTTACACGACAGCCCTATCTTGAGTCTTATTTGCAACAAACTCAAGATTGCGAATCACCAAAGGAACTTAAACATAGACAAACAAACATGCTGAAATGACATCAAGTCTATTCTCCATCAGTTAAACAACTGGCTTTTGGATACTTGTCTATCTACTTGGGGACCACACGAACAATGTTCCATCCTCCTGTTCTCTGAACGGACACCAGCACTATGCGGGTGTTTTGACCCAAACTTTGAACCAATTCAGGTCCTCCCAGGGTCCTCGAATTGTATATTTTAATTATCTGTCCAAACTCATACGAATGTCTGGTAAGTCGATAAAACCCAGAGCATGAGAAGCATCCAACAAAAATCAAACTTGGAGTACCATGTACCACTTGCACACGTCTCGAAACAACTCTATACTGCAGTCTGTTTGCAGGCCGCAACCCCACAACTACGCTTAGGGAGAATATCATGCCTCATCAAAATACCAAAAAACGACATGCACAGTTTCCTTCATTTATGGAGTCCCTGACAATGAAGGCCGCAAAGCCTCTCCCTAAGCTTCAAACAGAATGGCCGCAAACCTTCTCAAATTCTCGGTGGAGGTCAGGCATTGGTACACCTCGGCAGCTTAATGGGTAGAGGCAGCTCAGGCATTGATCTCCTCTTTCATGAGTCGATGCTCGACTGGGTGGATTGGGTACTTACATGCACTCACCACGGAACTCTTTGTATCTCTTTGATGCAAATCAACTAACACTTTGCCGGCTTTGTTGCGTGTGATGTGAAAAACTCGTTCGCTTACGAGGCTGACCGTTCGCGCCTGCTCACCGTTCAGGGGTGACGACCGGGCGTCGCGCCCGGTTCGAGGGTCCCAAGAGGCCGAGAGGGGCTCGGCTGTCTACAACATGTTGGGCCAACAGGGGGGTTAGCCCCGCCGGCAACATATATCCGATCCGTTGAGTGGTCTTTCAGGGTGGGGGGGTGGGGTCAGCTTCGTCCGTGTTACTACTCGCGTACATCGACTTTGACATTGATTTGTCGACTCGGTGACCTTTCGTTCGCTCGGTGACCGCTTTTCTTGGCTTAGAGGGCATGACGGGCTCGACGTTCGAGGTTTGTTTTAACACTGCGTAGAATGGGTCTTCTTGGCCGTTGCGATGCAAAGCTGCAACGACAGCACGTTGAAGGCCTCGCAGCGTTGTGGTTCCGCCAACATCCAGGTTTGGACTCAATGCTCGAGGCTGTCAGAATACATAGAGAAGCTGTGCAAGACACTTGTCCGCCAGCTCAAATGTACAGTGATCTCAAATGGCTCAATTGGGAACAAGACTGACGTCTGGCGGCTGGAAAATGAGCCTTGGCAAGCTGTACATGGAGCAGGCGGGTGGTTTGGGTCTGTCAAAACGCATTCAACTTATCGTCTTGCAACTCATGAGTTGCAAGACGATAAGTTGAGTGTCCGGAAAGCCACGAAACCATGTAAAACATAGTGCTTTTTCACCCTTGGTGTGTTGCGTTCGGGGCTAACCCCCCTCGTTTACTCAACACGTTGTCCGGCGATGTTTTTAGCCAGTCCACTGCACCTCAGAGCTCGTTAGGACTACGTGTGTTTCCTATCTTCACCAGATTTTACAATATTTTTTTTTATAGTACAGGTGGTCATAAGTCACTAGCTCTCCAAACAACCAATCTGTTACTGTGTGGAACGGCAAACCATCGACAAATGCAACAAGGGAGGCATGGCATCTGCAGAGACTCCCACCATTTCTCAGCAGCACCTGAATTCTCAGAGCCAGGTTCAAAGGTCTTTAGCAGGTGCTCACATCTCTGTCCAGCTTCTAGCTAGAACCTACTCTGTGCTTGTGACCTCACGGAACAGGGGCCAGGCAAGTCCAATCTGAAATTTATCTCGAGATGGACATAGCACTTTGCTTCCCTCAACCAAGCACACTTTGCGGGGTCAAAGTGCAACTTTCTTCCAGACCAGCGACCAGCAGCCAGTCATTCGAAATTATGAATCCCTGCGCAACGATATGTTTTAATTTCTGATCACCAAGCATGGATTACGCTGTGCGCTTCATTGAAACCAGGCCTCCACCAAGCTCCACTGGCCTTGGTATTTGGGATTATCTCAAAACGAGGGATATGCCTATCTCAACCACCTGGTCAGAAGTCCTCGAACAAACGTGATCGCAACCTCCTGGTTTGGCAGTTATTGTTGGGACTAGCCGACCATAGTTGCGAGTCCCTCAGTTTGCATCTGTTTGATGCAGCATGCATGAGACACTGCATTCTCATGCAATGCAGCTGCCAATCTGGACTTGGCATGAGACGTTTCAAAGGTTTGCGTGCTTTTGAACCAAAGTAGCTTTGTATGGCTGCTCCATGAACCTGCATTTACCAAAGCGTCGCCGAAGACCGCCGTGAGAGTCCGAACCGTTCTTGGCACACTGTGAGACCAGGGTCTCCCCAAGCCTGCAAAGCACCACGGGAGGATTCATGGGATCAAAACTGAAGGATCCTATCAACCCATTTTCACGCAGTTTGGTGAAGCTTCCGAGTGATACTTGTTCATACTTGGCCAATGTGAAGCAATCAGTTGTGAAGCTTCCGACTATGTATCATCCGACTCACCAAGATGGAAGAGGAAGAGGCTCCTGGGAACTGGGACAGGTAACAGCAGCTGCAGGACACTTTGTAACTTGTGAGGAATCTGGTTGACACGGCAAAATCATAATGGAAAGAAAGAACCTGTGCTGTGTCCAAAGGGTGGATCGTGTGTATATGTAAAACAAAGACATTTTGAATTGCGGAACCATGCGCACAAAACATAAAACACAACATACGAAACGTCTTGGGTGGCCTTTGTGCTGCGCTGATTGCCGCTTCTCTTTGAGATGGAGCCTGGCACAAAAAAAGAACCGCTGTTTCGACTTCGTTGGATAGATCTGCCCGGCATCGGGCCACTCTATGGAAAAGTTTGGTCTATCAAGTTTGTCATCATGTCTTTCTAATCCTTGCAAGCAACGGCCCGAAGGACCAACAGGACGAACAGTCATAAATTCTATATGCGTCTTAGACGTCAAAGACATTCAGAGACACTGATTGAAGGGCAAGAACCTCTGACTTAGAGGTCCAGTGTCTGGTGTCTGGTGTCTGATCAAACCAGGTCGTGTCACCCCTGGTTCCGCGCCCAATTTGTCCAAGATTCCGCGCCCATGAGCGGGCAGCTGGACGCAGCAGGGCTTTGGTGACATCACCAAACAACGGATAGGACAGCACCTTGCAAGGCCCCGCACGAGAAAACCAAAAACCGCATGGCGGGCGAGATGCTTGGGCTTGGCGGCATTCAATGCTGCCCAATGGCATGGTACCAAGTGCCCGGAACGTGCGAGTCAGGCCTCAGCGAGTCGGCACAAGTCAAGTCACCAAAATCCAAACATCTGTTGGTCGAATCCGGGAACAGGGCTGAGTCCTTGCTTGAAGCGGACATCTCCCGAACCCAATTCGATTTCACATGTGGATTTCCTCCATCATGTGGCTTGCAAAAAACGCGTTGATGTTATTCCTGCTGTATCTAGATGTTGTAGTTGGGTCCCAAAAACTCAAAGCCCGGGTGTGTGAATATCCTCACTCAAACAAACCCTGCTATGTATATATATATAATAGATTTCTATTATTGTTATATATATATTATATATATATATGTTCAAGACATGTCCTGTTGTGTGTTTTTTGTTTTTCAATATATGCGGCTAAGGACCACGCACCTGCCCAGGCACCTCATCAAATCGCTCCTCTGCAAACGGAGGCAATTCCTCATTTTCATTGGACTGGTTTATCTCGAAAGCAGCACATAGAAAAAGCTAACACATCAAACTTGATTTGGATTGATTTGGGCTTTCCATTTAGTGTCATAACCAAGGGACAAACGTGGGACTCCTCTGATGTCCATTATCAACCAGTCTACTGTACAATTATCATGAGCCTCGTACCAGTACCAAGTTTGGGCTGCGAAGTACCACGTCTGGACGATCCTGGTGTTAGACATCAAGGAACAGGCTTCACACACCGATTCAAAGGCTGATATGAGGGATGGACTGTTACAGTTATTTAAATGAGAAACCACATGCAGGTTTGGCGAGTGTACCCATCTCCCTCCCCAACTACCCCAATACATTGGACCCACAACTTGCGCTCAGACCCTCAACGCACCTTCATATCAATCATATGATTCATATGAATTCATATGCTGATAGATTTCTGAGTACTCCTACCTAGACCCTTCTTCGGATGAAGAACCGCGTGCGATTTTTCTTCGGCCGAATTCTCCTCTGTGGGGCGATCCAAGCACCTATCGACCTGTGGCACTGGAGCGGCTGAAAGGGAATCACTGCAGCCCTTATAAGTCCGACGCGTCAAACACGTGATCCCAAAGAACGCAGCCACAAACCAATCATCAGGACCACCAATATGGAAGCTTCTTGCCGCGACTCAAGGCATTGTCCCGTCCCCATGAAGATCTTTCATTGAAACATGTGCTGCTCACAGCTAAACATGAACAAGAAAGTGGTCCAATCACGTATTTCGACCTTGTAGTTGTCCAATCACCGACCGCTCGAGGACCAGGGAGCGGTCGGTAGACTGCCCCCCAGGGCGAGGGTCGCCCATGGTTGACTTGAGAGGAGGGAGACACGAAAGGTAGGACAGCGGGAAGAGAAGAGAACGCGAGAGGCAGGAACAAAAATGCAATGTTCGACATGGTGATTTATCCCCTCGGAGGCGACCTTTCGTAAATATATGTTCATATGCACTTTAAATGTTCAAACATGTGCTCTCGAAATGTTCAAAAAGATTCTTAGGAAAACAAACTTGCCCCATGGCTCAGATCATCGGTGAGCATTGAATCGGAACATCATAGGATTTGAACTATCCTGAAACCATAAGAGGCTCACGAAGACGCTCCCCAGGAGAGAATTGACGTGCTTCACAAAACAAACTCTAGGTATGTATCCCCTCGGGGAACACCTTTCGTGATTAGAATTTCATATTCACTCTTTCTGAATGTTCAAGAGGGTTTCAACTATCCTGAAATCATGAGAGGCTCACGACGACGATCTCCAGGAGAGAATTGATTTTAGAGGGGGGAGGGGGGGGGGGCTGTATTGAAAAATAAATTCGAGGGGGGTGGGGGGTGGGGGGGGGTCTGAATTGAGCGATCAATTATTAGACCCGGACGTCCCAACACTTGCTTCGCAAGACAAACTCAAGGTATCCCCTAAAGGGCTACCTTTCGTGAACAGATCCAATTTTGTTCCAATCAATTCCACTTGTCACAATCCCTCAGCCGAAAGAGACCAATGTCTATCCAGGTAACTATTCAATTAAAGTATCACCCTAAAGAGATGTAGGCATGTCACCATCTGAGCACAACTCCCAACCAGGTAAAGCTATGCAACAGCGTCAGCCAGCAACCAATCCACTCAGGGGCCGATCCAGGAGCTGGTGAAGCCGCAAACGTTCCTCATCCGGAAGCTGCAAGCACCTGGCATATCCGCTGATGCTTCATGGCGAAATCGACTGAAGGTGGAAGTGGACAACCCACACGTTTGCCATTGTAGATGATGACAAATGGACGTCGTCTTCCAGAGGTCCAACATGGTTCAATTTCATTCAATTTCTGCTTCCATACTTGTTGGACAAAAAGTATTTAAATAGATGGCACTAGTGAGATCACCTCTGCTAAATTGTTGCCATGCCTGATGCTCTTCTTGCGGCCGGCTCGACAGCTGCCAGAACTCCTCAGGCCAAAGGGGGTTGACCTGCAGAAAAGTGTGTCTTCAGGAAACACAGGGAAGGGGAAAGACATCCACACCATGGAAGAAACTGAAGTATATGATTCAAACATAGACATTGCATAATTACACGATTATACACACGTACATGATAAGCAACATATTAAGACTGTAGGTCAGTCCAAACTCAGAACCGTGTGAAGCAGCTGACACACCGAACAACGAACAACTAAATATCTCCTCGAGCACTCTGTGGTCGGCCGTTCTATGTTCCACGTGCAACTCCGGCCTTGTGACTGGATCCGCTGCAAGCAAGTGGATTACTGTAACTCTTGCTCCCTTGTTTTTTTATTGGGGGGGTAGGCCAGCTAGGTAGCTACTAGCAACTGGACAGGATAGCTCACGCTTCTTCAAGGAAGCTCCCTTCGCCGCCCTGAAGGCAGCGGGGCAAGCTTCCTTGAAGCAGCGCTCGCACTAATGATTTGGTTTCTAGAATTTCAGGCAAACTTAAGAAGCTACTAGTAACGGGGTCTATAACCCTTACGTTGATGGTGTAGGTTTCACTTGGTTTCGCTGCGAGTGGATCAGCTCGCAGCGAAACGAAGAAAACGCCGAAGATTGCAAACGTGCCATATTGGACGTGCTCAGTTCAAAAACACCTCAGACATCATCAGCATTCATCAGCTGTCTTGGAACAAACACCGTGCCATTGCGTCTCTTGTCACCGTGCCATATCCGGGCCGCCCAGACTCTCGTCAAGGCCATCCTGAGGGACGCAGTGAGAGCCCGCCCTCCGGTCCCCTCTTCTGACCAGTTCGGTCCCCACAAAAGCTATTCATTTGGTGTTTTGGTGAAATAGAAGCTAGGTGAAATGGCATGATCATCATGATAGTTCATCTCTGCAAGTCCAAAAGAAGCCTGTGTATATCTATGTATCCAATTCATTTGAAGGTGGAATCATTGCTGAGGTCAAAACCTTGGGAGCTTGCGGAGACCTGCCAGCAAACTTTAGAACTGCCAGGCGCCCCTCACCATGTACCTTTCTTACATGTAAGATCCTGAAAGAAATAGCAAGAACGTATTCTGAATCTCTGAAGGCAGGTGGAAATGACCAAGAGAATTGGAACGCGTTGAAATGCTGTCCTCTTCCCAACCACCCAAACATACCCAAACAAGCAACAGCTGCAGGATTCCTTTCGCCCTCGGTCGCTTCACCTGAGTCGCTTCTGCCAGAGCAGCTGGGACAACTCCAAGACGTCTCCGGGGTTGAAGTGCTCAGCCCCTCATTCGACGGGACAGGGGAGAGACACTGGAGCCGGTCCCGAAGCGGTGGTGGGAATTCTGAGAGACAACACCAGCACTTGAGCCAACACCCCAATTTCCAAAGCCAAGGTCTTGTGTCGCAATGCTGAAAGCGCAAATTCCACAGCATGAGCAAATCGGTCGGGCTTCCGAACATCGGGAGCGCTGCTCCTTGCGTGTGCCAGAACAAAGGCTTGCACAGGAAGAGTGCTGGATTTCAAGCCGGTTTAAGAATGAGGTTGTTTTCCACTCGCGCAGCCTCCCGGCCTCCCTTAAGCTTCGTACTGTCTCCAAGTCAGACCGGCGACACTACTAGGGGACAGCAGAAGAGGTCGGCTAGCGTCAAAGTGGCAAAGTCGATCATGCATCAACATTTGGCTCAGACTTCAAGTACCCACCACGTCACCCATCTTTTCGACAAGGGAACAACATCAAGCGAATCTCCAACCTAAAGGATTCTCTTTGAGGGTCTTGTCTTGTCTTTTTCCGGACAGATTTCAGACTGCCCGCACTCCTCACGCAATGCCCGGCCACCTCTCCCTTCCCGCGAGGGGCTCGCGGGTCGGCAGCGGGGGCATTGAAGCTCCTCGACACGTTAGAAGAGGGGGAAGTGCTGAGAAAGCTGGTGGTTCACGAAGTAAATGCAAAGAAGTAGCAAGTTGCTTGAAAGCCACACAGTTTCTTGAATCCGTCTTGTTCAGTCCATTGTTGTACAGTGTCCTTGAGCTTGCCAAGTTGTACAAACAGTGCTTTCAGAGCAGCACAAAACCTAAGGGTGGTTTGCATGGATCCTACTCCTGCTGCCATGCCGAAGTTGCACAAGGGAACTTCACTGAACTCAACGTCCCAAGTGGGTCCTTTCCAACTTGCACACGCGGGTGGGTTGTGCAGCGAAGAGTGAGGGGGAAGCATGTATTTCGGTCGCGTCGCCGAATTTCTTTGGGATATATAAATTCATCGGTTGCCCACCCAGTCTCACCGGAGTCTCTGAGCCAAAATCGTCGGTCTCAATGGACCGAAATCATCTGCCCTTTCGCTTCGCAGTGGCAAAAAATGCGCTCTGCTCTGCTGCTCGGCTGCTCCGCTGTGCTCCTCCTCGACCAGTTGCCCAAGCACAGGGCTCGAACCGGAACGAGGTCGCACCACCACCTGGAGCGGACGCGCCGTTCGTCGCTGGTGAACCACCTCGGGCGCTCGGAGCCGGCATCGGGCTGGATGCCGGACACCCTATTGTCCTGCGGAGGACACCGAGGACACCGGCTGGGTAGACAAAGGATCAAACAAAACATATCATAAAGTCAAAAGCAAGATCTGCCAAGGCTTCTTTCTTGTGCTGTGACTGGACTATGCCAAGCTGGTGTTGGCAAATGCTACAGTATGTTCAAAATTGTCGACTTGCCACAACTTCCGGGAAAACCCTGCCACTGGCACCGCTGTTGCTTCTTTGAGCTTGACAGTGCTAGACAGGCGCCGAACCATCTGTGGCACATCGGGGAAGAGACACTCTTTGCTCAGCCGCCTTCAGGACCTCGAGCTGAGTCAAACTCCAGCTACTCCTAGCTACCAGGAGCTGACGATCCACATTTGTTTCTGTACAAACTTGGCACATCTTGAAATGGCATGACAGCAATATCACGACCAAATGTTTGATTGAAGTCTGTCATGACAAGGATCCTCTGAATGTGTCATTGTGTCACCATGCTGTCAGGGATGCTGCAGTGCATTGGAGTGAGGAAGACTACCAAGAAGACTCTATTCTGATTATAACAAATGATGCATCGCACAAGGTCCAGCCATTTGAATATTCAATGATGATGACTGTGAACTTGCACTATTTCGGGAACAACTTCTTGCTCATGGAATCTACAGTCTCGCGCCAAGGAGACAGCATTGAGGCAAGCGTGCATTAACGGCAACAGCTTTTTGTTGAGATTCCACGATAATCATCATCATGGATGTAAGACCATGGTTTGCTGGGTGATCTTTCCATTTCGGTGCGTCTCAATGATGAGTTTCAACTGCAAACATGCGAAGTTTTACAGTGGTTGATGTTTGAGACCCACGGACCTAGCCTGAGTCGCAATGGCCTAATCAAAATGAATGATTGTGGTCCCTTGAATGCAAAGGCTAGAAGGCCAGAAGGCAGCCTGTTGCGTGTTGGCTTACTATTTACAACTCCTGAAGAAGGCGACCGGTCGGCAGCCATTCTTCTTCCAGGGCACAGGTTCAGCCGCTTCAAAAAGAAGGTTCAACGATCAGAGCTGAAGGACGACCAACCTACTGCTGAACTTTCTCACCTAGCCCAACCTGATGCTCTGGGATCGAGACACTTTGCTCGATAAACCCCAAACGCGCAACACTTACGTGTGCAGCAGTCTTCAAACCAAACGGGCGCTCAAAGAGTACTTGGTTGAGAATGAGAATCAGAAGATCCACTCCCGACATGGGTTTGCCCGAGAATGTTTTTCTATGTGACATGGGTTTGCCCAGCTTTAGATATATCAAATTTAGTGGAACATACCAACGCAGAGTCAACCTACGCAGATTCCCAAGCTGCTTCAACCTCCGGATATGGGGCCTTACGTTTACTGACCTACATGCCACAGCCTGATCATTGCTTCTCGGAAAGCAAAGTACAACGAGCCGGATATGCGTTCCAATGATTTTGTCCCATACAGCATGCTACCAACCATGAATGGACAATGACGGTTTCAGCCTCAGCTGATGTTTGAAACTGGGCCTAGGAAGAACTGCTGTGGAATGCAAACAACCCCTGCATGAAAATGTGTTCCAGCACTACACAGGAACACACCTACTGCAGAGATGGAGCACGCACTCAAGTAGGATGTGAGCGATGTACCGGCAGACTGCTTGGTAAATTCTCATTTACGGAATGTCCCAAGAACTTCCAAATCCCCAAAAAGGACTCACAGACTTGGTGTGCCTTTTCTGCCACATCCGACATCATCCAACTCGTAAACCCATCCGACGCTAGTGAATTCAGCTTAGCTTCCACCCGCTGTTCTGCCTACCTCATCACCTTGGAGCGGGAAGGCTCTTCGTCCGCTTGTCTCCCGCGCTCAGTTCCATAGGAGGTATGAAAACGCTGGTTGTGTCCACTAATCGGAACCCTTTGGCTGGCTTTTGGCAAGCTAGATACACCAAAGATATGCCAAAAGGCTATGACACACCTCTCTGATACATCTGGTGAGCAAACCAGAGTTGTTGCTTGACGCCACAAGTGGACCAACAAATGTATGCATCAGTGCATTGGCATGGACGTGTATCGTGCACTAAATATGGTCTATTCCAATGTTCCAAGAATATCTAAATAATGTTGAGTCATTTGTTTGAAAGCTCCTTTCAACTCCTTTGGTACAGAAAAACTGGAAGGAAACTGTAGGCGAAATCATACTTCGATAGCTGAAATCTCAGAGATTCTCTCAGATTCTGCCGTTGACCCTTCATGGTCCCTTCATGTCAACTGACTGAGACTGCTGCAAACGTCACGCTAAAGGAAAACCTCGGCGGCGGCGAAATGAGAACCGGTGGGACCCCAACGGGTGGGACTAGCGCTTTCGACGTTAGGAATGAAGCTACTGTGCACGGTTCGAAGCTGCACAATCCTGTTTTTAGCCATGGAATTCTACCACTCTAGTATGCTTCGTCCTATCATCTAACATATTTATACTAGATATTATATATATATATTATATATATAATATATGGGAGTTGATCTAAATTCCTTTATCCGGGATCCGTCATTTTCGCCAAAAAAAGATTTACTTTCGCCAAGCTTTCGCCTTCCTGCGTTTTATCTTTCGCCAAAGTACGTTGTATTTATGTGTGCCATGTATGTTGTGTTTTGTTCACGTCAATGGCTTCTTCTTTACTGGCAAACACAAAATAGAAACTTCACTCTTTTTTATCATGTGTCTTCTACTTAACTGTTGACACCCTGTACGTCTCTTTTGTTTCTCCTGGGTGTCAGCAAGAATCAAAATTGCAAGAATCACTGTAGTAGCCGGTCACTCAAACTTACTCATAATGGGCTGGGGGTCAGATGTGGCAGGGTGAACTTTCGCCAATCTTGAGCTGAACTTTCGCCAAACTTTCGCCTTTTGCGGGGTAGAGTTTTGTGGCAAAGCCACCCCCCAAAGCAGGAGCAGGAATAGTAGTAGTAGTAGTAGTAGTAGTAGTAGCAGTAGCGGTAGCGGTAGCGGTAGGGGTAGTGGTAGTGGTAGTCGTAGTCGCAGTAGTAGTAGCAGCCGCAGCAGCAGCAGGTTATCTAACTTCCACAGCTCATCTAGCTTCTGAGTCACTGCCACCAGCTGTTCAGAAAGCAAATGAACATTCATACAAAAGTACATATTTAATCTTTCGCCAGATCTTTCGCCAAAAAAAAATACTTTCGCCAACTCGAGAAAAAACTTTCGCCACATGAGATTTTGATATGTTCCGGGTCATCGTCATACAGACTGCTGACTAGGACCTTTAGATCGACAACCATATATACATATATTATATAGGGTCATTTAGTTATATACGTTGTAATTGTAACGTCTAATGTTTAGGTGGAGCAACTCATTCTAAGTTCAAGTTCCTCTTGCAAAGAAGCCTCCCCTCTCGTCTAGACCATTCTGAACCGCACGGTCTGGAGGATCCGACTGAGACGAGGCCTTTCGGTCCAAGCCCACAGTATTGGGAAGAAACGTTATTTTTTTCTGACATGTCCTTCTTCCGAGATGAACCTGTTGACTAGTCGGGCCATTCCCTGCTTTCAGAGTATTTCATTACAGTGCTGCTGAGAGGCTGGGTCCAGCCATTTGCGCATGGGGTTACGGCCGCAACAAATGAGCACCTGGCAAGATGCATTTCAATGAAAAGCAACAACATTCCGTTCTCTGTTCAGGGCTGGTCGGGTTTCAGGCTCCTTGAGGCCGGGCTAACCAAACTATCAAGATCTATCAAGGACTGTGGAACCCCTCCACTAATATCCCGCCAGCCAACCCAGTTAAGAGCTCTCTCTCCAATCGAATTCAATCTAAAGAACAGGATCCACATGAATCGAACATCGCGGACGATTCAGATCACCTGCACGGTGGAAGATGTGCAGTGCCAAACAATGAATCAACGAATCAAGTTTTTGTTGATTTTTGTTGTTGGCTTTTGCCTCCAGTCCTGACTATGGCTGACTCCTCCTATGACTTATTGCCGACAAACAGGCTTCAACTTTGAAGAATTGAGATGGACGATGCATTCATTCAATTCACCCTTGACCCATGAAAGATATGTGTAGATTAATTTAAGTCTGCCTGCATTTACCTTGATCACTCACAAAGATGACTGAACCGTCCAACAAAGGGAACACATCGAGAACTAAACCTGCCGCCATGGCGTGGGGGGTTCCACAGTCCGTGAGCTGCAGGTTCGAGGCTCGCACGGTTTCCGAGGCTCGCACGGCGACGACGATACAGTAGAGGATGACGATCCCGTAGATCCAACCTTGACACAAAAATCACACCAATCAATCTACACACTCATCTAATGCAAACGAACTGTACCCATACAAGCGCCTTTATGGCTTGAAAGAAGAAGAGAACATGCACGTTCTAATCATTTCAGCATTGCAGTTAGTTATTGCACAGGTTCAACGGACTTGCAAAGAACATGCGAAGCGACATCTCTGCAACACATACAGGTATATAATGATACTGTATATAGTTAATCGATGTTAATTGTATAGATAGTTAATGTTAGTTATAGATGTAATCCGCCGACCCCACACCGTGGGGTGAGGCGTGACTGTCGATGTTAGCCTTAGCCTTAAGCCTTAGCCTTAGCCTTAAACCTTAGACCTAGTCCTTAGCCTTAGACCTAGACCTAGACCTTACCTCCCCTACCCCTCCGGACCCTTGTTGCAGTGACGAAATCCTGCCGGGAAAGCGACCTGGATTGTCCAAGAATCTGCCATCCCAATTGATTTACATCTTGGGGCACCCTCTCGACCCGCGCGGGAAAATAAGCACGGTCCAAAATGGTCCTGGGCTCGAATCCCGGGCCGGTCGCGGCATGGTCCCGGCCAATGCCCTTGCTTTTTCGTAGATTCTGTCACGTTTTCTGTTGGTTTATGAGATTTTCAAAGGCTTTTCTGGCATTTTCGTAGGAATGCTCTAGGCTTTGTCTTTTTGGGTACCTGCTTTGGTGGTGCTGGGTTGGGTCTAAATTGGTAAACCTGGGAGGTACCCAAAAAGTCGACTTTTTGGGTACCTGCTTTGGTGGTGAAGGGTTGGGTCTAAATTCTTGGGCAATGATCGGGGTTCATGCAAGAGCTGACGTCCGATGGTAAATCTGGGAGGTACCCAAAAAGTCGACTTTTTGGGTACCTGCTTTGGTGGTGCTGGGTTGGGTCTGCACTCTTAAGGCTAAGGCTAAGGCTTAAGGCTAAGGCTAACATAGAGCAAGGCTAGCGCTAAGGTTCTATCCCTTGGGGGTCGGCGGCTGCAGGCGGTAGCCTGGTAAATATATTGTAATAAACCGATTTTCTCACAGCAACTTACGCTGTGAACTCTTGGCACGTGCGCTTGGATCAACAAAAGATCAAATGCGTCCAAAGTACATCCAATGTAAGGCTTGAAAACCCATGTCAGCGCGATGATTATGAAAACTTTCACACCTCAG
This sequence comes from Durusdinium trenchii, assembly GCA_963970005.1. Lineage (NCBI taxonomy): Eukaryota > Dinophyceae > Suessiales > Symbiodiniaceae > Durusdinium > Durusdinium trenchii. The sequence continues at coordinate 1,400,553 of CAXAMN010010224.1, forward strand.
CTTCGAAGCTGCACTGTGGTGTTTGATCTTGCAGAAGAACACCCTGTAACCCAAGTGAACACTGCAAATTGACCGCTACATCTGTGCTTTCTGTTGAATCCGGTCATCTTGCTTAGCTCCCCTTCTACGATGTCCATCGCTAAATCCCCGGCAGAAAGGCTGAACAAATGTTTCACTCCCGAAAGGCCTGAAAAAACAGCGAGACGGACGCATCAAGCGAGACGAACCGAACCGTCAAACGAGACAAACGCGCGACTCCCAACGGTTGTGGAGAAGCCAATGGATACTGCAACCGCTCACCAACGGTTGTGGCCCCTAATAATCGCTAGTAATCGGGGCCAATGGGATACTAGTGCTACAGTATTGCCACTGCAATCGCTACTGTACCCCAACTATGGGCTTTGCCCTTCACACCACTCCTCTGCTGCTCCGACGACTCTTCCCAGTACGTACTATTCTTGATAATCTTCATGCACTCTTGCAACTCCCAGACTTGTATAATCCATCTCCTTCTCCTTTTCTGACTTCGATGACCAAGAACATCAATTAGACTCATTAGACCATACCACTGACAAACGAGCCAGTTCATTGAACGATCCTGTGCAATGGTCTTTCGTGCCATCCACTTACAGCAAGCAATGTTCAGGAATCCGGCGCGAAAACGGGAAAACCACGAAAACGCGGAAACCTCAAACACCAGCAAAAGCCTGGATCTCCGGTATGAAAAGCAAGAAAACGGGCGAATTGAAAAGCTACGAAAACCCAAAGAATGCGAAAGCTGTGTTCAAGCCAAAGGTTTGATCAGTTTTCTCATTTCGGCAAATCGGATCAAATTTGATCAAGCTCATCATGTCGCTCAAAAGCGATGACTGGGCTGGTTGCAAGCACCCAGACTGACTTGCAAGTTACTAAGGTACCACGAAACAACTAAAATTGCAATGCTTTGAGCATCTTTGAACATACCACAACATACCACAACTACGAAACTGTGAAAGCAGGCTTCAATTTGTATCACCCTACTGGCAAGAACGACTTTTGCCTTCTGTTACAATTGATGTAGCTACGAATGACGAAGTACGAACCATTGACCATGAGGCGGTTCATGTTCCTGCATGGACCTTCAGGTCACAGCGAATGCAGGGCATGTGAAAATGATGAAACATGTGTCAGGTCGGAGTTTCCTGTTTGTTTAAGTGTCCGGTCCTGTATCAGCAGTCTTTCTACTTTCTTGTGCAAGTCGCCGGAGTTGTCTAAAAACTTCCCAGAAAAAGTGTCTGATCAAGGGCTGGCACCATCGCCTCACCAAAATGGCAAAGACCGAACAAGAAGCATTTGTTGACCATCTACAATCATCAGTCATCAGCCCTAAAGCTCCTAAACCTCACCGCAAATACGAAGGGCAATTACTGGAGTTCAACAACAGATTTCACAAATGAGAAACCACAGTTGAACAACGACAGGACCTGGGCAGTTCACAACTTTTGCAAACCTCCAGAGAAAAGCCCAGGAAAAAAGGCACCAACTACCAAAGGGAAAAAAACCAGGGCAAAAAGCATGAGCTATGATGATCCATGATGCACCATTTTTTTTGGTACCCTTTCTTCTGGCTTCACTTCACGGTCGGATCTGCCGTAAACGGGAATTTTGCCATGCAGGCTGTTAGGTGTTGGACATCTATGCTACCATCTGAAATCTGTGTAGGTGAGTCGGACACATGGATGCAGGAACATGTATGGCACGGTGCAGGTGATGGAATCACGCGCATGCACAACGAATGGACAAACATGTCAGCGCAAATACACCAAGCCATACCAAGCCCAAGCGTAGTCAAGCTCCACCATCACACACAAGTCCACACATGTCACCTGCGACAATGTTTTCGCCGTTTAACCAGGACACGCACCCATGTCGGCAGTAAAGAACACCCTCAACGCACCCGTGATCACCCTTGCCCAGCGGAGCCAGGGTCGTAGTTTCTAGTTTCGACCCTTCGTGGCACACCACCCGACGAAGCGAGCGACGCACACCTGGCGAATCCTGACGACCTTTTGTGCACTGGCGAAGCAACCTGGTACGATCTATTCACTTGAGAGAGGAGGGGGTGAACGAAAGGTAGCAGGCAATCACAAGTAACCCTGGTAGAAGTCCACGACGGCGTGAACCGGCGCAGGGGGGATTTGATCCAGGCGGGGGGGGGGCCCCCCCCCCCGACGAACAGAATCAACTCTTACAGGACCAAATTCAATGCACAATCCCAACTCCTGATTGTAATACATTTTTGCTAAAGCAAGGAGAACTCAGGTAGCTCAAGCTACCTTTACGATCTATTCACTTCGTACGACGTATATCCGGCTGACCCACTAATGGTGGAGAAACATGCCCCTCCTGGGTGGAGAGAGAGGCAACGTTGGACACTGCTCGGATGGGGCTGTCCAAGGAGTGCTTTTGGGTTGAAATGGACTGGGCATGCCGGCTGCTGGCTTTCTACTGGGTTCTGGGCCGGTTTGGGCACGGTCTACTCTATGACTCTATGGTGTATTGTAGTGGTGTTGTGGAGGGTCCACCTTGGAGGCCTTGGCCAGCAAGGGGGGTCATTTGTCAAAGTTGCTTCAAGAAACAGGAGAGTCCTTTCAGAATTCAGGATAAGAACTCGACAGGGCTGAGCAAGTCTTGGCATCCCGGCCAATGCAAACCGTGACCAAAGCCAGTCGAAGGTTCAACTTAGTGTCAAAGAGGAATGGCAAAGCAGGATCTACTGAGATTCTTTGCTTCTGCATCCTCCTGCAATTGAAGGTCAAGATAGGTCGCGGCAAATCTATATACTTGCAGGAGGCTATTGGTACCAAGGTGGTCGAAAAGAAGGATCCGTTACACGGTTTTCGCATGTTTTCGACCTTGCCCAATTCACACCACGGTTTGAGGACCCCGACTCTGAGGCCACGATTGTTCTGGTAGGTGCCGCCATGCATCTTCTTGCAATAGAGGGCTCGAAGCCTCGTTCCGTCGCCGCTCAAACGCCATCGGGCCGTTTCGCGGATCGAAGGACGAAACGGCGTGTCGCTTCGACGTGTCCGTGTTTTGATGGGCTACAGTTAGGCCCTGTATATCAAAAAACATCAAAAAACCATGTAGAGGGAGTTTTGGCCATCTTGGTTCTTAAGTAGAAGCTGCGACCAAATGTCAGCCCAGACGAGCGACAGAAACCAAGTAGTTGCGATGATCACCCAGGCAATGGCACTGTTCATCCAAACATCCTTAGCTTCGGCATTTGACTCGTGTGACTCCTGCGGTGTATCACGCTCGCTTGCATAAGCTTGGAGAATTGGAGGATGCCGAAGGTCGCCGACGAAAACAGATTCGAAGATGGATGGGGTTCCAAACCGAGTGCCCCTAACCTGCTGCTCCAAAAAGTCTCTCCTCTCCTCTACTCATTTTTGCGGCACGGTGATCATCGTCGATGTTCAGTGCAAACAGACTCCGTTGAGGTCACCCACCTTCGTATTGATGAAGATGTGTTTGGCCTGCAAAAGCGCAACTCATGTTTTCTTCTATAGATGTTTTCCGACTATTGCACATGAACTCTATTGCACTGCACACTGGGTGTGAATTGACATGTTCAAAATAAATAGGCCCCTGAGGGATCTTTTCATGTTCGTAAGGGACTCCGTGACATGAGAAGCAACACACAAGATCAAGGGACGGCATTAGAGCAAAGGACAGCTTCTTTTTTCTTAGCATTGCTTAGCCAAAAACTCTTGGCTCCACCAACACACAACGGTCACGATCCTGCCCCTCACAGCCCTTCCAGCTAGAGGAACCCACACACAACTGGTGGTCACGATCCTGCCCCTCACAGCCCTTCCAGCTAGAGGGAATGAGTACGACGAGTCAGGCGGGCCAAATGGTTTTCGCTTTGCTTTGCGAACTCTTCGGCCTTCACGCGGACGTGTTTTGGAGGGGCCCTCGATAAGTCCTCGTTGGTGAAGCGTTCGAGCATGACGAATGCGAAATGCTCCACGATGTCTCCATCATGCTAAAGCAACTTGCTCAAAATGGTGCAAGTTGCTCAAAATGAGATTGGAAGAGTCCTTCAGTGATGCGAAGCAACTTCATGCTTCCACTATTCCTTAAGATAAGCAGGTGGTGTGATGCTTGCAAACTTGAGAAAGGCCCGGCATGAACCAGGCGCGGGAGTAAAGCACTGAGCACAGTTGGCAGTCCTCGTGAACGATGTACTCTTTGTAGAAACCCGCCACGAACAAGGAGATCGCAAGGAGGCCCATGGACTTGGTTTTGCAAGTCCATAACCCGGCCAAAGGTGTCAAAACCAACAGCTGCTTGGCTCAAAATCAAAGACTTAAAGTCTAGCAAAAAAAAAGGTGAAGCAATTGAATGGGCGATCTAGAAGGCAAACCAAGCGCAAACTAGCCTGAAGATGATGAATACATGACAGCAACAATCATCGTCAAATTGGGAAGGCACTCCCAAACATCAAACAAATTGGCTTCATCTACCCTGTCCTTCTCCCACATGTGCGTGGGGGGTGGGCCCCAACTCAATTGAGACAAACAAGAAGTAAAACTGATGTTGAAGGCTTCTGCATGACAAGGTGCGACCATTGATACCTGGGAAGCGAGATCCGAGGCGTGTGGTAGCACTGGTTTGCAGTTGTTCTACTCGAGGATGATCCGAGGGATTTGTGTCCGTTCGTTTGGGACCTACCCTCCCCAGGAATTCGGAATGGCATTCCAATACGCTACGAGGGCCGGGGCTCCTGGCCCTACTACGAACGGAGCGATCGGACGCTACTAGGAACAAAGGGCATCGCTCCTGGCTTGCTTCAAACAATTACATCACACGATGGTCTTCTCCTCAAACCACGGCGTGGCCATTTTCGCCCCCGCAAAGCCCAGTGGGTCCATCTGGGTCCTGCGGCCACGGTGTAGATCTCAACGCATCGGCGCCCTCTGAAGGCCTTCAGACCGCCTGCCGCAGGGCAGGGTTAGACTCCTCGCTACTCCAAAAGCATCCGGGATATGAAGGGATCATAAAGGAACCATTGACGAGCACAATTTATACACACATGCGGCACATGCGTCAATTTGGCAGTTCCATTTTCCATCTCAGAAGCACTTCGTCCAACCTTTCGCCAGGTATTGAAGCGTCTCGTCGAGCTCCTGGGGAAGTGTCTTTGGGGCCGATGCGCTCTGGAAAAATAGTAAGACCGTGTGAATTCACATGCAACAAACTATCCTCAACGATCTTCAACGAAGCAGCGGATCGCTAGAGCATGCTAAAGCAAGCGCAAGGTCCAATTCTTCATGAAACGACTGCCGAACATACAAGAACCGCTTTTCGTCCAACTGCCGCTATGTTTCGTATTATGGCCTGCTCACCTTGACTCGGTCCCAAATGAAGGTCACAATGGCGGCAAATGACTCCCCACCTCATGTGTCGTACCATCTGCCAGCATGGCCGACTCGATCATGTCCTATGCGCGGTGCGGGTCAGGGGATCCCCATCCCCAAAGCTTTCAGGATCCCCATGCCAACCAAAGCAGCTCGTTTGAGGATCAACATCTGCCTTTCTTCAACTCGTCATGAGAAGCAAAAAAAAACGACACCTCACAACGCACGGATGTCTTGGCAAGGTCTGCCGAGACAAACTCGGTTAGCGAAACGGAGGCGCCTTATCGGCTGCATTGGAGGCTTCGGCCTCACGCGTCTTCACCTCTCAGGGAACTTCTGCCCACGGATGGTCATCGCCCGGGTGAAGTCACGTGCTAGCGAAGATACGCATACGGCCATTCAGTTCGGATGCATTCAGATCCACGAACGGTGAAGCCGAATATGGACAATAACACAGAATCAACAAGGAAACAATGACAGAATGAATGAGTCAGTGGAACGACCCCATGTCCTTCGGAGCCCAATCGGAGAAGGACCACAACTTGTTTCGGTTGCATCAGTTTCGACAAAGAGCCAACATCCACAGACTTCAGAGCTCCGCGGCCTTCCCAATCAGCTTGTCCATTGCTCTCACGTTGCCACAGCCAGAGCTCACCACCTGAGCATCAGAACGACATGCGGCGCCGGCGCTTCTCCCAGTATTCACAACATATTATATATTTATATACTGTATACAATTAAACAGGGTATATTTATACAGTATACAGTATATACCGTGTATATTTATAAACATTTTTATAAATACCGTTTGTATAACATTATATATAGTACAATGATAAATAACTATTAAAAACACTATACTATTATAATCTATATTTATTATAGATATTCGCGAGAAAGCGCTGCTCATCGCTGTTCTACTCCATACTCTTCTCAACCTCCACTCAAACAAAGCATGAGTGCTGAGTGCTGCACCCCAGATTCATCCACGATGAAAATTTCAAGCTGCTTGCCATGACCTTAGAAGGGACAACTATGTACACCCTCTCGTGTGTCCGTCCTGTCTTTTGTCCATTTGCACAGGCTGACCCAAAATTGTCTCCGTTTCATATGACTGTGGTCCTCTTTGGGCGTTGCCGTATGCCCCCATTGTTAGTTGTACGCCAAGAGACGTTGCGGTACAAGACGCATCACAGAGAAGAGCTCAAAGCAGCACCAAATCCTCCGAACTCGTCACGTTGGAAAAGACATCTGCAGCTCTCAGATTTAGCGCACACCAGGAGAGATCTATGGTTCGATACGGTTCGATACCCATGTGGAAAAACAAACAGAACAGAGAAAGTCCCTTTGCCCAGCAAATCATTTCTTTCAGCACTTGGTGGATGAAGAAATCTGGTCTGCATGTCGGACCATGAGGGTCTGTCATAAACCACCGGTAGAAGCTTATCAATGCTTGTCCGATAAATATCACGAACGCCCCGCTCAAAGACAATGCAAACCAACTGTAACCTTAAGTTGCCAATCTATACCTTCGAGTCGTCCGGTGACCCGATCCATGGCCCCGCTTTTTACAAAAGGAACTAGACTGGTCAAATCCTATTGCTCTTTCTGGCTCTGTGAGTCTTCAGTTAATCAAATCTAAAGCAGTCCTTGTGTAGATCTTGGCCTGATCGTCCAAAAGAGCAACGACATCATCCACTGAGGCCTTATGCTGGTGGGGGCAATCGTTTCGTTGTCCGGCCAGGTTCCAGTGGCTGTCGCAGGGTGCAAAGCAATTCTGTCAAACATTCGCATGCCCAAGAATTTTCTTCAAACCAAAACAAGAGAATTGACTGGGCATGATTGGGCATTGAACCTAGGACCTAGAGGAGTGTCCCTGTGTTTGTTGGGAATTCATGCTCAAAAGCAGAGCTTTGTTTGTCCCCGCTCACTTGTCTGTGTGCAGACTTGCAAGTGTGAACATGTCAACATCACAGATCAAAACTCTTTTGAAAGGAGCTTACACTCAATGTATCCTACATAGGTTGCATGCACATATGCACAAGCACATGCACACAGTAATCAGTCACATGCATTGTATGTGCGCAAAAAAGCCTCTGGTTCCAACCCTTGGGCGCCCCACCAGTGCTGTGGCGAAGGCCGAGGTCATCACCGCGCTGCGGGGCGATTGCCCCAGACTGCGGCGGAGACGGTTCCGTGTGGCGCCCGGCGGAGAACGGCGGAACACACAAAGAAGAGAGATGCCCCGAACGCGAGGTCCGAACGAAGAGAACACCTGAGACATGGACAAACTGAGAGATCTGAGAGACCCGAGCTTTCTCTCATCTCACTACTATGACAATGACATAAGATTTTCTGAAAGACGTGGATATACCGAAACAGCTTGAAGTCCAACAAGTCTTGCCTGAAGTCACCCAAAGCATGCTCAATGGCGTATTGGTTGTTCGCGAAGGCACAGATCCTGGGCCGGAACACGAAGTATGTAAAAACTCATACGTCGAGTGGATACGCCAAAAAACGTCTGAGGCACATGCCGAGCAGGAGGATCCACCAATTGCAAGGAACACTTGCGGACAGCCATGGAGGGAGGCTGCAGTCTTATGGTCAAAACATGTCAAAACACTCCCCGTGGTGGAGGTGTCAGTTTTGTCTTTTAAGTAGGAGAGGTGGCTAGATGTTGTTGTCTTGGCAAAGGTGGCTAGAGGTCACTGGGTGCACCTTCAGCGATTAAAGTGGGCAGCTAGAACGCATCAGAATCCAGCCGATGGTCTGATGGGGCCTTTCTTTTTTGAAGGAAAGCTAGACCCACCTCAAGTGGTTGGACTGTTGGTACAATCCAACACGATCACAGAATCCTTGCCATAAGAACAGGTGCCTGCTCGCTGGTGACTCCCAAAGCGTGGTGCTTTTCCATTTGAGCGTTGCCATAGATGAGCCAATTGGGTCATTTTAGAGCGTTGACTCCCCTGAAAGCGGCGGACGTGTTCTGGCGAGGAAATCAGGGGCTCGATTCTGCCCAACATCACTTTCGCTCGACTCTGCTTGCAAAGTAATAGTGCCCTTTGTGATGGTGTGGCGAACTTTTGCAAAGGAATCTTGCTTGAAACCGCTACCCTGGAAACTTGATAAAAAGGCTATGGATATTTTGGCGGCTCATTTGGAAAGGCGAACCAAAACACCTTGGGAATCGAAACACCGACCTGGTTTGGATGCTCTGTGATGGATTTTGCCAACGTGTTGGCTCAAGGCTGCCTGTTTTTATTCAGGGAGGTGTTCAGGCTGATGAAAACCAGATGGAGCCCACGAACCCGAATGCAAACACGTACTCAAAAACAAACACCCAAACAATTTTTGACACTCTTGTAACTCTTGTAGAAGACACTTTTGTGGGACACTCTTGTATACAACGCAATCTTTTCGGAAACCTTTGTGGGACACTCTTGTGCACTATTGTGGGACACTCTTGCGGGACACTCTTGTGGGACACTCTTGTAGGACACTGTTGTGCGACACTCTTGTATGTCACTCTTGTGGGACACTCTTGGGCAATCTTATGGAACACTCTTGCGGAACACTCTTGACTCTCTTGTAGGACACTCTTGTAGGAGACTCTTGTCGAACACACTTGTGGAACACTCTCGTGGGACACCCTCGTAGGACACCCTTGTGGGACACACTTGTATGTCACTCTTGTGGGACACTCTCGTGGGACACTCTTGTGCGACACCCTTGCGGATCTCTCTTGTAGGACACTCTTGTGGGACACTCTTGTAGGACACTCTTGTTGGACATTCTTGTGGGA
>CAXAMN010010224.1:1409772-1425212 GCA_963970005.1 Durusdinium trenchii
TAGGACACTCTTGTCGGACACTCTTGTGGGACACTCTTGTAGGACACCTTGTGGGACATCCTTGTGGGACACTCTTGCAGGACACTCTTGTGGGACACTCTTGCGGAACTCTCTTGTAGGACACTCTTGTGGGGCACTCTCGTAGGACACTCTTGTGACAGGAGCACTCTTGTAGGACTCTGTTGTGGGGCGCTCTTGGGCATAGTTGTGGGCACACCCTTGCGGAACACTCTTGTAGGACACTCTTGTGGGACTCCCTTGTAGGAAACTCCTATAGGCCACTCTTGTATGACACTCACTCTTGCGGGGCACTCTTGCCGAACACTCTTGTAGGACACTCTTGTAGGACTCTCGACGAGCGTTTCGCACGAGACTTCCTCAAATACTCACACTTGAAGTCTGCAAAGCAAGCGTTTCGTACGAGACTCCTTCCAAAAGTCAGGCGTCAAGTCTGCAAAACAAGCGTTTCGTACGAGACTTCCTCCAAAAGTCACGCGTCAAGTCTCCAAAGCGAGCGGTTCGTACGAGACTTCCTCCAAAAGTCAAATGTAAAGTCAAGCGGAAAGCCCATGGGAGCACACGATTCCAGCCCTTCCAAACAACGCCCGCTCACACGCCAATCCCAATGTCAGAGCGACATTCACCTCCACCACAGCTCGCGACCTCACGATTCCTTGTGCCTGCCACGAAATGTGACCTACGACACACCTCGCAACCTGACGATTCCCTGCGCCTGCCACGAAAATCGCACTTCCATAAATCCAAAACCGCACAAAGTACTGCGCCTGTCACGAAAAGTGACAATATCATATCATGTCAGCTTCAGACCACGTTTGGAATGATTTCGACACGTTCTGAGCACAGTCCAATTGAGTTGAGACTTGTCACGAAGCACAGCTTCGATGCAACACCCTGAAAGGCAAATCCCAATGTCACAGCCACATCCAACACCCCCAAAACACCACTCTCCAAACGCCAATCCCAATGTGACTACGCAGAAAACTGCGGATCTCACAAAACGCTGCGCCTGTGCAGTGAAATCATCCTCCATACTTCAACATCTTACGTTTCCACACGATTCCTCGCTATTTCACACGAATCTGACACGTCACATGCAAAACCCTCTCCAAAAGCTTCCCCCAATGGCAGCGCCTTAGCGCCCTACTGCGAACGGCTGCGGACGCTGAGACAACGGGTCGCGAACACGGCTCTACCCCCAGACCCCAGAAATAAACGATAACCCTTCGCTACGCATTCGGGAAAAGACCCAACCAATGGAGATTGTTGGAGGAACATCACTAAGCGGATTCCCCAAACTGACACGAGTTGCCACAATTCCCATGTCTTGGGACTGCAAGAGCACATGGTTGTTGGAATCAACAGCAGTGAACCAGTTGACTCATGTTCACTCCCATAGGGGTTTCGAAACAACCACTTCATATTTAGAAACAAAATGACATAAATCTACGTACCAGTAGGAACCAAATGAATAGTGTGAGCGCCTCTTCAAGGAAGATCCCAGGAGCTGCCTTGAAGAAGCGTGAGATATCCTGCGTCCTATTTAATAGCGCTATGTATCTATAGCTTACCTCTTCTAGCAGCCTACCCGCCTGGTTCCGGGCCAAAAACGAAGGCAAGGGAACTAACCCGCCCCCTGTTGCCGTTGACCCTCCAACCCGTTGCCTCTCGGTCACTCGGATCTGCCAGGGCTCCAAAAGGCCCATCCCTCGTGCTCCCGCTTCTTCGCGCAAAACGTCCTTGATGCGCGAGCTCCCTCGTGCACCGCGCTTCGGTGACGATCCACCCGAAAACGCATGATGTGCTGAAGGTGCTGCTCGGATCAAACGGGGAGGGTGTCATCAGAAAAGGAGAGAACGTCAGGAAGACACGGAATTCCAAGGGTTCCATGTTTGTTTTCCGTGCAACTGATTCTATGGGGGTCAGGAATTGTTTAAACAGGAACAAAAACACCTTCACCAGCATCACAGGTCTTTCGCAAACTCACAGGTTGCGGAAATCAATCAATTAAAAGACTTGGATGAGAAGGTTTAATCTTCGGCAAACATGAGTGATTCAGTTCATTCGAGCCCTTGAACTTCCGGAGGAATACAAAGGTGTAATTACCTCCTGCTTTCAGAGAAGTCATGACAAGTCCGTCCCTTATGCACGGCAAACAAAGCGGACAAGCCAAGGCTGGATTGCCAAGGCTGGGGTGTCTATCAAAAGATTCCAAGTATTTAATTTCAAACTCAATTTATATTTAGAATTTTCAATTTCTATTCCAAAAAAATAGTCATGTCCTCTCAATTTCAACTTCCCTACCCAGCTGTGGGTCCTGTGATTGCCCAGTGATTCCATGTGATTCCCACACCTGGAAGCTTGGATTGTCCAGTGATTGCCAAACAAGAAAGTTGGCCAAGGAACCATGGCAAATTAGCGCATCGGATCTTTGCGAAGGTGGTCAAGGCACGGATGAACTTCGGGAACTCCTCGCGATCTGCGACCGGTGGTTTCAGTGCACGCCTTGGGGGACCAGAGACAAACACCCCTGCATTGGGACAACGTGACCGGCGCTGAAGCCGCTTCGACCGGGATAAAACGCCCCCACAACAGCCCGCCTTGGACACAACAGCGACCGGGGCTCTTCACACAAACAGTGGCGACAAGTAAGTAGCGATGCAGCAAAAACGGCCTGGGACCCTCGACCTTCGCTTTCCTTGTCAACAAACCACGGTCCTCACCCCACCAATGAGACACAAAGGTGTCAGCCTTTACACCGTCAAAGTTCCCATCTCCTGAGCAGCGTGCTTTGTTTGGTCCACTGCGGTTGTGTCATTGATGATCTCATATATATATATATATATGTACCCTAGGGTTCCATCCCCTAGTTTTAATACGTCGGTTCACTGAACCTCCATTGATCTGATCCTTTCCGATGAATATATATATACAGTTAAATATCCAAAAAATTGTTCTAGATTCTAGGACGGTTAGAACAAGCAAGGCCATGTTTGCTTTTTGGACAAAGCTGCAAGTTGTAAACCAAAAACAACATCATCAAGATGCATCCCTCAGAAACACAATCGGAGAAGAGGGCTCTCAAACTTCTTTGGTTTGCTGCAGAACCTCTGTGTAACCACTCTGAACACTGAAATTGAATATATTTTTTGAGAGCCTCACCTGAAATCTCTTCTCCCCAACGGATCCGCATGCGGATCCTACATGTCACTGGCATTCCTCACGTCCGTCACCGTCACTGTGGTGGTCTGCCCCGGAGCCTCGACGTAACTTTTCCACATAGGACACTTGGAGCTCTTCGCAGGACGGAATGATCCTTGGCCCAGGCCCATTCGGTCATCGCCGACCGACAACAGTGGTCTAGACTTTGAACCTCATGTAAAGCGTCCTAATTCAAGAAAGAGCCTTTACTTATGTGTGTACCTAAGTGATCCTAAGTCTATATTATATCGAATTTAGATAGACTTTAGATGAACCTAGTCATAGGCATATTACACAGTTTCCTCCTTTTGAAGGCCCATGCTTGTAAGGCATTTGGTTGCTGATGTTTGGACATTTTGGCAGACTTTACCATCTTAGCAAACAAGATTTCATCCAAAAATGCGGCTAAAGATTTTGTACCAATTCTCTGTGGCGCTCTTGTGTCAGGCAAGTTTATCTGTGTGATGCTGGCCAGCACTAGTCAGAAGGCTAGACTTCTATATACCACGGTCGAAGTGAAGAGTACTTTTTGAACAATCCCCTTCTCAGACCAAACACGGTTCAACATATTCACATGTTCGAAAATCAGTCTGTGGACATTTTCCTTCCCCTTGATCAAACAAAGCTTCTCAGGGTCCCAATCTGCGGTCGGGCCACATCTCCGCGGCCACCTCGTAGAGGTTGCGACCCTCAAAGCGTCCTGGTCATGGCGGGGCGTCGCTCTGCGTTTCGAGGCCATTGGTGGGAGTGGAAAATGTTGCAGATGTCCTCCAACACAGGTGTTTGGGAGGCTCTTTGACTTTTGTTGAATTGCTACCAGTAGGATGGATTGTGTTTTCGTGTAATTACTTGTCCTGAACTAGGTGGCCTTGTCCTCAACCAAAGGGTCTTTGAGGAGGCCGTAAACGAGGTGGTTTTGAGGGTTCTATACACACCAAAGACATGGATGTTTCTCCAGACACAGTAGAAAGACCTGGTGTGTTTTGGGATCCTTTAGGCATCTTTAGGCACAAATTTCAGCTGGAGCGCACGGACATCCTGTTTATTTCAGTCCAAGAAGATGCTTTCTGAAAGAGAACCACTCAATGCGGCCAAACAAAGGACACCAGAAATAGAAGGGAAGCATTGTTTTCTAAGTTCCTCATCATCCTTTAGCCATGAGAGGTAAACGCTTTAGCCGGCTGGAAATTTCCAAACTGCGGACCCGATTGACTCTGACCTGGTGCAGATTCTCCACAGCAAAAGCACGTCTCATGGTTGCTTTTCTCAGGCCTTGTCAGGAGAGAGTAGAGGGTACAGTATATGCAGTACGGTATGTGGCATACTGCCAAGAGAGAGGATATAAACGGTATGTGGCATACTGCCTGCAGTCTTCCCAGCCATGAAATGCATTGGACTGTGACAACTCGCACCTTTCAGCCTCGAAGAGGGACGCCTCTATTGCCTTTTACTAGTAGCTGTTTGTCACACTTTTGCAAGATGTCATTGGACTGAGAACAAGATGTAGTTTTGGTGAAGATCGATGAAGATTGCACAAACTGCTTGATGCTTGCGGGCGGCCAGCCAAAGAAATTCAGAATCCTCTCGCCCTCATCCCTTGGTTCCACATGCGCAAGGGAAGTGAATAATATATATATAGATACAGTAGATAGAATATATGTATGCTAAATGAAGCATTCACATTCACATCCTCTTCAAGCCAGTCAAGAATGCTGAGACGTGTCAGCTGAAGTCTCAAGTCAAGTGATCCAGGATCGCGTAACCTGACCATCGTGCTGCGCAGCGCGTGTTTCCTGAGTCTACGGCATCATCTCGAGGCAATCGTTGCATGTGCATGACCTTGGAAACCAGGTGCCCGTGCATGGCAGTGGAGCATCTGTGAAGCATCTGCAAAGCATGTGCTGACAGCGTGCATGCCCACGGTGCTTCGCACCAAATTGCTCCGGCCCCACAACAGGCCAGTCAATTCGAAGCACATCTGAGGGAGACGGACTGCATGCTCGAATCAACAGGTGTGGAAGCAAAATGAACGACCCGCGATGACATGTCGCTTCGAGATGTGTATTCCCAGTTCTTCATGGTTCACATATTCAACATGGCTGGATCCAGTGTGTGTGTGTGTGTGTGCGTCTGGTCCCGTTCTGAGGTAGCCCTTGGTGACTTGAGATGTTTGGCTGATGTTGGTGGGTTTCTGTGAAGATCTCTAACATAGATGTTTCCTACCCAAAGGATGCAACACGTTCACTTGTTGTTGTGATTTGTTACTCTCCGACCATGTCGGGTCCTGGGTGTGAAAGGGGTGGTGGCAAGTCAATCCCTTTGCAGAAGGTTGCCATCAAGTCCCTCAACTGAGTGCTCAAAATGCGTACTCTTCCACGATTGAAGGTGAAACAGTTTTCTTGTCCGTAGCAGGTCCTCTGTCTCTTTGTTCGTGGGGCCACTGAGGCCAGCGCCTGTGGCATACCTCACATCGCCACCTCAAAAGTATGGCATCTGCATCTCCGAATCACAGTTCTGCCCTCAGAACTTTGACATCCAAGGTGTGCTTTCAAAAGCCAGGATTCCTGGAATAGCGCCTGAAGACGAGTTCATTCATGAAAGAGTCAGGCAGTGTTTGTGGAGGACCAACACTCGGTGTGACGAACCCTCAGTGTGACGAGCCTCGGTTTCGCACCAGTGTCGAACGATTCGAGCATTGGACCGTTGGAGAGCATGCACCACTAGTGACACTAGTGCTCCTGGCCTCTGCTGCTCCAACCACTGCTGCTGAGGCATGTAGAAGTCCCATAGCTCACGGATTTGAATACCTCGATGTCCTCAGGCTGCGGACAGACGGACAGTTGCTTTTTCTTCAATCGTTCAGGGGCAATGTCCTGTCTTGGCGCACAGCAAGTCTTTGGCACCTGCGATACACACTTCAAGGACTTCAAGGGTCCACGGTCATTCCTGGTTGATCCAAAGGTTTCTGCTGAGTTCTGTCATCCAGGGAGTATAATTATGTACTGTACAGTATTTACTGTTGTTCCAGCATCTGGGATGATCCAGGCTGACTTGCAACTCCCCACTTTTCAGGATTGTCAACGCAAACATCGACAAACAAGAACTGGTGCAGAATAGTCCGGGTCCCTAGGAACTCTTTCCCCCAGACGGCCCAAACGGCAAAGCATCTTCCCCCAAGCCCACAGTCCTTCTGGCAGCTGTTCCCAACTCTCCTTCTTAGAACGAATCCGTGGCTTCTCCTGCATTAAAGGAACAAGCCGCTTTGGGGAACACTTGACGATATATATGTATATATAGAATTATATAGAGCAATCTCAGCCCTCGCATGTACGAAAGACCTACTGAGCCAATGGCACGGAGGCGTGGGTTGTTGTGAAAAGCTGGTTCAGCGAAACAAAATTTAAGTAAAATTTGAAAGGAGCATCATCATTTCAACTTTCAATCATTTGCACGTAACACTTTGTTCACTATGGACCCCCTGGCAACTTTCGGCTAAGCCTCGTCACATTCCGGATGGTAGTAGCAAGAAGCTACTAGTAGCAAAGGGCATTCTACTAGGAGCAAGGTCGCTACTAGTAGCTCCTGGCCTTACTACTAGTAGCATTCGTACTACTAGGGGCTGCCATTGCATAGGTGCACCCTTGGTGGCGGAGAGCGCCCACCTCCCGGGCAAATGATCTGACCGTATGACCAGGTGGAACAAACACAGGTTGCCTTCAGAACATAGCGGAGAAGTATCTGCCGAAAGTGAAGAACACCGAAAATATCCGAACATCATCTGTATGATCTGACCTTTTTTGCAAGAACTGTGAGATGCTTCAGGAACAGTATCACTGCAATCTCAAAAGATATTGTACCACAAGATGTTGAATCACTTGATATTGACCATCCAAACTACTTGGGACACAGAAGCATCGCACTTTTCTACACGGAAGGAAAAACCATCGCAGCTCCTTGGTGGGCGGCATTTCAAGGTCCACATCGATGGACACATCCTGACAGAAATTTGAGCAGGTGGGAATCGCTACTAGGTGGAGGCCATCGCTACTAGGGTGGAGAGGTTGAAGGCCATCGCTAGTGGGGTGGAGAACCTGCTGAACTGAAGTGAGCAAATTAAAGGTGTCCAACCTGCTCCACTGAAGTGGTTAAAGGTGGTTCACTGAGAACCATGCGAAAACAATCACCATGCTGGACCAAGAGCACACTTTCTTTCGCCTCCGAACATGCCAAGCTGAGACTGAGAAGCAAATTCTTTGTTCCAGCCTCCTTGCTGTCCACGGTAGATTCTTCAGATGAAGATGCCATAGGGGCCATGATCACTCTAAAGCAGCCAGGAGGCACAAACGGGATGTGATCACGCCAAGGAAAGGCGGCAAATAAAGGCCGCTCAATCTATCTTGTTCATCTTGTCAATCAGGGACATTTCGATGAGGTGAGGAGCAGTACTTTGTCGACAACATGCAATCTGGCTGCATCATCATGAACTGGAAATGGCACGGGCACGTCATGGTATATACTAAGTATATTTTGAACCTGTTGTGACAGCTTTACCTTTGTGAATGTCAATCTCTGGACACTTTAAAGTTGTTAATCTCTACAGGAACCAAACTCTGACAATTAGGCTCATCAACATGCCATCGCCGTGATCTGGATCTTCACCGACACCAGTCCGGTTTCAAACTCGCCGCCGGGAGCTGCACCCGTCCGTTTGGTGGGACGATGTCCGACTCCAGCCTCGCTTCAAGTTCCCCACACCGGCGGAAGAAAAGGAGATCAGACGGGTGTTCGGCCGGCGCCGCTCCGATTGGGCGGAGGTGTTCGAGCTCCGATTCAAAAGGGTTCCCCATTCTTTCAGCCTTGCTCAAGGAGCCCACCCTTTTAGCAAGTCTGTGGTTGCTCTCAGTCTCCGGTTTCCCAGCTGGGCATCCAGCTGGTCAGTCGGGATCCAGCGAGGCTCGTGCTCGCCATCCAAGAGGAGACGTAGCCGCTCCTGCTTGAGACGATGAGGGTCACCCCACGTGGGTCTAACACCCTAAACTGGATTGGGCAGATCCCAACATGCATGCCTGGAAAAACGGTGGGAATAGACTAAAGCGAATCAAAGGTTCAGTAGAAACACACACACAAACACTTTGGCAACATTTCACATGACAAACATAATCTACTGGTCGAAGTGGAGCTTCGGTAACTATATAGCTTGGGTGCTTAGCTATGACTCATGCACATAGCGAGATCTGAATCATTGTTCATTATTCTATATTAGTTTTGATTTGGCACATCGGTCACAAAAAAGTCAGTGTCAAATGGCTGCTTTGTGGCCTGGCCACGAGGTATATCCACCAACACGGGATCAGCAACCTCAAGCCAGAGTGTCCTGGCAGGTGCCATCTGCCAAGTCAGTAATGATTACTTCTAAGGACGACGTGGCAAACCTGGGGTGTTTCAAACACCAGGTTCATACCCATCCACCACTCGTTGGATTTGTGATCTTTTGTGCCGGCAACTGTTGCATACTCTTGCAAAGCCATGTCAAGCTGACAAACCCTCGGTACTAGTAACCTTCGTTTTGCGCATGTCTGAGCGATCAAAAACACGCAGCATTAAGGGATATGAAGCCTTCCAATAGCGATGAAGCGATGGCCTCCAACCTACTAGCGATGGCCTCCACCCTAGAAGCGATGGCCTCCAACCTAGATTTCTGAAGGGATCTGAAAACCAAGGGATCTTTGGCAAAAAAGGGCTCTCCTGTGGCATCTTTCGTCACGCTCGCCCAGTTTCAGAGCAGCCTCCCGGTCTCCTCCGTTGTCCTGACATCAAACAATGTGACTTGAGATGCCCACATCACCCAAGACAGCTCAGCTAAAAACATACTCAAGCAACGTCTTGGCGAAACTCGAAGGAGGTACCTTGAAGCAGCGAGCCGCTAAGTAGGCACAGTGCCTAAGGACATCCAGCTTGTCAGCTTGCTGGTCTACTGCTCTAAATTTCTGTCTGAAGCCTCTTTGTTGGAATGCGCAAGAGAGCCTGCAAGCAACAAAGAGCTGGGTGGTTATGGAGACAACGGAGATTTGTCATTCTGGTGGATTTTGAGGCAGGGGCATTGCTGAAAGGGATTGATTGTGTTGGTAGAAGGGTGGTATTTGATATCAAGGTCCATTCCTATAGAAAGTACGCCCCTTTCTGAAAGTATGCACCTTTCCTGAAGATCTCAGTTTTCATCTCAAGATCTCAGCTTTTTTGAACGACCTTCAGAACCGCAGGTCACTCGAGTGATTTCAACAGATATTTCAAGTGCGACCAAGAAAAGCAGGTCCAAGGGTGTTCTTAAAGCTGTTGGCAGCTCTGAGCACAAATTGAGAGGGAACTAGAGAGATGCCAGTTTCCACCAGTTCCCAGGTCCTGCCGCACCAGTTCTTGCTTTCGTCCTGACTTGGCTGACCGACCTCCAAACCCCTGCACGTGACATCTGGGCTGCCCAAGCCCCCAATCTCCGCGCTGCGCTGCATCAAAGACTTTCTCCAGGCTGGCATCAAGCCAGGGAAACTTGGAGTCCTCGCCGAAAGCACTCGATTTGATCGCCGGCTGGAACACCTTTTTCCTTTAGGGAGTCTCAAATTCTCATACGATCGGATGCCAAGTGGTCTCAATTCGTGCTCCGCTGCGAAGGATGTGAAAGGCACGC
Organism: Durusdinium trenchii; assembly: GCA_963970005.1. Classification (NCBI taxonomy): domain Eukaryota; class Dinophyceae; order Suessiales; family Symbiodiniaceae; genus Durusdinium; species Durusdinium trenchii. The sequence continues at coordinate 1,419,674 of CAXAMN010010224.1, forward strand.
TTGTTGGGCTGGCTGGCCTATTGAAATGATCCAAAAAGGTTCAATACAACACATGGCGGATAGACTGCAATCTGTTTTGCATTGTTTTCCCCACCATGCTGCAACAAAAGCTTGGACCCCAAATCGACCGGCTGGAGTCTTAGCAGTTTCGGGTCACGAGACACGCCTTCTGCATTACATGTTCCCAAATCTTCTCAGGATCCACCTGGACTGCTGAAAGCCCCACGACTCCGATTGGACTCCGGTTTTTGCGATGGAGGTCAAGCATTGAAAGACCCAGGCACACATGAAATGCACAAAAACTTTCTGACTGAGACCTCTACATAAGTTTTTGTGTTTTGTTTAAAAAAATTCTTGAGTTCCAATGTCAAAGCGGCCATCAACATTTCTCTAGCAAATTCCGATTGTTTCCCAAGAAACTGGGATGTTGATAAGATCAGGAGCTGTGATCCTTTTCTCGTTAAACTTACGGGAGTAGTTCCTCTACAATCTTGTGAAATCCCTCTCAAAGTTTCTTCGAAACATCGAAAGTCAAGGGAGAGTACCTCATTTTCCACCCTTTTCTGATGTATCAATGAAACCACTTTCTATCTGGGTAGACCCCTCCGCTTCCATGCTGGCGCAGCGGCATATCTGCAAGGGCATGTATTTTTCCAATCTCTTGGAAACATATGTTCAATCATTGTCAAATTACCCTGTGAAGGTCTTCGCAAACATCAGAATTGTGAAACCTAGTCTATTTGCGATCACCCCCAAAAGACGATTCGCTGAAAAAAGGAGGCTGTTATGATGTCCCCCTGCATCAGAAGGAGTGGACACATGCGACACTGATTTTGCCCGCGTCACCTGACCGTTGCTGGGCTGAACCAGCTCAATAAGCTCTGCGACCAAGGCATCTGACAAAGCACATGAAAAACTTGACCGCAACGCTGCAAATATTGTATTGACATGTATTGACTATGTCTATGTGGGAAACTGGCAGTGTTCATCTGATGCAACTCCCAGGGAGCAGGGGAATGATACCACTGCTCAACCAATCTTCAGAATGTACAGTATCAAAATGGATGGTTGGCTGGTCCGACACCCCCATGCCCCCATGATTGATGGGTCGGTCACTCCATCCAAAAAACTGAAACACGGGTTTTGGTGGAAAGCAAGCTTTCTCAGCAGGATTTTTGGAATCATTTCGAGGGCTTGCTTGTCAAGCCTTTGGAGGGATGTAGCAAATCTCATGCTTTTCCCAACAAGTCTCAGGCATGAGTTCGCTCTTAAGAAAGTAACACCTTACCAACCAGCTGACCAATCAAACCCTCCGAAGGGGGGGACCAGTTGGGGTGTCATCCGAGCATTGCCTTTGCTTTGTTGTTGTGCGCGGGCTTATTAAAATACATTCGCGGGAACTTCTGCGCGCTTTCTTGGCTGCAAAAGGCCCCTGTGGGGTGCTTGGACTCTTTAGTGGCACGTACGCGCATGATTTCGCTGTGAATTTGGTCAACGCATCTTTTTCCGCGGTGCGATAAGCGCAATAAACAATTATGTTGCCTGCGCATTTTGCTTGCGGGGTTTGAATATTCCGCGAGGCGCTACCACAAGCTTCCGCAGGACTCAACACTCTGCACAAATGCTTGCCTTTGTATATAATCCTTTGTCTATATTATTTTGTTTGAACACACTTGCACGTCTGTCTTCCAGGTTTAGTGGTGTTTCCAAGCGAAAGCCGTACAAACAGGTCTGCCAGTCCCCCTCACATACAACATCAAACGTTTGAGTCTGTGTTGTTCCAAGTCTGTGTTGCTCCAATCTCGGTGGCAAGCCCTGCCTGGCCCTGTAGCCATGAGCGCATGGCAAACAGCGTGGTGAGTAGGGGTGTTTGTGAAGGCTGAAGGCTCAAGGGGACTAGCTCAAATCCGCTGTTGTTCCGGCTTGCAAGTATCAACCCCTCTTCTCTGGGGGATCAGAATGAACAGCAGAACAGTGCACATATGTGCAAATCATTGCACATCAATATATTTTGCTTTGAACCTATCGCGACCAGAGCCCGTGTGATTGGCCCAGCTTGCGGAACCATCCAAGGGAGACCCTGCTGCACCTCAATCACTTGAACAAAGAGGTGGCCTCAGTTACATGCGACTGCGGCCTAAGTTTCAGGGTCGAAGCATGCGAAGGCCATTGCCTTGAGCGTGCAAGAAGCAGCAGACCGCGGGCAGATCCCTATGAAACGGGTTCCTGCCTTGCCAAGTTGGGCATCCAGATATGTAGGACATCCATGCGCACACAAAGTCAGCAACCCAGTTTGCTCGGAAGGACCTCCTTTTGGCAGCATCTCTTCCGAACGTCTCTGAGCAGCATGACATGACAAGAGTCTTGACAAAAGGACTCTTTGGCAACGGGATCTTGTGAGGCACACGTCTGCATAAATTTTACACCATCAGTCAGGCTTTCACCATCGCCTCCCGAACCGCTTCCTTCTCCCGTCACATCAAAGCTCCAGGGGCTGCCGGAGGAAGCTCGTGCAAGTCTGGTGGGGCACTGTCAGCTACTGCAAGCTTGGCGTTATGATGTGGGTTAGTTTTCCACCATAAACCTGGACACAGAATGATACAGAATGACTTGACTTCTAGCGCTGAGTGTCCAAATGGATAGTTCTGTGACCTCCAAACCATTCTTGAATTGGATGGACACCTTTTCGATTTTGGGTTGCTCCCGAAAGCGACTCCGCCAAGCTGACAGCGCTGACAGCTCCTCAGACAAGGTCATGCACCACCTCCAGCCATCGGCGGACCCCGCGAAAAGCGCCCAGAAACACGGCGGCCCCGATGGCATCGTGCCGTGAGTGTGAGACATGGGACTTTGATGGACATGTCCAAGATGGTCTGTCCATTCGGAATCGACCATTGACACCACCCAAATCTATGGGAACAGGTTGACCACTACCCGAAGCACTCCAGTCGGCCTTTGCACATTCATCGTTCGGTGAACATTCCGACCCAGGGTTCTGCCATAGCAAGATTCATTTTCGAGCAAACTCTTCAATTTGGACACATCGGACTAAAGTCCCACTCAACCTCTGGTACTTAGGTCCTTGACCTCTGAATGTTTCTAACCAATGGTAGATGTTCAAGAGTTGGGTCCAGACTCAAGTCACCATGCCATTGGAATTGAAAATCTTGAAAATGCAAAGATTGTGAGGCGTCCCAGGCGTCCCAACCACAGTCGTTCCATTTCACATCAACCACGTTCCAACCCCCTTTGAACCAAGATCAAACCCTTCGAGCCACGTGCACGTCTGGCTGGGACGCATCCGCAAGACGCGGTGACGAACCCGAGCGGCCGACCAATCACAGCGCTCGACCGGTTCCACGTTTGCCGGGTGCTTCTTTGAAGCTCTGCCACATGCAAACTAGCTTTGGACTTCATTTCAGCAAACTGGAGCAAATCTTGCCGGAGAAAACTGCATCTGGGGTCACGGTCTTCGATTTCCAGGTCATGAATGTCAACGCCTATCAGAAGTTCTGTGACCCAAACTTAAACCTTGCAGAAGGGCCCTAGGGGCAAGAAGCTATTAGGGGCTCCTGGCATCGCTACTAGGAGCAAGGACACTGCTAGGGGCTCCTGGCCTTACCGGACGCTACAAGGACCGAGATTCTGCCGATTCTTTGGATTTTCTCCGAGACGGGCGTCGATTCATGGCACTAACCCAGGGCCTCCAGGGCCCACGGGGCCCCGGAGACCGGGGTCGGGGTGGTGGGGGCTGTCGCCGGTACAGCCCAAGCCGAGCTCCTGGCCAGGAACCAGAAGAATCTTGAATCAAGCAGACTTAAACGGGGTTAGAAAAACACAAGCCTTGCTTTTGTGAAGTTGCAGGATCTCCAGGATGGACATTGCAATGCTTTGGCTCTCCTCTTAAGTATTAAAACTTGACGGTTGTTTTGTTGCATCCCTTTCCTTAGCCCTCATTAGCTCTCTCTTGATATTGTTTGTTCCAGCCTCACGCAACTTCACCCTCAATACCTCGCCACCTATATACTGTACCTCAAAATATGTTGCTGTCACTTTTGCTGCCATAAATGATCAGACTCCAACCTTGGGAGCTCCAATACCCACAGTTAGGCTAGGAAAAGAAGGTGCTCAAGCCACCCCCTATCTTGTCTTGACCTCCAATCGGAGATATTTGCACAATCTGACGCAATGCGTGCGGGCCTACGTTACAGGATAACATTTGCACGCGATCGATTCCTGTTTGTGACGAACCGAGTTCTCTCCAAAGTTATCTTGCTCAATCTGAACAGCTATCTATTTGTCATTTAACATCGGTTGGTGAGAGAAACGTGGTGATGCTTCTATGAACTCGGGGTCAAGTCTGAATCTGCTCCTTTGCTTGCCGTTCGGACCACTAATGCACTGCCAAGAAGAGCTGTAGGATCTAAGACTCTCTACATATCTATACATTGCTGATTAACACACACAAAAGACACAATTACTTTACTTCGAGTGATCCCCACCATGACATTTCAATCTTTTGTCTTGATGTGATAGTGAGGAGCATGTTGCCATAGTCGTTAGTATTGTAGTTCTCGCTGTCGCTTGTGGGTTGTGGCTGTGGTTGTGTTTGTGGTTGTGTGTTTGTGGTTGTGGTAGTGGTTGTGGTAGTGGTTGTGATTGTGTGTTTGTAGTTGTGGTTGTGGAGTTGGTTGTGGTTGCGGTTGTGTCTTTGTGATTGTGTGTTTGTAGTTGTGGTTGTGGTTGTGTCTTTGTGATTGTGTGTTTGTAGTTGTGTTTTGTGATTGTGTGTTTGTAGTTGTGTTTGTGGTTGTGTGTTTGTGGATGTGTTTGTGGTTGTGTTTGTGGTAGTGGTAGTGGTTGTGATTACGTGTTTGTAGTTGTGGTTGTGTCTTTGTGATTATGTGTTTGTAGTTGTGGTTGTGGTTGTGTCTTTGTGATTGTGTGTTTGTACTTGTGGTTGTGGTTGTGTGTTTGTGGTTGTGTTTGTGGATGTGTTTGTGGTTGTGTTTGTGGTTGTGTGTTTGTGTGTTTGTGGTTGTGTGTTTGTGGTTGTGTGTTTGTGTGTGTGTGTGTTTGTGGTTGTGTGTTGTGTGTATGTTTGTGGTTGTGTGTTTGTGATTGTGTCTTTGTAGTTGTGTGTTTGTGATTGTGTTTGTAGTTGCGTGTTTGTGATTGTGTTTGTGATTGTGTGTTTGTGGTCGTGTGGTTGTGGTTGTGCGTTTGTGGTTTTGTGTTTGTGGTTATGTGTTTGTGATTGTGTCTTTGTAGTTGTGTTTGTAGTTGTGTGTTTGTGATTGTGTTTGTGATTGTGGGCTTGTGGTTGTGTGTTTGTGGTTGCGCGTTTGTGGTCGTGTGTTTGTGATTGTGTGTTTGTGATTGTGTTTGGGGTTGTGTGCACACCTGGACCTCAGCCGCAAGGATCCTTGCGGTTGAGGTCCAGCGGCGCACACTGCGATTGGATCCTTGCGGTTGAGGTCCAGGGGTGCACGCTGCGATCGGATCCTTGCGGTTGAGGTCCAGGGGTGCACACTGCGAT
>CAXAMN010010225.1:0-13826 GCA_963970005.1 Durusdinium trenchii
AAGGCCAAGCAACGGCAAACACACAAAAACAGCAACACACACACACACACAACGTGCACACCAAAACAATGGTTCGCGCAGAATAAAGGTCAGAACTGCCCACCGTAGCCGACCCTTCGGCCAAACAAAGCTGCCGCCACCAGCAAAGAGCTCGTCTGGGTAGTCGTTCGAAAGATTCGGAACCCAAGTTCCAAAAAGTCCGGCGCTGGGAACCACAGGTGTTTGGGAGCCCTGGCGCGAATACTAAGGGCACTTTTTGGTGCTGTAGGCATGCGCTCAGGGGAGGTTTGCGAAGGGGGTCTCGCAAACAAACCTCACGCAAAGGGTTCTCAAAGGGGCAGTCTCGCGAGAAGTTGGAGATTCTCAGGTACAAAAGCCTTAAGCCCATAGCGCACCCAACCCTACAAGTGAATTGATGCGGCAACATGCTCTATAATCTTTTTCATGCCAGGGATGCCGCCTCAGTTGCTAGTGCAACGCTCCCGCCGTGCGGAATGACCCATCCATGGGAGGTCAATGCAGGGACCCAGGGAGGCTCCGCAGCCGGGGAGTTGCCCCGCAGCCTGGCAGCTTCTCGCAGCTGAAAACCCTTCGGTCGGCTTCTCACAGCTTGGCGGCTTCAAACCTTCGCGTCGCTTTGGAGCTCGGAGCACTTCCTGACCATCCTGACCTTCCGTGCTCCAGCGTTTCGAACATCGGCACCTTCAAAGCTGACTCTGAAAAACTAACGCGTTTTCGTCGTGAGTCGTGGGCTTTTTTCGAGCAGCAAAGGCCCCATCTGTGTTCCAATCTAGAAAGCCCAAGGTCCCTTGTGCGCGGGTATGGTCTGGAAATGCACGCCTCTATGTTCCAAGCTTGAACACTTAATTAAATGCCACTTGCTTTTTGAGGACTGCCACTTGCTTTCCTCTTTGGTGATGCACGTGCTGTGAGACCAAAACAGCTTGGTCGCAGACCCGTGGCATTGCTTGACAGCTTGCCGGCCGCATGTTGGCGCTGTGAGTTTGACACTTGCCACCCCACCCGATAGTCGTGGTCGTCGCGGCTATGGTCGTCGTGGAGGCGGCGGCGGTGGCGACGGCGGTGGTGATTGTAGCGGCATCAAGCACACCCAGTCAGAAAGCTCCATTCCCATGAAAACACAAGGGAATAACCAGAATGACAACTGCCAAGAAGGATTCCAAAGCATGCTCAAACATCACCACCCCTTGGTCTGCACAACGACATCGCAAAAACTCAACGACCCTCTTTGGGCCATGTGTCGATCTGTAGATCGCCACCTTTGCTGCTAGCCCAGCCGCCGCCCTGGACAGTCTGAGTCCTGAGAGGACTCCACCAAACCGCGCTGCCGCACCCCAAAGCCCCAAAGCATACAAAGGAGGGCCTCTCCGTATCTCTTGAGAAAGGATCTTCTTCCCAATCCATTTAGACCTTTGGAACAACCCGCTTGGTGTGTGACCAATGTTCATCAGGGATGCCGCTCTGCTCTGTGGCACTCCCAATGTCGGGGTCCGGTGTGGAAGACAACTCGAAGGACAGAACGAAGGTAACCGCGGCATATCTTCTGGATAGAATAGACATCCCAGAATCTTATGAGGATGTCAAGGATGTCTATTGCCTCTAACTTCTAATTTGTCCGGGGTCTCAAGGTTTTAATCACACCAGTCTTTGCGTTGCTGGTCGGCCAGAATCTTTCACTCCCATAGCCCAGCCCTCTTCCTTCAAAGCTCCTGCACCCAAGCAACCTTCAAGAAGATCAGTTAGAACACATGGATCCTTTTGCTGGAGTCGTTCTGTTTTTCCTTGGTGTTGCTTTGTTGGTTTAGCGAGTGCCAGTGTTGATGGTCCAGATTGGTTTTCCTGTGTTTCCACTGCTGCAACTTCCTTGCACAGTCTTCCATGGCGCCCGTCTTCCACTTCCACCTCCTGTCCCAAGGCACCAGTCCGTACCACCGCCCCCTCGCAGTCGATCGGAGAGAACGCGCGTGACGTAGTCGCAGAGGGCGATGTTCCGCACGCGCGTCTGGGTCACATAGTCCAGCGGAAACCCAGCCTGTCCAGTCGGCCCCGGCTTGGGAAGATCCGCATGGAATCCGAGAAGGAGGTGGTCCGGCGGAGCAACGGTTCGGACGTTGGTGCGGTGGTCCGGCGGTTTCACCCGCCAAGGGAGCAGCATTGCGATGTACTCTCCTCCAAAAGTTCAGTATTCTACCATGGGATGTGAAGAAAACCCCTGGCGATGTGAAAATGCATGCGGGATGTGAACCATAACATCTGATCGAATTGACCCTTTGAATTTGGGTTGACCTAATTAAATAATTGAGTTGGCCATGACACAGGAATGTTTTCTGTTCTATTCTGATGTCCTTCCAGGTCCCATCACCGGATCTCTGGTGGCACCAAGCAGCTGCCGACATGGGAACGCGGACTCGGATCCACGATGGAGGAGCATAAGCGTCGCCCTGCACACCTCGGCGCTGGCAGCTGCTCAGCGCAAGGCGCAGGCGCGTGGCGCGGGTGGCTCCTGGTTCCTTCTTTGGGATTTGTCCAGAAGAACCAACGAAGGGGTGGAGGGGCATTGGTTTCACAAGGGTCCCAAGACGGGACACGAGTTGAGGGGAGCTGACGAATGCAGTCCCACTTGGGTTTTTGGCATGGTCAAAAACGGCTCTTTCTGAAACGGGAACTCTGTCAGACTTGGAGATTTTGGAGAAGCATTTCAAACCAAGATGCGGTCGAAAAATACGCTCATCGACCTCTTCCTTAGTACGTATCGCTTGCTGGTGTAAAAGAATGGATACAACACGGGTGACGGTCATAGGTGCTCCCTCAAAGTGAGAGAAGCAACATCAGGTACAAAGCAAAACTCTGTAGAACTCCATTGAGTTCCCTTCGTTTCAGTTTCTAGAACTTTCTGGATCAAGTTGTGTTCACGACGTTCACGGATGGAGATGGAGATTCCCCACCGGGTTCCTCCGCCACATTCCGTTTCACATCGGACAAGGCGCTCGATCTCCCAGGCACCGCCCATAAGATCCTTGTAGCAAGGATACTGCCTGCGGGGAAGCGTTATGAAGCGATTGGTAGAACTAAGTGATACTGCCTGCGCTTCATCACCTTGACCTCACATATTGAACAGAATTGCCGTGATCATTCGTGATCAAGCTCGCACAAGATGTCACGTTGACTTAACAGTTGCAACTTGAAGAAGTAGCTTGTGAGGCGTCCGGCTTCGCTTGGGGTTTGCTAAAGCGACCCGGCAAAAGCCGTGAACACATGTGAAAATAGCTACTAGCAAGGGGTAGGGAAACTCCCAGTAGCTCCTAGGCTCCCTGTTTGATGTGGAACGTGGATATTCCGGCTCCTTAGTAACAGCTAGTCTTACCACGAGATTTCATGATATTTCCACATTTCCCCAAGCGAGGCTCTCCATCCCCACGTCAGGCTGCCTACCCTCAAGCTCTTGCAACTTCTTTTGCAGCCCAGAGAGGGGCCCCGAGCTCACAGTCTTCCAGTGGTCCTCAGCTTTCTTCTCAGTGTGAATATTTCCACGTGCATCTCGCGTCTCGGTCCGTGCGGCAGTTGAAGACAAGGATCATCTTGCCAACCTCCTGGTCACGCCCCGACCCACGCAACGCCCCAAAAGAAGCGATTCTCACATCCAAAAAGCCCAAACATGAACCCCTGCTTTGAATGGGGCAAAGCCATTCATTGGCAAAGCGGAACCCCTAAGACAGAGGCGAAGGCACGTCCAAGAAGCTTGCTCCTGAACACAACGTGAGACATTCAACACACATCATCATCAATCGAAGCGGAACAGGAACAGGATGCCACCACCCAAGGGATAAAACAAGATAAAACCAAGATACCTGGATCTTCCAACTATGCCACACACATTTCTGCCTGTTTGAACTTGATCACAGGCCTGTTTGATCCAGGTCTGTGGTCCTTCGAAACCGGTGGTTCTCGAAACCGGTTGCACCCACGCGAGTCCCCAGTTCTATTCTCAGAGGTGATGCTCCCAGGCCCGGAGCCCCAACGAACATCGGCCTCCATCATGGTTTCCCCCATCCTTCGGCTTGATATGCCTTGGCTTGATATGCCGTGACATGTGGTACATGATGATACATGTATACGCATGACATGCGGAGGCTACTCAAGATCATGGAGTCTACCGCTTAAGCTTAACCTTACAAAGTGCATGATTCAGAAGCTAAAAACAAGAGAGCAAATGATTCGATCAGGTTCCCAAAGCCAAAAATGACTAATGGGCTGCGCTGGTTGCTGCCACCATGGATAGCCGCCTTTGCCCTTGCCTTTACCCATGGCTCGACCACCCCGTGCGCTTGCAAAACAACAAAACGTGGATGAAGTGAATAGTCTGAAGTAAAACGGAACACTCACGAAGCTTGCCACACCCCTCAACGCTGTCCCGTGCACGGCAATTCGTTGCGTGCTTCCTCTCCAAACTGCGGGGCACTGACCCGGGTTCCTTCCCGAGAGCATGCGAGGAGCTGCTGCTCTCTCGGCTGCGCAAGCCGAACTAGCTGCATGTCAGCACCCCAGCACAGCCAGGGTGTGTATTTTCAGAGGGGCATCTCCAACGAAATGGGTCGACGGGTCTAATTGTTTTCTTTCAGAGGGTCTTTGTAGAGTCTATTTAAGACACACCGAAGCCAAAGCGCAGGTCTCAGGTTTTCAAGATCTTCCCCACGCCTCGATCCCTTCACCTGGCCGTGGCTGTTCAAAAATGCGTGCGTTTTTGCGCCAAGCGATGAAGCAAACAAGAAAGACTTGAGTTAGCACCTGCAGTATCAGTTCCTTCTCTGCAACCCTAAACCCTGAAGCCCGTTTGAGCCAAGACTCGTGAAAGAAAACCATGAAAAGCACCTCTTTAGCAAGGAAGTGAGCCTAGAACCCGTAGTGGGTCATTCCCGTGTCCCCCCCCCAAGATCCATTCCACCCGCAACCATTCCGCACTCTGCTGGGTATTCCGCCCTGCCTGTGGAGACTGGACTGGCCTAGCAAACAAGTCGGCGCCCTCCTAGCTCATGATTCATGTTGCGCATACCCCACTACCAGGGCCCAGTGGATGATGCAGGCCTTTCTCAAAAATCGTGATCATTCCCCAGACAGTTTACTGTTAGGGGTTCTCAACTCTTTCTTAAGATGTGTCCGTCCTTTGTGTCACTGCTGGTGTCCGCCCTATTCCGCTGGCCATGTAGCATTTCTATCATTTGTCTCCCACGTCTGTCACTGGTGGTGTCCGCCCTTTTTCGCTGGCGAAGCAGCATTTCTATTCATTCCCGAAACAGTTTATTGTTAGTGGTCCTCAATTCTTCTTTAAGATGCGTCCGCCCTTTCTGCCACTGCTGGCCCTTTTCCGCTGGCCATGCAGCATTTCCTTGTTTCTGTTCTGTCGTCTGTCTCCCTTTGTCTCCGGTCTTGTCTCCTTCTTGTTGGTCACTGTATCTGCCTTGTCTCCCTTCTGTTTCCTTTTATCTCTCTTCTTGTCTCCCTTCTTGTTGGTCATTGTGTCCGCGTCTCCCTTCTTTTCTCCCTTCTTGTTGGTCGTTGTGTCCGCCTTGTCTCCCTTCTTGTCTCTCCCCTTTTGGTGGTCACTGCGTTCGTCTTGTCTCCCTTCTTGTCTCCCTTCTTGTTGGTCACATTGTTCCCGCCTTGTCTTCCTTCATTCTGTCTTTGTCTCCGGTCTTGTCTCCCTTCTGTTGTCTTTTGTCTCCCTTTTTGTCTCCCTTCTTGTTGGTCGTTGTGTCCGCTTGTCTCCCTTCTTGTCTCTCTTTGTCTCCGGTCTTGTTTCCCTTTTTGGTGGTCACTGCGTCCGTCTTGTCTGCCTTCTGTTCTCTTTTGTCTTGCTTGTTGTTGGTCATTGTGTCCGCCTTGTCTTCCTTCTGTCTCCGGTCTTGTCTCCCTTTTTGGTGGTCACTGCGTCCGTTTTGTCTCCCTTCTGTTTCCCTTTGTTCCCCAAACAGGTTTACCTGTGAGGGGTTCCTACTCCTTTTTAAAGGGGTGCGTGCTCGGGCCGGATGATTTTGAGTTTGTCTCCGGGCTTGTGTTCCTGGCCGCATGATTTCACCCTCGTCTCCCACTTGTCTCCCAGTAAGCTCTGGATGCTCTCAGTGCTCTGGCCGCATGATTTTATACTTGTCTCCCATTTGTCTCCCACTTGTCTCCCAGTTGTCTCCCAGTAAGCTCTGGATGCTCTCAGTGCTCTGGCCGCATGATTTCGGGCTTGTCTCCCATTTGTGTCCCACTTGTCTCCCAGTAAGCTCTGGATGCTCTGAGTGCTTGGCCGCATGATTTCACACTTGTCTCCCATTTGTCTCCCACTTGTCTCCGAGTAAGCTCTGGATGCTCTGAGTGCTCTGGCCGCATGATTTCACACTTGTCTCCCACTTGTCTCCCAGTGGGAAACAAATGGGAGACAAATGGCAGACAAGTGTGAAATCATGCGGCCAGAGCACTATAGAGCATCCAGAGCTTACTGGGAGACAAGTGGGAGACAAGTCTGAAATCATGCGGCCAGAGCACTCAGAGCATCCAGAGCTTACTGGGAGACAAGTGGGAGACAAATGGGAGACAAGTATGAAATCATGCGGCCAGAGCACTGAGAGCATCCAAGAGGTTACTGGGAGACAAATCAGAGACAAGTATAAAATCATGCGGCCAGCGCACTCAGAGCATCCAGAGCTTAGTGGGAGACAAGTGGTCTCCCAGTAAGCTCTGGATGCTCTGAGTGCTCTGGCCGCATGATTTCACACTTGTCTCCCACTTGTCTCCCGGTAAGCTCTGGATGCTCTGAGTGCTGTGGCCGCATGATTTCACACTTGTCTCCCGCATGTCTCGACTTGGCCCCCAGTAAGCTCACTTGTCTTCTACTTGTTTCCCACGGGCGCAAGGTCGTTGCTCTGTTGTATTTCTGGTGTTTCGAGTTTGAAAGCTGCATTGGCTGCATCGAAATACACTATTTTCACATATTTTCGCCACAAGCGTTGCATTGCTCGATTTGCTGTTTAGGTTGGCAGCTACTTTCGCGCGGATGATCAACGAAGCAACCACACACTCTTACGTCAAGTGTTGCGACCTATGGCAAACACAGGTCAATGCAGTACATGGCTAAGCCAAAGAAGGCAACTGCGTAGGAAGGAAAAAGCCAAGCGCAGTGTCCGTGCTCTGAGGAAATCTTCATTTTGATTGGGTCTGCGCATTCGTGTTTACAAGGGGGGCAACATATGTCACAACCTGGATCCATAAATTTCATGTTTTAGCCCTTGTACGGCGTCCCATTGTAAAGTCAATGAAAAGCAGAATTTTAATGCTTTCCCTTTGAATCTTGTATGTGCGTCTACATGGTGGACTATAGTTTTCTTCCTCTGGGAAATGCTGCTGGCCATATTGTTCGGAGATCTCATTTTTGAACATTGCTCTGTTTGGGGTCTACGCTGGTATAATCTTCCTTCTTGTCTCCCTTCTTGTTGGTCATTGTTTCCGCCTTGTCTCCCTTCTGCTCCTTTTTGTCTCCAGTCTTGTCCCCCTTGTTGTTGGTCACTGTGTCCGTCTTGTCTCCCTTCTGTTTCCTTTTGTCTCCCTTCTTGTCTCCCTTCTTGTTGGCAAGGTCATTGTGCCCGCCTTGTCTTCCTTCTTGTCTCCGGTCTTCTCCCTTCTTGTGTTCCTTTTGTCTCCCTCTGTTTCCTTTTGTCTCCCTTCTTGTCTCCGTTCTTGTTTGTCATTGTGTCCGTCTTGTCTCCTTTCTTTTTTGCCTCCCTTCTTGTCTCCCATCCTGGTTGGTCATTGTGTCCGCCTTGTCTCCCTTCTGTCTCCCTTTGTCTCCGGTCTTGTCTCCGTTCTTGGTCACTGTGTCCGTCTTGTCTCCCTTCTGTTCCCTTTTCTTCCTTCTTGTCTCGCTTCTTGTTGGTCATTGTGTCCGCCTTGTCTCCCTTCTGTCTCCCTTTGTCTCCGGTCTTGTCTCCCTTCTTGTTGGTCACTGTGTCCGTCTTGTCTCCTTTCTGTTTCCTTTAGTCTCCCTTCTTGTGTCCCTTCTTGTTGATCATGGTGTCCGTCATGTCTCCCTTCTGTTTCCTTTTGTATCCCTTCTTGTCTCCCTTCTTGTTGGTCATTGTGATTGTGTGCGTCTTGTCTCCCTTCTGTCTCCCTTTTTCTCCGGTCTTGTCTCCCTTCTTGGTGGTCAGTGGTCATTGTGTCCGTTTTGTCTCCCTCTGTTTCCTTTTGTCTCCCTTCTTGTCTGTCATTGTGTCCGTCTTGTCTCCCTTCTTGTTGATGTCTCAAAAAGTGGCGTTGGGAATGCTTCGTTGTTGTCTAACCTGTTTGGGGTCTACGGTGGTGTAATTTTTTAAACGTCAACTGTTACTGGTAGTGGGATAGACCCTAGGTTCATGATGATATCGGTCCCCTCCCTCCACAAGTGTTCGCTGGCATCAAGAAATGATATATATCTTAAACATATGATGATCGTGATGATGACAACGACTTGTGGCATCTGATGGCTGGGTCTGACTCCACCAACACATGGTTTTCTGAAATTTATTTTATGACGTGACTCGACGTGTGGACCTCAACCAGCATCACCTTGTTTCTCCAAGATGCTAGGTAATCTTTTTGTAATGTCGGTTACTTGCGACCAGGCTGGAGGAACTCCAATTTTCCTGCACATGTCCAGAGAGATATGCCAAACCCTTGCTTCCATTCACAAAGCTTGTCAAAACCAAAAGCATCACACTGACCATACCCTCCCTGGCTTCAAGACCAGTTCAAGACCCATCAGAAAGCGCGCATCCAACGACCGGGCTCGTCCGACCGAGTCCGTGGTGTCCGGACATGTCCGGACGGGGCATGACTTGGAACAAGTGGCTTCCGGTCTGAGATGGTCCGAGGTTCCCGTCCCAGCAGCCCAGTTGAAGGATCGGATCCTAAGCAGAAGGAAGGGAGCAGAAGGGAAAGGTGGGGGGCGCAGAGTTCTGGGAGACAGCTCCCCAAAACAGCTGCTACAATGCAGAAGTGTGAGGATGACTCAGCCAAGGCTGATCAAACCAGGAAGGATCTGGAGTTGTTTGAGGAAGAGGGATTCACCTGTGTTCACACGAGCAATTGCAAGGTCACCAATTGAAGCACATTGAAGCTCTCAAAGCAAACCTGTCGGATGGTGCTGCCGAAAGGCACTAAGCAAAGAAGAGAAAGCAAAGTAGATACTAGTGTGTGCAACTCTCTACTCGCGGTCCGGTTCTGGAGCCTAAGCTGTAAACTTGATATGACATGATATGAAGATTGTTCTGAGGCTGGATTGCATCTTCTCCAAAAAATGAACTCCAAAGCCTAACGCTTGTCTGAGAAGTCTCAGGCTGTGGCTGGATGTGTCAATTGATATGTTCAACTCATCACATGACATGCGAAGAGAACAACAACCCTCCTAAACACCGAACAACACCAACCCTCCCAAAGAAACACGGTGATTGTGGATGGCTTGCATGGATGGCTCGAAAGAACGATGCGAACGCTGAGCTAGCTGCGCTGAGCTTCTGGCAAGGTTTTTATCTTGAAAAGAGCAATCCACTTAGCTTCTAGGTTGGCCTCAAAAAAAGGTTTACAAAACACTTAAATTGGAACATCATCAACTGGAGTCCGGTTTTGCCCGCTTTCACCCGCCCAAAAGGAATGGGCTGCCCAGCACAGGGCTGCAAGGAACGGGCAATGGCCAAGGCTGACTTCCCTTCCTCAGTGCAATGCACTTCACTGGCTCGCCCCAAAATCAAATATAATTGAACAACAATAGTATCAACCAGCAACTAATCGCCTCCACCTGAGTATACGTAGGACTTGCCAACACAACAGGAACTCCAACAATCGAGAAAAATTCCACGTCCGAATGTGAGCGGGATGGTCAGAGATTTGTTTTTTTTCCTCACATCCTTCAAATTGCTTGGAGGAATCAAGTGGGCTCCAAGGCAGGTCTAGGCCGATGTCGGTGCCATCTTTGATCTTTAGAGGCCACCATACTTTTTGATCTACTTCCAGGACTGCTTGGGATCAATTCTGTTTTGGTCTGAGCCTTCTGCTTCGCGGCTGCTGCTACCTTGGGCAAATGCTCTCGAAGTGGGCCTTTAGATTAACCTCACCTTGTATCGAGATTCACTTCTCCATGCCACCTAGATTTGCAACTCTGAATGATGTGCAAGCCGACACTCCCATGGTTTCAGTGAAATCCATGGAAAACCGCCTGGTTTTGACCTATATTTGGAAGTTGGCTGTTGCTTCTGGAATGCTGAGGACTCGCTTCGGGGCTTTTTTGCGCATGACGTGCGTAGGGTTTTGGTGGCTCACCTCTTGAAGTCCGGTTCATTTGGAATACATTCAAGAATGTTCACTCCCAATGACGTCCACTTGAGAGAAAAAATAGACGGTTGGTCGTGCCAAGTACCATATATCAGTTGGTCATCAGTTGGTCGTACACTTGTCGGTATTCTCCCTGTTACTCAAACAACCAAAAGTACTATAGTAAAGACATGTAAAGACCATCTGTCTCCAATCGAGGGTTATACCACGTCCGGAATGGAAGAACCCCTCAGAAGCAAGCCTAGGGCCTCAGGAGTTTTCTCAGTCGACATCCCTGAATCCTGTAGGTATCCCACCTGGTTGAGACTTTGCTCAGCGCCAGTCGAAGCCATCCACCACTCTCCAGCCCCGCTGGCACGGCACGCCGAAACCTTTGTCATCCGATGTCTTTCAGAGGAGCTCCGGAGCTTCGATAGAAACAGTCGGTTGCCAACCCCACTCAAGAGTGTAACCTGCTTCTTTATGGGGTTCTCATCATGGGTTCTACAGTTCTATATGTTTCAGGACAACCCTGCACCACGTATAAGTCTTCATTGGACTTTGGAAGCGCCCATGTGAGGGAAGCTGTCTGTCCGTGCTGATTTCCAGTGCTTCCGGTGCACCCAAGCTGGCTAAGTAGTCGATGAGAACTGCTGCAAGTCCTGTCCTGGGCAACATGGGCACAAACCACGTTCAAACCTGCCCAACGCTTGGCTATTGTCCATGCGGGCACTTCACCCCATACACCAGTTCATTCCAATCATTGAGTTGCTCATAATCTACCCGAACGAATGCTATAATCGGAATATTCAGCGTTGGCCTCCGACAGCACGCAAATGCTGATCCTAAGATCACGACAACTGTCCGCCCCACTTTGACGAGCTCGCGTAATCCAGGTCCTGCAAATCAAATGAAGCAAGGCTATTAGATTGCGAGGCGCAGCAAAACTCAGTTTTATGTGAAAGCCAACATGGTATGGCCATGTATGGCCCCAAATGGATGGCCTCCCTCGTGCGTATGCCTGGGCAACAATGTTTTCACTGAGGGCGAGCTGAGAAATCTCTACTATTGAAGGGAATAGTCGGAGTAGTGAACCATCCTTCTTGGCAGTGGACATGCTCCTGCTTCAAAGCCCCTCCTAAAATCATCCATCTCCTCAGTTTTTAGGGGGACCTCAAAAACACCTTGTTCTGGAGGCTGTTGAAACCTGAAACCTGCTTGGGGCTGCGTCTTGTGGGTGCGGTGCGAGAATCACCGGGCAGCCGCACGCCGCCGCGGCCCATGAGAGCTTCCGCCACCTGCAACTGATCCTGACGCGGCGGGCGCGGAGGCGTAGGCGGGTGGCGATAGGAGGAGGAATCGATGGAACTCGTCAACTCTGTTTTCGCCCTGGTCCAAGTTGGTCAACCCAATCCCTGAAGGTTTTCAAACTGCCTCCAAAGAAGTGAAGCTTCAAACAAGGAGCTGAAGCATGAAGACTTGAAACGATTTGAAAAGTATTCGTCAGTGGGATCAATCATCCTCAAGTACATGTTGAACATAGACATCTCATGAAATATCTGAAACCACCACCCAAACCTGGAGACCGGGGGGGGGCAGACCTTGCTGAGTTCAGAATATCAACGAAAAAGGGAAGGAGAGGTCTATCAGTGACCGTGAAAAGACACATCTTATTGATCAGTTGGAGTCCCCAAGTGACGTGACCTAGGCCTGTCCAGGCCTGGACGTGACATCTAACCAGGGCAAAGGCCGCAAATCGCGATCCGATCGGAGCTCCCCCACTGCAATCCGCACCATCACAGCACGAGCGTTCTGATCCGTCACGCCGTCCTGGCCGATCCCGCGAGGCGAGGCGCGGTGCGGGGGGAGGAGTGGAGGTACTCCCTAGGCCAACGAGACCCACATGGAACCCGAAAACCACTGGTGCAGCTGGAGGAAGCTAGTCTTCCAAAGGTCCATTTTCAGGTTCCATGTGGGCCTCTGCCCGGGTGCAGCAAGAAGCACCAGCGAAGCCCAACAAGGCCCAAGTGGAAAAGAACATTTGCCCTTGGAGATCTCTCTTTTTGCCCTCCTGTGAGCACAGCTGCTCAAGCCACCTGGAACAGCAGGCCTGAGCCATTCTCTGCGAGCAGTAGCAAGGAGCAAGGGGAATCACTGGTGGTGCCAGCGCTCCTTCCATCCTCTTTCTTCAATAGGCTACCTACCTGAAAATACCATCCTGCATCGCTTTCACCCACAACTCATCCACAGCGAATCAGCAGCGGTACGGGATTTCTTCCGTCAACAGCAGCTATTCCGATCACCCCTCTTTACATGGGCCTCGTAAGTACCTGCGAGGGCCATGTAGTTCAGTCATCAAGCACGCAAACACGTGGCAAACACACAGCTTCACCTGTCCTCCTGCAAGCTTGCTAGGGCCGTCCTTATAAGGCCACCGCAGTGGTGGACGCTCGAAGATGGGAACATGCAACAGGGGCGGAGGCTGCAGTTCTTTGGAGAGATGATCAGTCCAAATCGCAAGCAGTCCACGATGACTTCGTGTCAGGGTTTCTCTGAGCAAGTGGCAAGAAATCGACCCACCAGGTGTGAATGTTCTTTTTGTTTTCATTGTCTTGTAGCTCATGTCATCTCTGTATGGGTTTGGGTTTGGTGCTGTTCTGGCATCTAAGAAGGTGACAGGACCAAAGCGGTAGCACCTCAGAATTTGACTGAGCACCCTTCCTGCAATATTGAGCTCTAGCTGCAGCAACTTCTAGACGTTGTCAGTATACTCTGCACTTCTAGAGCAACACCAATACAGAAGCACTACACAAAATTCTTCAGCTCCAGGTGCAAACCAGCGAGCAAGCGCTAAGACCACAACAGCCGAAGTGGCAGAAGTGCTCTTGGCCTCCACAATAACATTCCGCACATGGGCACTTTGTGGGCCAGCTGTTCTGGGCCACAAGATCTATCCTTGAAGACCGATTCGTTCCATGTGGTGCTCTCAAACTCTTGGATTTGCCGTCCAGGAAGCCCGGAGAAAGAACCTATTTCCCGGAAAAAAGAACCTTCACTAAGAGGGAAAATGCACATCACCTTAAGCAACACCAGGAAACACACCGGGCTCCGTCACGTGGTCCGTATTTCACGGTCATCGACCAATCCAACCTTCCCTTCCATTGATTTCCCTCAAGTAGTCCGTCGGAGAGTCCTCGAGTGCCGGCAGTTGTGCCTCAGCCCTAAGGTTCACACACTTCCTGAAATAATCATGGAAGTGGATGGCATGGCCCCTTGAATGACCACCCCTCAGGATGACCACCCCTTAGGATGACCATTTCCGACTACCAAACAGGTTGTGATGTCCACTTCCATTATCATTTCAGGGAGTGTACATGGCTGAAATTGGTTGACCTCGATTGACTGCTGGGAACGAGCCTTCAAACCTGTGCCTCACAAACACGAAGACCTCGTTCCAATTTGGAAAAACAACAATCAAATGA
>CAXAMN010010225.1:16733-73350 GCA_963970005.1 Durusdinium trenchii
GACCATAGACACACAGTGACAGCGAAAGCAAAGTTGGAGGTCATCGCTAGTAGGTTGGAGGCCAGGGTACCAAGTTGGGGGCCAGCGCTACCAGGTTACAAAGCACAAGAAAACCACAAGACAGCCAAAGTTGGAGGTCCTGGCTAGTGGGTAGAGGCCAGGGTACCAAGTTGGAGGCCAGTGCTACAAGGTAACAAGAAGCACAAAAGTACAAGAAGCACAAGACAGCAAAACAGCGAGTTGGGGGTCAATCTAGTGGGTAGAAGCCAAAGTTCAAGTTAAAGAACCCCTTACAAAGTTTGGAGGCCCACCTGTAAACCTGTAGAGTAGCCTTAGAGGAAAACAGAAGGAAAGGCACCGACACACAAGTGTGTCGAGTACCATTTCCTCCTGTTTTCCTAAATAGTGGAACAGGTACGTAGTTCTGGCGTCCCAGAACTATATCACTGTGCGACAGATGCGTCTTTGTTGGCTGGAGACATCTGAAGCACACTCCAGCCCCCTGTTCCAAACCTTAAGGTTCCCTTTGATTCCAAGGGTTACACACACACGCCTCCCCGAAGGGAGGCATGTGTGACCTCCATCCTGCCCGGAAAGGAGGTAGGCACATGTGCACGCAAAAGGGACAGATGAAAATGAGAAGGACAAGACAGACAAAGGTGTGTGTGTTTGCCGATGAAAAGGATCCAAGTGAAGAGGGACAACCGATGAGCCAAACCTCATTGTAACGAACCTGGGCCACCTGAACCTCGCTGTAAGTAGAGTACGCGTGCGTGTATGTGTACAAACTAAGGTCCGGACGATAGTGCGCGCAAGAGAAAGAAAGGATGAGGATGAAAAGACATGAAGACAGAAGGACATGAAAGGAAAGAAGGAAAAAATGTCTGTGGGGCGGATGAAAGGGGAACCAAATGAAAGGGGGCAAACCGATGACAGTCCAAACCTCATTGAGAAACCTGTTGCAAAAGCCTAGTTTGCTTGTAAATACGCCACGCGCGAGGAAAGAGGGGGGGGAGGGGAGGAGGAAAAGAGAAGGAGGGAGAGAAGGAAGCAAAGGTGTTCCCAGCTACGGCGCAAGCGTCCAAGGACACACCAAAAAGGAAGGGCTCCCAGCTATGACGAAAGCATCCAGGGACGCCCAAGGAAGAGGGTGAAGAGAGGAAAAAGAGAAGGAAAGAAAGAGAGAGGGAGAGAAAGGGAGAGGAGAGAAAGGAAGGTGTTCCCAGCTACGAACAATCGTCCAGGGACACACCAAAGAAAGAAAGGGGAGATCCTGAGTATTACATTCAGGAAAACCCCAGAAAGCAAAGAGAGAAAGGGGGAGGGAAGGGGGAGAAGGGGGGCTAAGTTCTCCACAGGTTCCAATGAACCTTACACTGGCTTTGACCGCTGTGGTCACCTTGTGCCCTGCCGAAATGGCTGGCTGCTTTGACCGCTGCGGTCACGTAAAGGCATGAGCCAACTTGGAATTCCAAAGATGAGACAAAAATCATCGTACGTTCGGCCTAGGCCACCTTCGCCCGCTGTGGGCACTTACGTTTCCAAAGCAAGGGAAACAGCGACAAACCCCCGTTCAACGGGTCCACGGGAGGCACTCTGCGGGCTCATCCCGGGTTGGCACGAGGCCAAACACACTTATGGATATGCATACTGAACTGAAAGCGGTGCCACACGCCGGCCTAGGGTTCCAATTCCTAAGGGTACAGGTAAGGAAACCTAAATAGTAGGTTAAAGGCCAACGGTTTGGGTTGGAGGTCGACGCGAGGCTGTTGGGGCCAAGACCTAAGGTTGGAGGCCATCGCTAGTAGGCGGTGGGCCATAGACGCAAAGTGACAGCAAATAGTAGGTTAAAGGCCAGCGGTTTTGGTTGGAGGTCAACGCGAGGCTGTTGGGGCGAAGACCTAAGGTTGGAGGCCATCGCTAGTAGGCGGTGGACCATAGACACACAGTGACAGCGAAAGCAAAGTTGGAGGTCATCGCAGGTTGGAGGCCAGGGTACCAAGTTGGGGGCCAGCGCTACCAGGTTACAAAGCACAAGAAAACCACAAGACAGCCAAAGTTGGAGGTCCTGGCTAGTGGGTAGAGGCCAGGGTACCAAGTTGGAGGCCAGTGCTACAAGGTAACAAGAAGCACAAAAGTACAAGAAGCACAAGACAGCAAAACAGCGAGTTGGGGGTCAATCTGGTGGGTAGAGGCCAAAGTTCAAGTTAAAGAACCCCTTACAAAGTTTGGAGGCCTACCTGTAAACCTGTAGAGTAGCCTTAGAGGAAAACAGAAGGAAAGGCACCGACACACAAGTGTGTCGAGTACCATTTCCTCCTGTTTTCCTAAATAGTGGAACAGGTACGTAGTTCTGGCGTCCCAGAACTATATCACTGTGCGACAGATGCGTCTTCGTTGGCTGGAGACATCTGAAGCACACTCCAGCCCCCTGTTCCAAACCTTAAGGTTCCCTTTGATTCCAAGGGTTACACACACACACACCCACCCGCCCGCCCGCATCTGTTCTCGTCGAGTAGCTTTTCTGGCAGCCCTCTGCTCCGCTGGAGTGGTGTCCAAGCTCAAAGTATAAGCAGTCCTCGTGACATGAGGCCCGAAGGCCTCTGCTGTATTCACAAATCCAACACATTTTCCCAATGCATTTTCCAAAGTCACTTGAGCCCCAAATGTCCAGAAGCGGGCCTATCTCGCGCCCGTCCAGCCAGTGGAGGTAGATGATTGACATCCAGAGGAACTAGATTGACATCTCAATCAAAAATACTTGCCAGGGCCCTCCCAGTGACCTTTTGAGATCCCAGAATTAGGTCTTGAAAAGGTCACATTGGCATAACCTGAAGTTCGGTCACTGAAGTTGGGTCCTGGTGCTGGTGTAAGTTCCTAAGCCGACCATTTTGGATGTTGCAGAATCACCACAGCACCCAAAGCACCGAGGTCGGCGAAACTCCTTTGGATTCATCCGGATTCCTCCCCCTTAGCCGCGATCTGCGGAGCGCGGGATCGCGTAGCTGTTTCGATCCTGGGCGATCCGGCCCAGAGAATGGGGTGCTCTTCAAAGGCTTTCACGAACCAATGAGGCCCAAGACGAACCAACCAGGTTCCGAAAAAGAAGGGGCAGGGCCCACAAGATGCAGGGCCCACTTGTGGCAGGGCAAATGCCCAGTGGTGGTGTCCCAACACAACTCGCTTATTATAAGGTAGAGGTACAGTTAGGCCTAGCCTTTCACAGGGTCTTCTCAAACCTACAAGCAAGCACTTGGGAAGGCTTTACCTTGTGCTGTTTCTTGGAAGGCCTCTACGACGTCAAGAGGCACAACTGCCAAATGCTTTGTGACAGGCATCGAATGAACCGACTTCTTTGATCCAAGGATCCCACTCCACGACATGTTGAAAAGCGGAGTTGAGGCACTCGTCATGCATCCTCAGCTTTACAAAAATGCGGCCTAACATGTTTACAAAGCCTTTCGAAAGCAACACCAAACTCCCACCATCTACAGTGGTTTCAGAGTAGATGGCACAGACCCCATGAGGTCCTTTAGATGGGGGTCCATATAAACCACCTACCGGGGTCTGTGCCATCTATTCTCACTCCACCATACATATATATATATATGTTTTCTTCCCCCTGAGAAGACCAAAGGCGTTGGACCACCACAGGCAAAAACACCCGACCCTGAAGCCCTGCTTTGGTCACGTAATAAAACACCCACCGCTGCCATCGCCTCCCCTCAACGGCCACAAAGGTGCATGTTTTCTCCAAGCCCCGATAAGGTTTAATTTTAGTGTTCGCTTCAGCAGCAAAAACTCGCGTTTTGTGGTGACGCAAACGCCGAGTGTTCTTGCGAGCACTCAGCTCTACTAAGGTTCAACCCAGAAGCACCAAAACCTTCCAAACCAAACAGTTGACCCGGTGGGACCATGTTTGGTGACCAAGTGGGACCATTCTTTGGATCTTCAAGTCCATCCAAGCCTCAAAATCTTCAGCCAATCAGTGGACTCCCATCTATCCCCCTCTCTCCCATCTCGGGGCTGAGACACATGACCGCCAAAGCCTTCAGAGTCAAAGACATGGCTGGGATGCCGGCATCGCCCAGGTCCGCACGAGAAGACTCATCGGTCCAGCCTGGAGGCGCCCTTCACGGGGTCGGACTGCCGGCGACCCCAACTACAAATACCGCAAATCCCCTTAAGCAAACGACGCCAAGAACCATTGCACTTTTAAACATATGCACCAGTTTGGGCATCACCACCTGTCTTGGAACCGATGCTCATTTTTGGGCAAGGGCGGTCTTGTGGGGAACCATATGGCAGTGACCTGTTGGTGTTGGCCAGTGGTGGTTGATCAAAATTCTTTCATGATGACATGACCATGCTTCGCAAACCTCATCGCGGATGTTTCGCGGACGGTTGGGATTTTTCGCATCTACAAGGTCGTCATATACATATATATTACATATAACATGCTACAAAGCCCTTACACGATCTTACCACGCCCCTTTTGATCGGGCCGCCCACCTCTCAGTTGGCGAAGGGGTCGTAGAGAGTCGCTCGGAAGCTCGAACCTGCCCACGAAAATGGCTTGCCTTGGTGCCATTTTTTGCCCTCCAAGAGAGGTCTAGTGACCCGCAAAATAAGAGCCCTCATGAGTGTAATGATGACATGATGGCTTCATGTCGGTGTTTCATTGTTCTTGTCAGGTGTTCTTGGTCTCTGGCACGCTAGTTTCCATCTCATCCAAAACAGGTTGGAGGTAAAGGTAGGTAGGTGGGAGGGTGTCGCTTCTCATCGTTCAACAGGCCAAAGTTCTCGGCAAGTGCTTCTGGGTCACACGGTCTTTTTGCCCTTCTCCCTGGGCTTTCTCCACATTCTAAAGCCTCTCACTCCAAGGCCTTCCACCCTCTCAAACATTTTCCTCCATCCACTGATCTGGAAACAAAACATATCCATCGGGTTTTACTAAGGCTGTGGGTGGGTGGGTGGGTTGGTTGAAGAGTTCTGCAGAGTCAAATTCAGAGTCAAATTCTAATAAATATATACAGTATACATATATAATGTATGGTGGATCTGTTGGTCATTTTTGCCTAAGAGAGACTCATCAGTGATGAATGCCTGCACTTGGGTCTGGTCACCAATCCCTCCACAATCCTCAGAGTCAAACTTTGGCTATGGATGCATGTGCGAAAAGGACATAATGTTGGGTATCATTGGATGATGGTTGGCAAAGGCCTTGTTCAAACATAGTGATAATTGTCCACCAGGTGCAGTACTGTTCTGGGACACCCCCAAAGGATGCAGCTTTTGCCCCACACCTTCCACCCTATCCCAGTGCCTGGCTAAATCACCTTGGTGCCGAAGGTGCTGGTGCCGGTGCTGGTGCTGCGGTCCCCTCATTTTGGTTCAGGCCTTTGGAAAACAGGGAGGTGGTTGCTTTCCAGACAGACCCAACATTCTGAGGATCGATATTCCTGGCACTGATCAGTGCGCCCTGGTATTCTCGACACCCCAAGGACTACATATCCAGTGGAAATGCCAGGCACAGTGCAGCCAGCATACGATCCACTGAGATTCATCCTGTGTTCTTGGGTCCGTCACTACATCTCCTTTTCTTATCAGCACCGTGCCCATTCTTAATTACAGGCACTTATGTTAAGATCAAAAATGAACGCGCGGCTATTCTTCACAGGATCGATATTCGTGGCACTAATCAGTGCGCCCTGGTATTCTCGACGCCCAAAGGACCACATTTCACCTTGCTACTCTGGCCAGTGGAAATGCCAGGCCGAGGGCACAGCAGCCAGCATACGATCTTATCAGCTCCGTGGAGGGGAGGGGTGGGGCTGCAGAATTCTCGTTGGTTGCGGCTGGGAGCGTTGGAATCTGTTGAATTTCAGGCCCCATATGTGTGGGGAATGAAGAGGAAATGGATCTGGGCCTAGCAGCAGTACGGTCCAACACTCTGCTGAAGGATCTTTCTCATAAACTTTCAGGTGTTGGTCAAGGGTTGTAAACATGTCATGAGGTTTGATAGCAATTCTGTGGGGCTAATCTGCCACTTCACGATGACCTTTGATTCATGTATGCAACCAACCGATATATGGCTTTCTGGTGGAGCTATCGTACCACAAACTTGAACTCATTGAGCACTTGTCTCAAAGGGCCTGTGGCTATAGTTTCAGTGGTTTCCTTGAATCCAACCTTCAATTGTTAGAAGTCAAGAGCCATGTATCTTTGCCATGCCCCAACGGTCTTTTCCTTTGAAACACACGTGAAACCGCCCTCTTCATTCTGGTTGTGTCAACATGAAGTTCCAAACATCTCAACGCGCCTCACGAGACCGAGACGGTCACATCACACACTGAGTTTGAACCATAGCAACAGAGGTGGACCCGTAGTTCGCCTATCCCAGGCCAGGGTACCCAGGTGACGGCTCCTATTTACGGTCACTGGCTACCTCTCTTGGTATGTTCATTCAGAAACTGCTTCCGTACTGCCGTGGGTTGGAGCAAGAGAGTGGGCCGCCCCTCTACAAGCCACAGCTGCATCTCATGACTGTTTTCATGACCAAGTAGCGCAGGACTTTCCAGAGTTCATTGAAGCCTGGACCCTCACAGTCCAAGTGCTCTAGGGTTGTGAACTTGGCCTTGGTATGTTGCATCTGACTGAGACAGTTTTCTTGAAAGCCCCAAAAGCAGTCATCGGGATGTGTGTCTTAGAAGGAGAGGATCCTTAACATCCTTGGACAAGTCAGAAGGCAAATGAGAACCCAAAGCAAAGTCGTGACCACTCAATTCACATTCCTGCGAGTCATGCAGCACAAAAGTCGACAACATCTCTGGCTTTGTTGGGCGTGCCAGCTCATGGCAGCGTTTTGGATGAACATGTGCAAAAGTCTTGTTGTGCCCTGCGGCCTATTTGGATGTTAACGACTTCTGGTTGTGTGCGCCCTTTGGCACAACACTCCAGGAAATGCTACCTGCAAGTAAACATGCCCTTTTCCCTGTGATCGGCACTCTAAAATCCCAAAAAAAAGATCCTCCAAGAAATCCCCTCAGGTCCAAGAATCCCATCCAAGTCGCATCAAAACCAAGCGCGCTCTCTCTCTCTCTCTCTGTTTCTCCTTCTTCTTCTTCATCACTCCGAGGGACCTCAGTTCCAGAGACTTGGACCGCGAGCTCCTTCACCCGCTCCTTGGCATCTTGGAAGATGACTTCTCGCCTTGGCCGCCGGTCGCCGAGGCAGCCGAAGGAGCTGCGGTCGCCCTCCCGGAGTGGCGGTTGTGCGAGAGGGAGGATGTGGTGCGACGTGCAACCAAGAGAAGGAACCAAGAGAAGTGAAGTGATCGTAAATAGGACCCGGTCCACCGGTCCGGGCCCCTTTTATGGGATAGTTGAACCAGGGTTCTTTAACCTTTGCTTCGGGACTCCATGAGTCAATGCAGCTGGACTGAAGAAACAACACTTAAAGGACCAGCTCGTCCAAAGGTCCATGCCGAGGGCTTTTTTTCTTCTCTAGGCTCCTCTGGGCATCAAGCCTTCAGAATCTGTTCAAAATCTAGCTTTTCCAATCTAAATTTTGGGGCACCTACAGCTTTTCCAACATGTGATCGATGATCGACGTGATTGTTCTGTTTTCTCAGCTTTCGCTTCGCACTGTGCCATTCCCAAAGAGAAACACATGGTTCCCGTTGGGATCGTCCTGGGCAAGTGCTGACAGGTAGCAAAGGGTGCCCGGCGCGTGCCGTCAGCAGTCCGCCTTCGACTTCAGGAGAGGGGCTGAGCGTCTTCGGATGGGGCCAGGTTTTTGGAAGACTTTTGGACTGGTTGGGATTGGTTGATGTTTTTCGTGATCCCAAACATAGAAGAGTCCATATATTATGGATTGGACGCTTCTGTTTTTTGGAGGGCCACCCGAAGCATCTCGTTTTTGTCATCTCTGGAGTCTGTGGATTCTGATCGTCTGGCCCCCCCCAGACGGTCTTGTCCTTGTTGCAAAGTTCATCTCCAAGGTCTCACACTCAGCTCCCAACCAACAATCAGGCCCACACCAGCGCGCATGCCATGCACGGCCGAGAGCGAGCTTCATTCTGGCGCTGTCCCCTACCTGCCCAGACGGTGGACACCTTGGACTTTTGGACCTCGACCTGGAAAGTGGCGGTTTCCATTGTATCATGTCAAATGCTCCTTCTTCAACAAGCATGATGTGGTGAGAGCAAATCCAGAGTTAACGCAGTGCCCGTGGTAGCATGCTCCACAAAAGCATGTACAAACGCAAGGTTGCTTTCTTCCTTCCTCCTCCTGAGCCAGTAGAATCTTTTGCAATGGACCTGGCCTTCGAGTGATCTCAAGAATGGCCAGTGAATCCAGCTGGCAAAGCTCTTCATTTTAGAAACATTCTTTGCTCGTTTGATGCTTGTCTGCTCCACGAACAACCCCGACGTACCGGCTGGAGCGGTTCAATGGTCAACAGCCTTTGATTGGTTGACATCTTGCTGTCTGCCCTTGACTCCAGCGGCATGGCCAGTCTGCGCTCAGTTTGGGCTCCTGAACACTGAGGGCCTTTGTCAACCACTTACTGCCTTGCTTGGGCTTTTGGCTGCCGGATCCGCCGGATCCGCTGAAGCAAAACAACATCATTGGCTTGGGCTCTCTTCGCATTCCCAACCTCAGCACCGGACCCTTTCGACACCCCAACCCTCGTCTCATCGCGCATTCTCCGTCAGTCTGCAGCCTCTCTCGGCCGTGGCCGTTGATCGGGTCCCATGAGGCGGTTTTTACCTTCCCATGGGAGTTCCACGAGGTTGACGTCTTGATGTCTCGGTTTCCAAGACACCAATGCAAACTGTCTATCTTCATGCTCCAAGACCCCAAAGGCTGCGTGTTTTTCTGAAAGAAGCCGGAGCTTCATTGAGCTCCTTAGCAATGTTAGAGCTCCTTAGCAATCCAGGCCTGCTTCAGCAGAAGTGAAATTGCTTCTTGGGTCATTGGAGCTTGAAGACAAAAGGCCAAAGCACCCGCTTGACCCAGGCGAAAATGATAGACTTGACATGGAGGCTAACAAGTCGAGGTCTGAGAATGCCTTCACCTTGGGAAGCTTTCTGTCTTTCAACTCATAGCATAAGTGGAGTGAGAGAAAATGGAAGGAAGGAACCCATGATGCCAATTGTCGACTCGGGCTTGTTTCATTAAATTCGGTGGGGCTGTCTCACTTTTTCTTCACCTCCATGTCTTGTGCCAAATGGATCTCAGTGACGCCGATTGCGCACTGAGATCAACGAACAACGGCGGGTCTCGCCGTCTCACCTCATTGCGCTGGTTAAAAGTTTCGCATCCCTTCTCATCAGTCTTGCCTGGTTCTCTTTAGACACCCCAGGCTTCTGCATTGGTAAGATATGCTTCCAGCCACTGTTGCCTCTTCAGTAGCTCCGACACTCGATGTGACACACTCATCAAATCCGTCTCAACCTGGCCGGTGCTTTGTGCAAGTCGCCGCTAAGGATCTGATGTTCTGTTAACATGCACTCCCTTCCCTTGGTCGATGTCGGGCAGGGAATTGGGGTGTCAACATCTGGTATGTATTTGGAAGACGGGTGTTTGTTGTAAGGAGCAAGGAAACATGACTTTGCCCAAAACGGATGTTGCGCTCCAGAACGGACCACGAAACACGTCACTGGATCTTTTTTTGGGGTGGGACGTCACGGCTGTTTGGTTGGTCCATCCATCTGGACAGATCCCCTTACATCTGTTCGGGTCCCCCCCACGAGGTTGGTGTGCTCTCTAAACAAAGACCCAATGAACACCGAGAGGGCGCTCTACGATCTGCCCCCGATTTCGGAAAACCGTCCCAGTTGGCCGGGAAGGTGAACTCTTCGATTCCGCTCTCCATGCGCAACCACGTCTTGGGGAGGTCCCACTTGGGAGCACCGTCCGCTCGGAAGGAGGCCGCCCCCCACGCGGTCACCACGGGTCGAGGCGTCTCGTCACCGGCCGGAAGCTTTCTCGGGGGCACCTCTTGAATGCGAAGCCAATTGGCGGAGGTCATCTGAAGCTGGATCTGTGCCCTCTTTCCGATCGGTTGCGGTACGTCCACCTTGCAACGACTGATGCAAGTCTGGAAGACGAAGTTGTTCCTGGGAAGCAGGGCTTCGGCAACTTCAAAGCCGTGTCCTGGAAAACATAACTTCCAGAAAAATCATTGGGATGTTTAGCCTGAAAGGCTCTTGCATGAAAAGATTGCTTGAATTTGCTTGATATTCTCCACTCATGAAAGTGCTCGCGAGAAAGTTGAATTAACACCACTGTCAAACACTTGGGTCCTACCGCACCCTTGACTTGTGCTATACCACCCCACCCCGTCTGCATTTGTGGCACTTGTGCGGTCGAGCTTCTGCACTGCAGCCGCAAATTCCGCCAGATCTGAGAGATCAATCCAAATCTGCATGTTCGGCACCTTTAGAGACAAAACCAAGCTCGGTGAGCCAAGGTGTGGCCCAAAAAGACTCTGCCTCTCTCGCTCTCGCTCACTCTCTCTCCCCCTTCTCTCCCCCACTTTTCGGTGAGCCAAAACCTTGGAAGCCCCCGCCGCCCTCGGGTGGTGGGACGGCAGGTTGGCCGACCCCGCCGATCCGGCCAGGTGTTGGCAGGGTGTGGGTTTTTTTGGGAGAAACCCTTCGACCCCAAAACCAGGCTAAAGTGGGAAGAAGAACACATTAACTAAATCCCAGAGGTTGGAGGGTCCAATACACATCCAGTCACCAGTGGATTCCTCACCCCAAAATATGCGGCTTCCATATCCGTTCCCTGACTCACACATCACCGGCCTCTTTCAGGATCACCTGCAAATGAGCCAGCAAATCCACTAGTACCTCTTGCAGTGCCGGACCAAACCGAACGGAAAGGAACCGAACGCGCTCACAGAACTGATGTCCAAAAGCGCGGTTTTAAACGTCTTTCTGGGTCAATCGAATTCGTCCATAAATCATGACTGTCGTGGTGTGTGTGTGTGTGTGTGCGGTGCGCGCGCTCAAGTGATTTCAAATCGTGACGCACACCCACACACAGATATATATATATATATATAATGACTCATATGACAGAATACAGCGACGACGCCTTTCTTCGGCGCGCAGCAGCCGCACAGCTCAACACAGCGGGCCTCCAAAAGGACTGTCAGGCCAACGGTGGGATTTGCCATGGACTTCTGGATGCAATCCTTAGCTTTCGTGGCCTTTCCTACTGGCCTGAAGAAAGAAAGTTAAAACATAGTCAAAGCAAGAATGGACTCCTTGGTTCCTGCACCAAAGGATAGACAGCCAAAGAGGGGCAAAAGAGGATGACCCTCAACCGGCTTGCCCCTCCCATCTCCTCAAGACTTCGTTCCGGATGAAGTTGCCTGACCCAAACACCTCCCACTCCCATCTTCCGCTCAAAAAGAAAGGCGAACCGATCCAAACCGATTCAAAGGACCGCCTGGTTGATCCAAGTCGCTGGGAGGAAAATGAAGATCATCGCCTGTCGGGTGATGCCATCAGCTAGAAGATGACTCACCAAGGCACCCCTCTGCTTGTTGCTCAAGCCCGACCAAGCAGTTTGCCTCAGGTGAAAGCATTTTGCTTAATCCGGTGGAAGCCAGCTGGAAGCAAGCTGGAAGCAAGCGAAGAAGGAGGTCACAGGTCACGTGGGGGCGTCACGGTGGGGGGGGACATCCGTCGATTGATTCGGTGGAGAAAGGCTTGACGAAGCATTTGTGGCAGGTTTTGGTTGCCCGGTTTAGCTGCCGGGTGGGAGGGACATCATGTCGGTTGTGAAGCTCATCGTGTCGGTTGTGCAGCTGGGCCGGAGTGCATTGGGAGAGTGTTTGAACATGACATTCAAACGAGCAAGCGAAAAGAAGAACCGGTCCATCTATGACCGGGCCTACACCTAAGCAAATGGACCATTCTAGGCGAATATAAATATATATATATATGACTGAGTGCACTGGTCCTCGCACTGTTTTCCATCTGCCAGCCTTGTCAGAACTGTCTCAAGTCAAAATGAAACGGTGGCCACAAAGTAAGGACATGAAGAGCTGGATGACGCCCAAGTGCAAATGCTCAAGAGAACATGCCACAGTCAGCCAATCAAATGCCCTCGCACCACTTTCCAGAAAGGACCGGACGCGGCCGAAGGCTGAGTCGAGTACTCAGCTGGAGCTAGGCGCCGCCAGGAAAACTAGGACCAGGGAGCAAAACGGGGTAGAGCTCCGCTGCTCGCTCAATGCGCAGTCGACTGTCAAAAGGCAACTCGCCGAAAACTGAAAGTGCTCCTACTTCTTGAAGGTAGTGTGAAAAAGTTTGCAATGATTTCAACCTCATTCTCCATAATATCTTGGCAATGTCTTCATCAGCTCGATACGCAGTGATAGCGCCACCACTGCGCATGGAAGCCGGAGTCAGGCCCAGGGTCTTTGGAACCCCCAAAGCAGCCAGAATGGCGTCCCAACGTCGCCGAAAGGATGATGGTGACCCGGCATACAGAGGTTCGCCAGCTTGCAGCCCACTGAAAACGCTATCCAATGCGGCCACAACTGATGCAGAAGTGATCTTAGCATGTTGCTGTTCGTATACAAGGTCTCTGGGTAGTAGAAGGTCGAACCTCGTGGCTCCAAGAGGCTCGCCCGGCCTGCAGATTCCAAAATACGAAAGCAGCATAATACCCAGAAAGCGCCGCCAGCCCCAGAGAGAAGCAATGGATACCATGGCTCGGAACAGGACTAGTGGCAGGGGGGTGCGGTGTCTAACGGGTTCCAGGCTTTCCCATCGAACAACCAACTGCCATGCTCTGCTCATGAAAGGCCGGAAGTCTGGTTGCCATCGTTGCACTGCCGTCAACAAATGCCTGTACAGGTAAAGCGAAGCCCCTTCGGCAAACAAATCCCGGCCGAAGGCTTCTAAGAGCTCAACCAACGTCTGAGGGCAAACGATCAGTTGTTCGAAAGTGCTAACTTGAAGAGATCTAAGGCACCACGCTCGAAATCTTTCCCAAACTCGAGAACCGATCAGTTCAGTCCCGGCCTCTACAAGTGTGGCATTGTCAAGCAAATGAACGGATCTGCTCGACTGCCTGGGATACCTCGGACCAGGCTTTGATACCTCTCCAATTCGCCCAATCGTTCCACAAATCGACGCCAGGTTGATGTGCTTTCGATCAGGTCGCAACCCAGCATCAATGAGAAGAGCTAAGGAGATCCACTTGCAAAGAATATTTGGGTAAGTCTGAGCAACTCGTGTCCAACAAGCTTTATGGATTCGAGACCAGCCTACCAACTTCCGATGTTCATGATCCCGCAGACAAAACAGGCTTTGCCCTCGAAGATGACAATTCGTCAGAAAACGAGTCCTCTTCCTCCAAGGGCAGTTGCACCTGCAATAGTCCAAACGAAAAAGATTCTCTGGGTTTTGGGATCCCAGCTCAATCCAAGCATCAAGCAGCCAAAGGAAGGAGCCATCTGGATTTTCAACCCAGTAAAGTAAATCATGTTCACACGCAACCGAAATCAAGTCTGCTAGCCAATCGGCGTGATCATTCCCTTCTGAGACCGCCTTGAACATTCTGGCAGTCAGATCATGGAGGCCCCTCGGGCTGGCCCTGCTTCGGATAGGTTCGAAAAGGACCTACAGAAAATGGCCGCACCCATTGCAAAGAAAACTTCAAGCTCAATCAGGCGCCTGATCATCGTTCGAAGCGACTGAGCGGACAAGTCTTGGTTGTCCCCATCTTCGAGCTCGAAGGTGAGGGCCCAGACAGAGCCCTCCTCTACAATACGCCTGGCAACACCTTTCTTCCCAGAATACAAGTCTAAATAACCTTTCGTAGGAGGAAGGCTGTCTACCGGCCTCCAATCTAAAGGAACCTTCCAGGCTTGAGGAAAAATGAACTGACTTGCATCGAACTGGCTCAGCAGATTAGCAACTTCATCGGGCCACGAAAACTCATGGAGCGAGGTCGATGGGAAACAAAATTCTTGGCTACCTCTTGAAGGCTAGAGGTAGGGAATCCTCGCTACGAAGCTCATCAAAATCCGGCAAACCTGAAAGTTCAAACGGGTCTGCACAAAAAGAAACAAGGAACTCGTCTAGCCGACAACATCTTTCAGGGGTACTGAGAGAGGAATGCTCTTTTAGCCATTCTGGCAAATCCCGAGACGGACGGCGAACCGACTTGCCTCGGGTCGGATCATCTGCCACATTGACATCGGTGGGAACGTACCCGGCATCCGAAATCAACCCACATCCAAGGTGAATAGGTAAGCTTTGCTGAAGGACTTGGTTCAGCCCCGAACTGGAGGTACATAGTTCGATTTGGAAACCCAGCGAACACTGACTCGGCTTCGGCACGAACCATGCCTTGCAGCTCTCCAATGTTAATATGCAGGCCATCCTGACTCTTCTCACGAAGAACCTCTTCGAATTGTAAACCTGTCACCAACAACTGATGAAGAGGATGAGCATGGAAAGTGTCACCTCCAGGAAGCTCGTCCGCAGTCTGAAGCTCGCCATGGACTCTATCGAGGGCTCTTGCAGGAGAAAGTAACTTCACCCAGGTATTCTTTCTGAGTTTGTGTCGATGCACCTCTCCCACAATCCAGGAAGGAAGCCGAGCTTTGCAGACGGCAAGGCCCCACGATGAGGCATCAGAAGCATATACGTCGCTTGCGTTCGCAGCTTTCAAGAAAGTGACAGCAAGCGGCGCCAAAGCTACAATGAGGATGAGCTCGGACAACAACTCGTCTGACAACCGAAGAACAGTTCTGGAATTCTCTGAACTCTGTAAAGCCGCATAGCAAACATTGAGCAAGGACAGCAGCCGCCTCTTGTACAAGAAAACTGAGGTCCACGACCCAATGAGTACATTCAGCAGTGAAATGGTGCACACGCCCAACTTAATCACTCCAGTGGTGGCAAACAGCAGAGGGACCACGCGCTTCAGGTTCGCTCGAACCACTCCTGAGACGCCATCCACGTGCGCCCCCCAAAACTCGGCCTCGTCCTCCAATCGGAAAGTCTTCCCAGGGTGAGGAATCAATCCCAGTGCGGTGTATTTAGCCAGAGCAGCATCCAGCTTATGACCGCTTTGCATGGAGGGATCTTCTGCCGAAAGACCTGCTGCAACTATTTCAAAGAGCACGAGGTCATCGATGACGACCCCTAACATGCTGGGCGACCTGGGCGGAGGCAAAGTCATGCCAACAAGCTCCTCCTTGTTCACCAGGCCGGATTGCACCAAAATGCCGAGGTGGGCTGTCTGCGCGAGTTCAACAGCGCAGGTGTCGCCCATCGCTAACGTCTTCAGGCCAAACAAAAGAGGTCCGGCGCCCTCCAACTTCCTGTCATAGCACCGGAAAGCTCGAATGTCAGAAGCGAAAAACGTGCCAATCAAAGAATTTCTCACAACACGCTCTGGGGTCGCAGAAAAACTGTAGTAGAATTCTCGCAGGTCGGTGCCCGACAGCAGCATTCGCTCATCTGAAGCCAGCGCTGGATCTCCAGAAGGTTCGAAGACGCTCCCATAGAGTTGATCCACCGGTTAGGTGGTGTCTCCAGTGTATTGAAAGGTCTGCTGTCGAAGATCAACCTGTCCTTATCTGAATCCTTAGTCACTGCGAACAAGCCAGCCTGATAGCCCGAGTAAGCTTCCTTAGCTCTGATGACTCCCAACCTCCCTGTTTGGTCCAGCTTTTTTCAGCAGAGCCCACTTCTCGGACTCAGAGGCAAAGATCTTCACTGGAGGGGGGGCCTCAAAGCTCTGCTCAGGGGTTAAAGCTGATTGGATTGGTCGGTTGAAAATCTTCTCTCCTCTCTCATCCAAAAAAGGGGTTGGATCGAACGAAGGCTCCCCACGGAAATCTATTCTTGAGGCCTCGATGGGCCGAGCAACCTGCAGCTCCTCCCCAGGTAAAGTCCCGCAAACCAGAATTGTCAGCTAAACTCTGTTCAAACACCGAAAAGATCTGTCCTTCAAAAACACTGAGTTTCTCCAGCGCCTTCTCGATGTCTTCCACTTTTGCAGCCGATCTTCCCATTGCTGTTGAGTCGACCGGAGCACAACGGATCCACGCCAAACAAGCAGATTCCATGCATCGGACCACACGCCACTGCAGACGGTTCAAAGAGGAAGGGATCACGATGTCAAGAGGACAAGTCACAGGCCTGTTTAAATAGACCCAGTCCAGAGCAGCAACACAAAGGTTCAAGCCCCTCTGCAACGCTCTCGTCTCGCAATCATCTCCAGTCTCCAGTAAAGCTCCCGGAAAAGGGAGCGGCATGGGCCACAATTTGGCGGTACTCTTCAACTGAGAAGAAGTAGCTGGTCTTCGATGGAAAGAACGCAAAAACTTTGAAAAGCTGCCTCCCAACTTTCGCAAAAACCGAAAGGATGAATTGAACCAGGTCCTCGGGCAAACGGTCGTCGCCTTTGAGCCTGGCACATGCCGAGCAGCATCGTCTCGGCAACCATGCACAAAACAGCGAGCCGGGGACTCGGCCGGCTCGGAGCTTTCTGGATCATTCAATTGCTGCTGCCCGCAGGAGGATGATTGCTCTCCTCCTGCGTCTCTCCCTTTTCTTTGCCCTTGTTTTTCGCTTTCGGCTTCGGCTTGTCTGGTTTGGCGGGCGGAGCGCCCGTTGGAGCATCGTTCTGAATCTGGCGCTTTCCCAACTTCGCCCGTTTCTCTGCAAAATCGTCCAGCTCCCTGATTCGAAACATCATGGCCTCTGCCCATTGTGCTGGCAGAAGTCGGGAGTGATGAACCTCGAAGATCTCCGGGGCTTGATGTTTGCTGAAACTTCCAAAGGGGGGGTCCATCCTCGAGCAAGACCTCCGCACCCAGCAACCACGACCCTTTGTCGTAAGAGACTTGATCGATGGCAGCAACCAGAAGACTCAGCCGAGCCTTTGCCTCCGCAATGCGATTCTGTCGAAGAGCATCGAGAGCTCCACAAATAGCCCAAAGGGTGCGGACCGTGCCTTGAATGTTCGGCACTCTCGATCGATGCTCCGCCCATCCTCTGAACGTGGCTGTCATGATACCTAGACCCGGACCAAGTTCCGGGGCACCACAATCGTGCAGCGTGTTTTTCTCCAGAACACCACAGAGCTCTTCTGGGCAATCTCTCATTATTTCCTCAAAGTCTGAAGGACAGCGGCACGTCGTCTGCCGTGTCCGCTGCTGGAAGAAGTAGAGGATACTTCCCCGTGGCCCACTGAATCGTCTAAAGTGTCTTGGAGACTGCGCCGCTTCTCTGTAGGGCTTGTGAGGTGCTCCAGAATGCTGGTGAGCTTTAGCAAGGATGATTGCATGGGGTTTTCGAGCTCCTCGGCGCTCGGCTTCAACTCCCCCCCGGGCTCGGTGGGGGCCTCGCCTTCTTCGTCGCTTTCTCCCAACACATCCAAGCGAGCCGGCTTCCGCAAAGCAGAGGGGCGAGCAACATCCGCTAGATCTGGCTTCTTTCCGGTCAGCATACGTCCCAGCTCCTCCAACTGCACCTGAGAGACTCCTGCCCGGAGGGCTGATTGCACCACATGAGGGTCCAGCCCAGCTATTGGATTCTCTGGCGGAATCTGAGTAGGCGGCTTGAACGTCACCCGGACCTTTGCTGCAGGAGCCGGGCTCTCCGGTCGAGCCTTGGTTTGGGCAAACTGATGTAGGAGAGCCTTCATCTCGACTAGGGCCTCTTTGACACGGGCAATCCGCTTCTCCTGACTGCTCTTCCCAAGATCGGGCCCTCCGGATTCGGCCGACAGGAAACTGAATTTCTCGTCTGCTACTGTCTGAAGAGCTTCGGCCAAAGGAACATGCTCGCCTACCTCCTGTTCGGTGAGGAAGGCGTTCTCTAGCTCGGCCGACTGAACACTCACGAAATCGAGACATTGGATCAGTTCTTCCGACAGGAAACCTATCCAAATCTTGATGTAGGTGCCTTCTATCGGAACTTCTCGATCAACATCTAACACTGAACCGACGGAAACAGAAGCAGCTTTCGAAAAGGATTGAGGCGGTAGCTTTCTTCGGGCTACGGAACGGTGCCAAAAACTGAAAGGTACAGCAGCTAAAATCTTTCCTTGCACATGAGTAATTAGAATGACTGGAACTGGGTCGGGCTCTTCGGCCCCACCGGGTGCAAGCAAACGAATCAAACCGATCTGGTAGAAAGGATCGGCCGTGCCGTCAGGCTGCAAAAGAAACACACTCTCAGGTCGAAAGGGCAGATCACCTGCCTCAGGGCCCTCAGCTGGAATGCCGGGGTTCTCAACAAAATCCTCCATCTAATCTAATCGCTCGGCCAGGCAACGCCGGCCGAGGAGCAAACGGTCTTGCCGTCCGACTTGCTTGGCGCTCCAATGAACACCGAACGACCGAATGCACCCCCACGCGATTTGACCAATCGACAGGCTTCAGGGAAAGTTGCAAAAACCTTCACTGGGTTATAAACAACTCCGTTCACCCCCCTGAAAACCAAATAATGCTGACTTGGCTCAGGCAACTGATCACGTCCTGACGAGCCGGTGATGTTGTTCTGCAAAGCACGGGCAACCCAACGACCGATGGAGTTCAAAATGGCCAACCTCTCGGCATCAACCTCAGACGGAAGCGCTTCACCTTGCACAACAGTCTCGCTAATGGGGCCTGTGGACAAATCGCCGGACGCGGTCGGCCCGGACTGAATTGGCACTGGTTCCCACTGCTCCTCAACCTCAGCCTGCACAACTTCAAACTGAAAAGATTCGAGTCCTGAAACCCGAAGCTCAAGGCGCTCAATCCTGGAAATCAACTCAAGAATAGTACGATCTTGAGTGCTCTGGCTGGACATGCAAGCCCTAGATATCTCTATAAAGCGGTCGAACCGACCGCGTAACGGCAGCGAGCTGCCGCCTGACCAGGTTTGACCACCAATGTCTGACTACCAGCAAAGCCTCGAGAAGGGGGAAGGGGCCCGAGTGCGATACCCACCAAAATTCCAATGGAAACAGATTTGAAATCAATATCCCAATCCAGGTAATCAACGGTGGGGCAAATACAATCCACAGGTGAAGGGACAGCCGGTTGAAAAGGCGAGTCCACGAGGTCCGAAAAGAAGCGCCAGGCGAACGAAGAGAGTGATCCCCCTGCCAGTCCTAGTGTCAAGGGCCTATGCTCCATACAAGCTTGACCCAAGAAAGCTGCACCATGCCCAAAGTCATGAGGTTCATATAGAGATCTTGAAATGCACGACTTTTCGTAGATTCCTTTCCGGACCCGATCAGGGATCCACCTGATCCAACCACATCTTTGACCTGCTTCTTCTAACATGGAAATGGAAAAGCCATCGCTCAGCTTGGAGTGGTGCGGCGTTCTACTCAAAGGGTGATGCCCAGCGGCAGGTGAAGGAAGCTTTGCGCACCCTGCACGCGGCTCAGGCACGCGAGTCTCACCAAAGCCAAGTCCTGCGTGATCAGACTGGGAAATCGATCGATATTTTGGCTGATGTGGCCAACCAGTTGGGTACTCCAGGGGTGATTAATTATTTGGATGCGATCAGGAGCTGAATTGATGCAAAGAGTCAGACAGGGGGCAGTTTGACGGCAGACCCCCAGGGTCACCCCTTAGAGGGCTCACTCTAATCCAACGCAAAGGCTTCCAAATGACATGACATGGCCGAAAGCCCTCCTCTGCTGTGGTGAAGCTTGATTGGAAGCTGCCCGCCCGCGCACGCAGGTAGCCCCAGTAGACCTCAGCAACTGAAACATCCGAGTCATCTGTGTTCATCACTAGGGGCTAGGGGTCCAACTGCCTCCTGTCACATAGTTCAATTATTTTAAACTACCTTGTAAGGCGCCTGTCGGGGCTCAAAAAAAAGGGATGTCTTCTCAAATAAGGGCATCACTTGAAGCTGTCGGCCATCGACGGGGCAACCGAAGGGGAACATTGCTAACGTCCTCGCTCCCAATCATGTGACTTTCTGACTCATGAGTACCCCTGCAAACTAAGATGGACCGTGAAAATGGACCTACCTAGTTTTTCTGCTGGGTTGTAGGGGTTATTAGTTCAGTTGATATTGGGCACCTCGGCTTCATCCCAACAATCTGTCCATCCAGGCCCCTGGGATGCCACCCACAACTGTTTCGACCTCGCAAAGCGCCGGAAGGATGTGCTGTGGGCCGTCCACGGGCGTTGAAGGACCCTCGAACCGACGAGCGCTGGGGGTTTCGAACCAAGCGACGCTCCGTGGAGTCAATTTGGTAAGTTGACTGAAGACCTGGAGGCTGGCAATGAAGCTGGGAGCTGTCCTGCGGTCGGGCCCCGGTCGGGAGCTGTCGCTGTCCTTGCTGCCCAGGTTCGGATCACACGTTTTGGTGCGGCTTCTATCTCATTCTCTGTCCGATCGGGAGATCTGCATTGTGATTCAGTGATGTTGGGGAGGGTAAACACTCCCACTCACTCACAGCTTTTAGTAGAGGAAAATCGTCATCCAAGGGACCATTCTTTGCTTTCCCGTTCGGTCGGATCATTTTGGATCCTCAAGGCATATCATACAGTCCGGATAGGTCAAAAGTGGTCGCTACATGAACTTGCTTCAATCGGATGCCCCAGTGGTCCACGGACCAACGAGCCTTGGACTCTTGCTTGGATGATAGATGTCTGCTTCTCAGTGTGTCTGTGCAGGAAGCGTCCCAGATCTACAATGTCCTTTTTTTGGAATAGGCCTGAAATGATGGAAGATTCACGTGTCTATAGCAACCATGCCTCAGAAAATGCAATTGTAATCAACACAGTCAAAAGGTTCCAGTCAACATTTCTGGAATCCATCCTTACTCCATTGCTGCTAGCCATTGATGCGAGGGTGTCACCACATATATAGTAACATAGTTATGTCAGTGCTTGGATTCCCTTCTGCACGGCCTCAACTTGTCTTGATCATTTTGCAGCCAGAGCCTGCAGCTTAGCCTGTCTGGCACCGGAACAGCTTAGTCATGCCCAGTCTATAGTGTCTTGGATTTGCTGTCCAGGAACGTGGAAAACCATCTTCTCTCCCCCAGTTTCGGGAAAAAGGTCATCACCCCAACGCCAACAAAAGGGTTCACAACAGTCAGTTTCTCGGAGGGTCTCATTCAGCTTTCAGTGCTTTTTGCCAGGTGCCCCCCATGGTGCCCAGGTCTCCCTCCGACACTGCGCCGGACGTTCCGCAGGAAGGAACTGCGCCTGGCAGTGAGGAACTTCGAGCCACGACCTCCGGCAATACCACTCATAAAGCCAAGAAGGAAGAGGATGTAGCAATTGAAGACTTCGGGTCCTTGGTGCGGCACGAGTTACCGGAGGAGGAACCTTGGACAGTACCGAACTTTCCATCAGCGAATAAACGCACGATAAACAGTGCGATACGAATAACATATACAGTATCAGTAACAACTGAAGTGCTCAAAAAACTTCCTGTAGCTCCAAACAGCTCCATGTTACGGGGAAGTGAAGATATATATACCTCCAGCTCGTCGCTCCCTCCTAGCTGTCAGAAATACAAGAAGCATCAAACTGGTATACTAAACTTAGTGCATTCAGGTCGCCACATTCTGCAATCTTTTCTTGAACTTGAGCAACACTTGCCGGAACATTCTCTCCCTGCAGCATCTGCGCGAGATTGAAAATCTCCTCAGTCCAACAAGGAAAGCGTCAAGTGTGGACGCCACTGCATGGCATTGGTCGCCTCTTTGGTCACAACATCGCCACGCAGCTCACCACCGACGGACCGTGCAACCCCAGAAGAATCGAACAAATACCGCCCATGAGATGCCAAAAATGCAAGCCCCAAACCATCCAAACCACCAAGCCACAAACCCGCTTGCCTTGAGTGAATTGCATGCCAGGGATGAAACTACCCTCCAAACAAATCGACAAGCTGCATGTATCTCGAGGACTGAGCACAAGCAGTGCAAAGCAGTGTCACTCAAAGGTATGATGGATGGTACCACCTTAGTCTGGAAGATCAATTCACTCTGTAGTCACCCGGTTTCACCAAGCAAAAGCCCGACAACATGAACAGAAATGGCCTTCTGAGGAAGGTTTGATGTTGAGATCCAAGTCCAACTTAAAGAATTGCAAACATCCATGGTAAAGCAAATTAACAGCACCTTGCCTAGTCTTAGATCCGCTTGACTGACTATCATGTCCTGAGCTCCAGTTGGGCACCTTTAAACTTTAAGCTTTCTGACGTCACTGGCTGCTGAACACAGCTTGTTGAATCTTGTTCATACCACAAGCTGAGCTGGTAAGGCGTGTTCCTCCTGACTCCATCCTGATCTCTGTCCGAGTCCAACTTCCAGGACGCGAGACCTGAAAAAACCCCAACAACCAAGCTGGGGGACACGAGACCCGATGACCTCCAGCTCAAACCGGCCAACTGGGCCAGGTGGGTCTCTGGATTCCTCTTTCCATCCTTCTGATGCTGCCAAGAATGAGTTTCTTCAGGATTTTGGCCCAAAGAGGCGGCCCCAAATCCAATCATGTTGGGTAGTGCTCGTTGTCCATTTGGGGCAAAAAAAACACTCTCAGCATTTCTAGGCAAAATCAGCGTCTGACGGCCTCTGATGGATCTTTGTATGCTCAAAAGAACAAAACCAGCGTCCCCTAGTCTGGGACCAAGTCATTGCCCCCACCCCCCCTTCAATCCAATGCAACCTCGGTTTTTCATCTCTGAAACCTTAAAACAAAGGCTCACCGTGACACCCTTCCCTCAGCAGCTGACGTTGCGGGCGTTGTCCACGAGGTATCGCACTGCTTGTTCAGGATGCCCCTCACACTCGCTCTGGCTCTGCACGTGCACCGACTTGCCCAAGCCTGCACCGCTAGTCGATTCGGCAACTTCCAGAGGTTGAAGAACCCTAGTTCGACTATCCTATAGG
Organism: Durusdinium trenchii; assembly: GCA_963970005.1. Taxonomy (NCBI): domain Eukaryota; class Dinophyceae; order Suessiales; family Symbiodiniaceae; genus Durusdinium; species Durusdinium trenchii. Next base: position 39,641 of record CAXAMN010010225.1, read on the forward strand.
TACCCCCAGGTGACGGGTCCTAGTTCAGGTCACTTAATCTCTGTTGCTTCTCACCACAACTGTGGGGTATATATGAGTCAGACTGGAAGTTCTGGGTGTCGATGGTACTATCTTCAATGTCGGTGGTGTGCCAGCTACTCTGAATCTGCTGTATGGGCAGCAAAATCTAATGAAGCTCTTATGAAGTGCAGGATCTGTTGTCGCAAGCGCAGGCATCCTCGCGAGACTCTCTTCTTTCCATTCCAAATCCTTCAAAGACAAGTACGGCAAAAAAAACACATCGTGGAAAAAACAAACAGCTTGGGCTGGGCCGCGCGGCTGCGTTTTCTTTTGGAAGCTCCAGGGTCCGCAAACCCTGCTTCCCAGGAATCCCTGGGGCTCGGAGGCACCATGGCACCGTGCGGTACCATGGCACCGTGAACGGCACCACGTCACCTGCCTCGAATGGCCAGCAGTACCAAAGCTGCATGGATCTGTTCGTGGCTTGGCTTGGTCCAAGAAAGAATATCCTGAGGCACGTGGATGGGAAGAGGCCACAATTCACCAACCTTAAGATCACATCAGGACGTCCCAGGCCTATGAAACTCTCCAGTGCTTCATTTCAGCACCATCTTTCATGCATTTTCCCCTGTTTGCCACCGGTTTCCAGTGCTTCACCTCTCTCTCCCATCCAGGGTGGATTCACATGTGGAGTGGTGCAACCGTGGTCTCACCGTGCTTTCCCCAGACGGACCGGCATCGCCCGCCTGCAGTTGATCCCACTGCGCCGGGGTCAGCCGAGTCGTCTCATCGACCTCCGAAGAGCCCACGGGCCCACGACTGCGAGGAGGCTGGTTTGTGTGTCGCCTCATGACATCCTCGTTGATTTCGACCATGAACCCCCAGTCAAGTTTCACTTTTTTGGACCATGACACCCCCAGACATGTTCGAAGGAAGTGCACCGAAGGGTTCTGGCCGCATTTTTGTAGGACCACGTCTCTCAAAGTCCACGATCGCCCTAACATGGTCCGGCTATGTCCGGTGACCGGACGGTGTTCTCAAACCGAACTCGACCATCTCGGGACGTTTTCAGCCGGATCCATGTTTTTTTTGAAAACACCACCGGTGGGCAGCGCAGGGCAATTACTGAAGCCCTTGATGGAACAGGCGCTGTATCTGTGCAGGTCAATTGTCGGCTATAGTTTATGGAGCCCTAACGGAGTCACATGTGGTCTGTGTTCAAAGCCTCTCAAGTCATGGCTCCAACAAGCACAAGCAAACCAAGTCGTCATTCCAATGTGTCCGAAATTTTGACAGGTTCAAGCCAACCACATGAATCAGATGTCTGACCGGTGTACCTTCCAGCAGGAGGACACACACACACACACGAGACAAAGCGTGTCGGGTCACAGGTCAAGCATCTGCCGAACATCTCGGAACGCTTGGTGCGGTTACAATGCCCCGGTAGGGAATTTGAAGCTTGACTACATTCTGAAGTTGATACATTGGTCCTTTTCTCCTGTCATGGTTTGGGTTCCGTGGGTGCTTTTGAGGACATTTCACTGGAAGAGTGTCTGAAGAAGCACAACCTGAGCCACATGATTCAACAGTTTATATAACTTATGTATATACACCTTGGTTCGGGGCAAATGCCAGCAGCTGCCAGGAATATGTGAGTTCCTTGATGTTCGTTGCGGTTCCTGCATTTTGCCACATCCAAAAGAAGGACTTGACAGCATCCCTCCATGCCAGGCCCCCCAACAAAAGGTTCATCGAATTAATGGACACCCAATCCTCCATATGTCGGTTCTCCCACCTGTGGCTTCACGAAGAGGTCGTAGCGGTTCCAAACCAGAGCCACCAAGGAGAGACAGGCGGAATCCGCCCGGTCACGCTCCGCCACCTTCCGTCCAAAAGCGCCAAGCGCTTTTGGCTCTTGAGATTCAAAAGCAACACACACGAACAATCCACGTGTTGGGACAAGCATGGACAAAAACAATTCTGAAACGATTGGACACCCAAAATATAGTGGACCTAGCTTCTGCTCTTGAACGGCGCAGACACCGCATGACGCCTCAAAAAGAATCACATGTTGTAGAGCTTGATTTTGGCAAATCTTGGCCCTCCACCATCCTCGTGAATCCAAAGACTTTTTCAACCCATCAGACCTGGTCAAAAACGATATAGGCGCCATAGTGACGGTTGAGTTCCGGCAAATGAGTCCACAAAGCTGTTTCGAGCAAGTCCTTGGTGCACGTCATAAACTTCGGCAGCCAACACTGTTCAAGAACATCTCGTTCTGGACTTCTAGACTCCCCAGGAGGGGCATGGACTTCTAGACTTCCCAGGATAGTGCACCATCCTCTGGTCAAACTGTTTCATCCGTCCAAAGACAAACAAATTATTTTGAAGTGAAGTTCCAGCCTCTCCCAACATCAGGGCTCTCAGGCGACAATAGAGGTGCCAAAGGGAACATAATCAAACAATATCAAACAATTTAATGTAGACTCCTAATTAACAATCCCCCCATTGATATCATTGATTCTGAAAACCTCTTCATATCGGGGAATTTACCAATTTTTAATCAAGAGTATTCATGATGATTCCATCCCACGGACTATAGTCAAACCTTGCTTTGGTGCCTTTTTCAGATCTTATTGCTGCAGGACTCAAGGAGGTTATTTTCGACGCCTCGTGCAGAAGTGCATGATGGGCGCTGATGGAAAGTTGAAAACCAGCAATTGCGAGGGACAAATGCACAATCAAACCTGTCACCCTCAAGCTTGTCTCGGAAGCTGCGGGAAACCTCATGGATTTCGCATGGATTGCACTGACCCTTGTCGGCTCCTCTCTACCGATGCCAAAGATCCAGTTCCAGGCTCTCACCAGATAAGCTTTGGAGGTAGTGGAGCAATCCGCTTCCTGGCCTGGGCTGTTGTTCACCAGCTGGCTTTGCATTGACTCTTGACAGCATTGAACATAATATATAAAACAGCTGGAAACTGCTTCATGTTTTTGAGGACACCTGTGGCTTCGACTCGCTGCTTCTTTCTTTTTAAACAGCGCTTTTGACGTCATATGATTAATTTGCTGCTATTTATATACAAGATGACGCAGGGTGCTTCACCCCGTGCGAGAACCTTCCGCAGGAAGGTGAAGCACCAAATGGACATCCTTCGGTGCACCCTTGGCCAGTGCACACCCCTCGTCCAGGGGTCCGGGGTCAAAAGAGAAAAAGGGAACCAAAAAACCTGCCTGGCAGGGCACAACATAAAACACAGCAAAGCAAGACCATATCATGTCTGAAACAACATCAAAACTAAAGACGCCCTGCCCAAAAGGGCGCGAAAGCAAAGAAAAAACAACAAAGCAACAAAAAACAAAGCCGCAAAAAAGAGCGAACAGAGCACAGAAGCAAAGCAAAGAAGTTGCTCAAAAGGAAACACCCATATCGCACTAAATCCCAACACTGATCAAACTTATCAACAAGAACTGCAGCAAGTGACTCTTCAGGAAAAGATGCATAGCTTTGCAAGGACGCATCACACCACATCGCACTGGTAATGAGAAACTGCCATAGCCTTTGGTAGCGCAGAAAGCCTGCCCCGACCACATCCGATTTCCCAGAATGTGGGGACAGCATGACAAACTGAAGACCAAACATATAAAACCAAAACTTGTGGAAAGAACCCGGTCTGAAGCTACCCCCAGGAATTGCCTCTGCAAAGATTGGAACGAAAGAAACTGCATGACGTAAAGCAACTTGATTATTCAATCACCCCGTAGCCATTTTGGCTCAAGCCATTTTGGCTCAAGCCATTTTGGCTCAAGTATAGCTGTCTGGGATCAAGCCCCTTCAGCTCAGGGAGAGTCAGCCCCCAGGGGTCGGCTGAGGCTTGCGAAAGCCTGGTTGACCGTCCAAAAGTCCTCATGTCCCATCGTGTTTTGGTGCCATGGCCGCGATAGACTTTGCCCTGCAAACAGCTGCATCAGACCTCTCTGGCAGCCGGAAAATCCAGGTTGTGCAGTTTCTACGGGACCATGCTGCCAGTACTCCCTTGCTCCGGCAAGGGGAGGAGATCATGGTCTGTGGGAAGGCCCTCAATGTGCAGAAGAACGAGTTCGACCTCGAAGCTTTGGAGTTTCAGCCGTGGCAAGGTTGGATCACAAAGGAAACACCGAAGGTCTTTCATTTGATCATCCCGGATTTGCACCGTTGAGCTTTGAAGATCTACAATGGTGATGTCATAGTGTGTACTGGAACACTTGAGCAGAAGATCCAAGGCGACCTGTTGACTTTCCAGAGCAACGCATTAATTTTGCCACGTGCTTCCTTTGATGCCACGCTGCCCGTTAATGCCTTGCATTTGTTCGCTGGTTCGTATGGAGGCTGGAGCCGTGCCTTGGAATGGCTTTGCAAGAAGGTAGCTGATTGTCACATTGGAACCCAAGTCCATGTCGACGCGGATGCAACAACAATGGCCATTTGGGCCAAGCTACATGAGCAGTCACTCCATTCAGGTGCCACGCCTGCCACTTGCACTTGGGATCCGTCTGTCCATGTTGGAGTCTGCACACCTGTCGCCGATAAGTCTGTCCTGAACCGCAGCCGTTTTCCCACCAATGCTATCGCCACTGTTTCGCCCCCGTGCGTTTCGTGGAGCAAAGGAGGGAAGCTGTTTGGACTTGACAGTGAACCCGGTTTCGCCTTTTTCGAAAGTTTGCAATTGCTTGAGGTGTACCAGCCCATCCTCCTCTTCTTGGAATGCGCAGACGACACCCCGCAGCATAAGCACTTTTCGATTATCAAGACGATCCTGCAGCTCCTTGGATTTGAGCAGGTGTGGGACCAAATTGTGCCATTACACATGTTGACTCATAATGTCAGGACTCGCTGGTTAGCCATTTGGCGTCGCCATGACTTTCATGGACCGCCCATCCTGGGCACCTTCGTTCCTAGAGCACCGCCTCTCACACATTGGCATTCTGATCTCAATAGGCATTGGGTCCCATCTCACGTCAGGGCTCAACTTGTCCTTTCTGACGAAGCCATCCAGAGGTATGGGGACCCCCAGCTTCTGCCGCCAGCCAAACGAATCAAAGGGCAAACGTCAAGTTCGCACGAAGTTCTCCTGCAGAGAGTTGCCCCGCACAACCAAGCCCTTCCGACCCTTTGTAGCTCCTACAGTGCCCAACACCTTTTGGACTTCAACCATTTGGTCAACAAAGGGATCTTTGCTTCGCTCGAGCTGTGTGGGGACGACATTGTCTTTCTGTGCCCCCCTGACCTTCGTTTCCCTCTTTGGCACGACCGACCGGATCGTCTTGCCCTGCAACATCAATGAAGCGTTCCACAGTTTAGGCAATGCGATTGCCCAGCCTCATGCCCTCCTCGCTCTCTCGCTTGGACTTGGCACTCTGTGGAATTTCTCTTCATCTCCAATTCAGCTCACCCAAGAAGCCTGGAGCCACCGACTCACTACTCTCAATGCAATTGTCTCAGCAGACAAAGACTGGATCACGCTCCAGAGCCTCGACTCCTTCATCGCTTCCCTGGCTTTTCGTTTCTTCACTTTGCCAGACCCTGCGATCAAGTACCAGAGTGTCAAACTCACCTTGGCTCAGACAAACCAAACCAGGTCGACCAGTATCCCTGCTGATGCCACCTTGTGCGCCGCCATCAAGATCATCCTCAACGTTGATGACTTCAACGAGGAAGACCTCACCTTCATGTCGCCAACTGCAGCATTGCTCCAGGAAGAATCTGTTGAAGCTTGTCTTCTACCAGACTCCAGCATTCAGTGTTTTTGGAGGAAGAGGTCGTTCGCATGGTTGCACTATGACCCAGTCAAATGGCCTGAGACCGTCGAGCCCTTTGAGGAGCCAATTTCGCCAACATTGCCGTACCAACCGGAAGCTCAGACTACGACTGTGATTGTCTGCAACCACATTGAGTTCCACCTCATCCTTGCGGATGCTGACTTCACCAAAGCCATCACGTTCCTTGAGGAGGCGCTCAAGGTAGCCAACCGTGATGACTCCAGACGTCACCCTCTTGTTGGAACGACTATTCAATGCTACACTGGTGATGTCATTTCCATCGAGAAACTCAGTAGTGGAGACGTCGTTGCAGCAGGCCATCCCACTTGAGGACCAGGAGCACATTTACCACGTGGTGCATCCTTTTCCCAACGCCTTGATTTCGCGATGAACACAAGAGGATGGGCAGCCTCAGACGAAATCTATCAGGGAATGCTCTTTCTGCGACACCAGGTCCCTGACCAGCTCCAGGCTGTCGGACTACAACGTTGGAACCCTGACCACAATGAGTTCAACGATGATATTTACGGGGAAACCCTCTTCGTTGATCAGGGCACAACGGCCCTCGCCCTCCAGGTTGATTCACATTGGGCCCTCATTCTGGTTGTCAAGGATGGTGCCCATGTCCAGGTGAGAATCTCGGGGCTTCCTCAACGACTTGCTGAAAGGGCTGCTTTGATCACGTGCAGACTCATCGAAATTGCACCACACAGAGCCGACCTTCAGTATGACCTCACTCCTCCTTGTGAACACCTTTGTGGTTGGATTGTCCTTTGGGAGCTCTATAGCTTGTGCAATATGTGTGACAGACGGGGAGATGCGATGCCACAATGGACTTCCCTTTCAGAGAGATCTCAGCGGCTCATCACAACTGCGATGACAAAATCTCAGGAAGATTGGCACAGACACTCAACTGATGAAGCTTTGTTGAACTTTGCATTTCGCTTTCGGCTCAACTTTTTCATTCGTTTGGCAACCAGGGCTGAGGATCATCCTGAGGTCACCGATGTTCCACTCAATGTTCAGCCTCCTTTGCAAGCTGATACGGGAGCAGCCCCTGGCAATCAGGCCATGTTGAGAGTCCTTCCTCAGGTTACTGCAGCCAATTCCACCCCGAGCCAGACAAGCCCTCGACTCCCTGTTGATCCGCTCCGGGAACGCCTTCATGCCACTTCAGCTCATCCAGGATGGCTCTTCTCTGACACTCTGGACTGGTTGCTTGAGCCTCTTCGACATGCCCATCCACATGTGTGCTTTGCCCCGCCTTGCATTGGCGATCCCGTCAACTTCGAGCCGGTTCCTGAATGGTGCTACTTGCTCCATCGATGCCTTCCAGCAGGCTTTTGCCTTTGTCTTGTGGGGGCAGCACTGAACGAGTTGTGTGGGACTTTAGCGTCACGCTGTATGGGCCTGACGAGATTCGTCCCTATCTGCAACACATTGTGCAAGCGGTTACTGGGATTGCCTCTGACGATCAATGCGCCCTCCACTTCCAGCTTGTTGTTGTGCAACCGCCGCAGCATCTTTGTGGTTGGTTTTTGCTTTGGACTCTCTTTCTCCGTTTTGGACTTGAGGCTCCTGCAATTAGTCAAGCTCAGCTTGCCACACTGCGCACACACCGCTATGCCCAATGGTTTCCCTGGATTCAGGCTCGTGCACAAGATGAATGGGCACATTGTCAGGACCGCATTCTTGTTGCCTTTGCGGCTACAGCTCTTCTTGCTCACGTCTTTATCATTGCCCAGAACCGCATTCCAGATGAATACCAACAAGGAGGTGCTGGCAACAGTGCACCAGCTGCACCCAGTCAGGCCAAACCGCCAGCATCCACTGCCCTCGATCCACTCGTGGTGCATGACCCATGGGCACGCTCAGCTACCACACCATCGAAGTGGGAAGATCTCGTCCTTAGCAAATCCCACCCATTTGTTGATGAGCATGGCACACAGCTTTCCCAACTCCATCGGCTTCAGGCTACGAACCTCACTGGAGGCATCATTCTGACAACCAAGCAGTTCGTCTCGGAGATTTACAAACTCAACCCGCAGAAGCCTTTGATTCTCCTCCTCCCGCAGCTGGATGACTTTGCGAAGACCAATCTCGGCGTGCCGGCCTTTGGGCCCTTTGAGGTAATTCTCACAGACAAGGCTGTGGGACAGACTTACAAGCGAGTCACACACGCCGTACCAGTTCAAGGGAAATTCGAGTTTAAGCTCAAGGACCCGTCGTGCGAGTTCACCACTTCATCCATCTCCGAAGTCGTCATCGAGCTTGACTCCAGATTGTGCTCCAAAAGTGAGTTCGAACAGGCCAACGCCAGTCCGGTCCATTGCTTCAAGGAATTCTTGCTCAAGCACCAGCCCTCCTTGAAGACTGATGTCACACTGTATGGATACCGACACAACAGGCATCCTGCAGCCACCAAAGGCGATGACCAGCTGCAGATCATTGCCAAGGTTCCCACTACAGCTCGGGCTGCCCTTCTTACCCTCAGTGGTGCTGATGGCTTCCTTATCAGGGACTACATCGACCAGACCAAGGGTGCCATTGACATCACCGTGGTACCAAAGTTTTGGGACATCTCCACCAAATCACTCAGGGAGATTCTCATCACTGTTGACAACCTCAAGGGCGCCGCAGGTATCACTATGACAAGGCGAGGCCTCGCTGTCAGAGCCTGGGCAAAGAGCATTGCTGAAGTTCGTCGGCTCCTTCTCCCGTCCGACCCGAGGCTAACTGACGCCAACATTGGCATTGTTCCCCGCATCATGCTAGACTCTTCTGGCTGGCCGGCCGGGGCATCCCCCGCTGATGTTGTGCAAGCCGTTCAGACTGCTGTCGGGGCAGCACCTGTCCCCACTCGCATGTTTCGGGCCGCAGGTGTCCATGTGTGGCAGCTTGGATTTGAGTCACCGCCTGCCACTGACACATTCACTATGCGCATCAACTCAGCATTGCGTCAGATTCTTCTGGCACCACCTTCTGCTCCCGAGAAGGGTCGAGGTAAGGGCAAGCAGGGTCGGAAGAAGTCAAGCTCCAACAAGGAGAATCCACCCAATCGTCCCACTACCACCGCTCCCTCGGGACCATCTCCTGAGAAGCACCGACTTGAGATCCTTGAAGCGCGCTTTGACACCCTTCAGGGACAAGTTGCGGGCATCGAGTCTAAGCAAACGACTCTTGAAGGTAAGCTTGATGATCGTTTCTCCGAGATTTCCAACACGCTGAGGCAGCTCGTCAATCTCACTCAGACTGCACGAGCGCATGAACCTTCGGGGGAAACGCCACCTCCCAAACACTCCAGGAACTCATGACGGGGTCTTCCAAGGCCCTCAGGCTTGCCTTCATCCCTCTCCGTTTGGATTTTGTTCTTGTCTGGGCTCTCCTGGACTTTCTTGGTGTCTGTCTTTTTGAGGTGCATCCGTGACACGGCCTTGCCATGGGTGGTTGGCAACAACCCTTTTGCAATTCCATGAGTTCAATCTTTGCCTTGCGCTGTCCTAGGCCAACCGATGCCTGGACGTTCATGTTTCGCTCCAGCGTGCTTTCGTTGCTCTGTCTCTGTCTTGTCTTTGCACGTCTTTGTCCGTTCTCTGTGTCTTGTGTGCAAGCAAAGGAGCATGCATTTGCCCGTACGAGGCAGCTTTCGTGCACCGGGACCTGTTGGTCCATCAATTCAGATCATGGAGTCAGTCGAGGTCCTCACTTCGCACGTTTCTTCGCCCAGCGTATTGAAAAAGATCGCTGGCGTTGCTGTTTTGTCGCTTTGGTTCGTCTTTTTCCCTTTTTGTTACAACCGCACTTCACCTTTAGGCATTTTGCCTTCGATTCAACCTTAGGTTTTCCCGGTGAAGGACCTGGGGATCCTCCCGTTTGGACCCTCATTAGTGCCAACATCGGTTCCCTCAATACTGCAACTCACTGGAGGGCTTGGAACGCTCAAGCTATTTGTTTACAAGAACTCGTGTTGGCAAGAACTGTATTCGTTCCGCCACCAAGATGGCTGAACAGCACGGACATTGTCTTTTCCATGGGAAACTCCTGCCAGGGCTTCTCTCAACCCATGGTGTCAAACGAACGCCCCATGGTGGGGTTGCTATTCTTGCACCAAGGGAGCTCGGTCGTGATTTCTTGCCGTCCGACGATGTTTCCGGGCTGTTTTCGAAGCTGCATCAATCCAAACGAGTCCATGCAACTTGGATTCAAGTGTCTAAGACTTTGAAACTGTTGCTTTTCTCTGTCTATTGTAAAACTGGTGCAACTCAAGACAGCAGCATTCAGGATTTCAATGACCAACTGCTACAGTACATTTTTACAATTGTCGCGCAGTTTGGGGACATCCCTGTGATCATCGCCGCCGATTTTCAGCTTTCACCACTGCAATATCATTCGGCGTCCACGGCTGTTCACCATCACCACTGGAATGATGCTCTCACTCTTGTTGACTCTCCAGGTGACTTTCGTCCCCTCACTTTTCCGCCAATGGCATCTTCACTGGTCCAGGCGATGGGTGTAGCAGCATTGACGGGGTTTTAGTCAATCGTATTGCTTCAGCCGCTTTGGCACAAGCTGAAGTCATGCCATTACTTAAAGTGCAACACAGACCTATTCGCGTTTCCTTCAAGTGGGAAGTTCTCTGGCAGACTGGTTTTGTTCTTTTCAAACCTGCCCCCTTGATCCTTGATAGGTGTAACCAGGGTTGTGACCTCCCTGTCGAACCTGATTCATTTGCATTTGACTCCTCTCTTTCTATCAATGAAGTTTGGACTCGTGCCAATGACGATGCTATTGGTTCCCTTCTTCATCAAGGTGCTTGTTGGGGGCCCGGCCCACGGGAGCGCGGTACTCAAATTCAGTTCAAGCCCAAACAAATGCACTTTCGCTTGAGGATGCACAGCATCATCATTCAGCCCTTCTTGGAGTTAAGATTGATAAATCTAAGTGCTTTGATATGATCATTCCCCAGTACGCAGCCGCACTCATGCGTTTGGTGTTCCCAAGTGTGTTGTCACTGTGTTCACTAAAATTTACGCCCAGTTGCAGAAGCACCTTGCTTTCAAATCTTGGTGCGCCACATATCCCACTCATGGACCCAATGGTGTTGCCCAGGGGTGTTCCCTCTCTCTAATTGCCATTAATGTGCATATGAAAGTGTGGGTTCACCTGATCGCTCTGTTGCCTGATGCACAAGCATGCATCGATGATGCTTACCTGTGGGCAAAGCTCACTAGTAGTGCCTCACTTAAGCGTGCCATAGAGCTCACCGAACAGTGGGACCAACTCGTTGGGCAAACCATGAACTACTCCAAATGCACGACATGGGGTACTTCCTCTGCTGCCAGGCATGAAGTCAAACACCTTTTTCCCACCATGCTACTTCAACTTGGAGTCGATGTTTTAGGGGTTAACATTCGAACTAGTGGCCGCAATGCCATGCATTTTTTCTGACGCCAAGTGTGACAAGATCGTCGCAGACATTCGTAACATTGCTGCCCTGCCACTGCCTGTTGCTCTTAAATCTAAACTCGTTGGGATTAAAGTTGTGCCACAATGCACCTATGCCGCAGCCATCAACCAGATTCCCGCTAAATGCATTGCCAAAATCCAAGGTGCCATTGCAAACCTACACTGGGGAAAGCGCCCCCATGGGCGTTCGCGGTTCCTTGTTTTCGCTTTGCTCACCAAACCACATCGTGTTGAACCAGTCACCGCTCGACATTACAATGTCATTCTCGACCTCCTTAGGTATTTGCACCAATACCCTGAGCAAGCCAATAAGTTTAGAGCTTTGTTACCCAATGCATCCCCTAAGCATCGCTCTGTGGGCCAAGCTCTTAGACAGGCCTTTCGCTACTTTAGTCTGTACTTGAGTGATGAGGGTAGGCTTAGCTTTCGTGGGCGAGATTTATGTGATTTTCTTGACCTCACGGCCAAGGATGCCAAAAAGATGTTGCAGCACCTTGCCAAGCATGCCTGTTATGCACAAGCATCTTTACAACTTGAGAGAGGAGGGGGTGAACGAAAGGTAGCAGGCAATCACAAGTAACCCTGGTAGAAGTCCACGACGGCGTGAACCGGCGCAGGGGGGATTTGATCGGGGGGGGGGGGGGGCCGCCGCCCCCCCCCCCCCGACGAACAGAATCAACTCTTACAGGACCAAATTCAATGCACAATCCCAACTCCTGACTGTAATACATTTTTGCTAAAGCAAGGAGAACTCAGGTAGCTCAAGCTACCTTTCGTGACATCGCAAGGACATTCTTGCGCCTGGAGGTTTACTTGATCCTCACCTCTCTACCTTGTATAGTTGTAAGGCCCCCCCCTGACACTCAGGATGAGATCCCTGCCAAAGCCTTCTTTGAAGCCCAGCTTGTTGGCTGTCTGTTGACCAACGATCGCTTGGCAGCCGCCAAGTTTGTTGATGAGCCCAGTTGTCGCCTGTGTCATGCCACCAAGGAATCTCTTCCTGCACATGAGTTCGGTCGGAACTTTGAGCTCCTTGGTATTGTCGAACACCCCTGGTCTGTTGCCGCCGCTCGACTCAAGATCAGCTCGTTTCACGACATTGTTGTGAGTCCTTGGGATTGCAACCAACCCCGCGTTTCCCTTTGGACCGATGGCTCTGTTATGTGGCCTGAGCATTTCCTTTTGTCCTGCGCTGGGTATGCTGTTGTCGATAAGCATGGACAAGTCATACTTCGAGGTCCCGTGCACCATTGGTCTCTCTGCAGTTACACTGCAGAATTATGGGCCCTTGTTAATGCGTTTTGCTTTGCTGCCACACCTGTCGAAATCAGGACTGATTGTGAGACCCTTGTTAAGCATGTTCTTTTCATGATCAAGCATGATTGTGTTCACCCCACGTGGCCTCACTTGCCTTGGTGGAAAGGGTTGCATCATGTGTGGCAACAACGCCATGAGGAACATGTCTCGCCGCTTGAAGTCGCTTGGATACCGTCTCATGTTTTGGAACACATTCCTTTGGAGCTTATCGATTGCGATATGGCCACAGCACACTCAACAACACAACTTGATATAGCGAATAATAGACATGCCGACCATGCTGCAAAACGAGCCGCATTGGCTTGCTCCCTGGTCCATCCTGATGTCTACAGTTGCTTACTTGAAGCAACCCTTGAACGACAGACCTGGCTGACATCGCTCAGCAAGCTCGTTGGTATTTCTCTTCCCCAGTTCGAAGAACCTGAAGAGGATGACAATGATGAAATGCAGATTCAGCCCCAACAGCACTTTCCGCGTTTACCATGGAACAGCAAAACTACTGAGTTTCCTTGCGTTTTTCTTGGAGGGTGGCCGGCCAGCGTTGTGGCCAATGCAAACATTCTTGTGGATGATTGGTTGTCTTTTGGGCGCTTTATTGCCGCTCTGAGATGGAAGGAGGGCCCTGAGTTGATGTGCTCTTACACTGAGCTCGCGGTGTTTTTCGCCTTCCAGGGACACAAATGTTCCATCATGTCTGACGAACACGTAACTTTCCGCCAGCTTATCCAGTGGATGAAGAACCTCACCGCCACTGCTCGCAAACAAGGCCTTGCATTTGCACCGGGCCACCACGACTCTCGAGCACATCACTCCCGGGGGAAAACCATGCCCTCCAGTTCGATTTGTGGTGCCGCTCCATACCTTTCAGACGACTTTCTCTTTTTCCTTGTGGAGGTCACTTGAAGAGTGACTAACGCCGGGCTCGATGCTTGGGATTTCCTTGTCTCTGATTTTGTGAAGTAGGATCCACCTTCGATCCTTTTTGGACCTCACTGTCTCCCGAAGGGAGCACTTTGGATGCCATGGGGTGGAAGCCCCTGGCACTGTGTCACGCTAGGGGACCGTCGTGACCGCGAGAGGAAGAAGAGGTTTTACAATCTAAATGGCGGGGTGTGATTAATCAAGAGCCTATATATACACTTATAAGTATTACGAGGCCTGGAACTGCTGCTTTTTCCCACGCCCTCTGCCGCCTTTCAACGTCGGGGTGCATGCGTGGCAAAGCTCCAGACTCATCTCCCACATCTAGTGGCTCCAACTCAAATGTGTCAGGAAGCTCCTCCAGCTCCTTGGACATGCAGTGGCTCATCATCTTGGATTTGTTCCAGGAAGCCTGAAAGAACATAAAACATCATACCAGTTTTCCATGTTTCCCCCAGGTTTGGGGATTCGCCCAGTTCGGGAAAATACAACATCACCTCATCCGCAAGACCAGGTCATGCTAGGTCATGTAATGCCCATCTTCCTAAGTCTAGACATCTTCTTCACGAGAAACTTCACCCTTCACGGATCTTCATCCCAATCTGGTTGGCCTAATAGATGTTACATCTGACCCATCCACTCACATCTTCAGCCAAACACATCACACCAAAAATGCTGATCAACTCTGATCGATATCTCCCACCCCTTGTGCCACCGCTTCGTCTGCCCCTTGTGCCACCCCAGCTGGGCCGTCCCCAAGCCCCACGGCTCTACGCAAGGCTCAGTGGGGAAAAGCCGGATGTTCATCAAACGGGTCTTGGAATCCGGAAACATCTCCTCCGCCGCGACATCGACCGGACATCAACGACCGGCCTTCGAATTATTGGACTCGTTCGCTCGAGACTCGATCATGTTCCTCCTCGCTTGGCCGATTCTCATCTACGACTTCGCTCGCTCCACGACCCTTTGGTCCGGCCTGGTAAATCTTCGTCTTCCCGCAGCAGTACTGTGACAAGTAGAGCTGATGCTGGTGTCCACCCATGGCATTCTTGCGCATCCCGTCGATGAACTCCTGCAAAAACACACGTGCAGCATGCAGCAGAGTTGATGAATAGGGACCCCCCCATATGATAAGGTTTTATGCTGCAAATGATCAGTTAGTTTAATCTATGAGTCTACCTTAAACATGAGGCTATGGATCTATGGATAGTCCATCTCCGAGCGGCCGCAGATATCACCAGGAATTACCAAAAGAGGTTCAGTGACCTTATAGGACCCTACTGGGGTACCTATGGGATAGTCTGTAGAGTTCTTCAACCTCTGTTGGTATGCTATTTCACCCAGCCCCCAAAATGAAATCCTTGCCCCTTGCCCGCTCTGTGCGCCATGTCTTGGGGCGGGCGGAAACCGCACGGTGCCAGCTCCTTGGCATACTCGCAGAACATGGATGCGCAGTCCGGGGAGTTCTGCAAGTTGTCAATAAAGTCCTGCGGGACTGGAGATCTTGGAGATAATTACCTACATTGGGAAGCAAATGGAAGCAGTCTTCCACCATATTCAACCCCCCCTAAGTTCTTTTGGGAACATATCCGGTTGAAAAGAACCTTGTCCACCTGGTGCCACCTCAGTCAATCTGTGCATCAGCCAGGGGGCGGGTGCGCAGGTCACAGCGGATCGATGGGATGGAGATCGGACAGGTGGGCAAGCTGGGCTGGCATAGGTGGGCAGGAGTGGGAACCACTGGCAGCGGGCAGCGGGCGCTCAGAGGAGGGGCCATGGAGGGGAGTAACGAATGAAGCTGCTCGTGAACTTCTGGGAGAAGCCGGGGACCCTTGGTGGCTGAAGCCAAAATGCCTTAAAATGGCTTTAGAACCTTTGGGCGTTGTCGGCCGCCTCCACCGCTGTCACCAACGAATGACCGAGACATGATCGAAGAGGTGGGACACGTCAGTTGGAGGTGGAGAGGGGTCACCGACACAGCCCACCGCGGCCCGGTGAAATCATGCGAAGAGATGGGCGACCACTTCGCCCGGGCTGGAAGGTCGCTCCCAGGAGCTCATCCTGGTGGACGTCATCTTTGGCGGTCCGTTCGGCACCTTGCAAACACAAGGTCGGAGTACAAGCCTAGATAAGGCCCAGCGTGGAAGACACCTTGTGTACGTACTGTTGAAGTCCTAGGAGATGAAAGCTAAGCAAACAGCAGGCGAACGGGGGGGTGGCGGGGTGGCGGGGTGAGTGAAACTGTCACTCATCCCGTTTTGATTGAACAGTTTGACGATTCCCAATTGCTGGCGCATGTAGCCAAAATGGCCTTCAGATCACACAAGCAAAGTTGCTTTCATCACTGGATCATCCGAAGATTGTCTGCTTCATATCTACATGGCATCTTTAACGAGCAAGGGGCAAGTGGGAAAAAACACCTCCTGCACCATCAGTGCTGATGCAGGGGCACTGGATCCAACACAATCATTGCAAGATCGCCCCATGGTGAACCATCACCTGTGGTGGAGGATAGATAGTGCATCCAACCCCAACCCGAAATCCAACCCAAGCAGCCGGAAATCGCTCCACGCAAAAACTGAGCCGAGCCAAGCGGGCTGCATGAACATGAACTTTAGCTGTCCTCATTGTGCAAGGACAGCACCTCCGAAAAGGCCTTTGAGCTCAGCGTGGAGTGATGTACTAGTCCCTCCGCGTACAGCGCGAGCTCTTCAAACCACTCCCCGCCTCAGCGCTGGTTCATCGCTGCTACGTTCCACGCGAACGCGCACGCGGTCTTCACCCAAAAGTCCGACGATTCTCGGCACAGGCGCAACAAGATTTCCAAGGGGTGACCTGGCTGGACAACCCTACACTTAGTGGTCACCATTGGGCACCCAGACAGGAAGCGCTAGGTAGACCATGCTAGACCATTTTTCAAGTCGACTGGACTTCCAGGGTTCACCTCTCTCGCATTGCCGCTCTTGTCGCATCTGGTTCTTGGCCAACTTGCAGTGCAAACGCACTGCAAGCGACGCAGCAACTCACACCGCCGCGGTCGCTGTGGTTCTCGCCTTGCACCAGTTGCTCTTTTCCTGCGTCTTCCACCTGAAGCCAAGCACTCAGGGCGTTTTCCTCCGTCTTCTGAAGTGAAGCCATTTCGAAGCCAAAAACATCTGGGTATTCAAACACTCAGTTCTGATACACTTTTCTGATTCTCTTGGGCAGGCCAACTGTCCTGCTGGAGATGGCCAGCTGTCCTGCCCTTTTACCAAAAAGTCCCGTGATCTCCAGGTCTAGTAATGATAGAGGTAAACGTTCAACCATCCTGCGGCCGTTTCCCGTTGCTTCTTGGAATTCTCCTACTCCAGGATGACAATACAGCCACACGCTCCGAGACAATCTCAGAGAAGCAACTGTTAACACGGCCGGTCACTGACATCAATCTGTCTTTCAGCCATTTGTCGTCCATGTTTTTTAGAAGGACCTTCAGACCATCCTCCTCTTCAAACCGTCAGGGCTCTTCAAACAATGGTTGGTGTTATGTTACCTTTTTTAGCCGCCAAGATTATGCACGGTCACACCACAAGGCCTTCTCGTTGACCCCCGGGATCTCGTCAGGATTTCGTCTGTGTTCGGCCGCGCCTCCATATAAACGAACTTGCCGGCCACCGTGATGAAGAGTGATGTTGCGACAGCACCTGCGCTGAACACCCTCTCCTGTGCAAAACGAGCGTAACGAGTCCAGTCGTTTGGCATGGGAACGCATTCAACAGGATAAGCAGGTATGTTCCTCTCCTGGACGGGCTCAAGTTGTTGTTGGTACCAGCTTGTCCAGAAAAGAACACAACATGATTTTTGAACACGGACGAGCATTGCAAATCCTGCAAAGGGTGCTTGCTGGATGTGATCGTGGAACTGGAAAAAAGATCCGTGGACCCCACACCAAGGATGTCAAGCATAGAACATCATAGAACCATCCAGGCCCTGATATGCATGCATAGACCAAAATGAGCTCCGCAACAGAAAACAACCCCGGCCGGAACATGAGGTTGATGGAACACGAGGTCTTGCTTGGCCAACTTCGTGCCAACTTCGTGCCCCAACCGTCGCTGCTTGGAACTGAGCCCTTGCAAAAGCTGTTTGGAACATGATCACACTCTCTAGCGTCACTCTCTGACCAATCCGCATATTTTGGCTCCTTGTTTCCGGAGTCAAGCAACCGCTTCCCTGAACTACCGGCTCACTCATGCCCGGGTCCTTGCTCTCAAAGACGTGCTTCTTCAGGCAAGCACAAATGGCGGCAAAGCTGTCGGGAAACACCTCCTGTCGGCACAAAGCGTGGCAGGCGCCGAGCTTCGCAAGCTTCGCGAGCTTCGCGAGCTTCGCTGCGCGCTGGCCCCTTCGCTTCCTCGAATCCTTCAGCTTCGTGATGCGAAATTGACCAGTGCTACCCATCAGGAAGGATGGGTCTACCCATCAGCTAGCAGCTAGAGCGGGCATGATGAATGCAATAGATCCCCAAATGTGGGCCTGTCGTGGAACTCAGGCATGAACAACTATTGAACAATAACACGCCTGAAGCTACATTTACTGCAAGAGACTGCAAGAATGAATGAAGCCCTCCTCTCCTATTGGTCCACGGCTGCTGATGGATGTGATACAGTACTTGATCCCACGTGCCCCAACATAGGGCCATCTAAGGGCTTCCTAGTCCGAATCCATCCAAACACGCCCATTGGCCCACATTCTGACTCAACCCAGACTCGGACCTTCGTGAGATGGAAAATGGGCAAAACCTCCAAGAACTCCCCCCTTTGACCTTGGATTCGAGGAACATCCAGGAACGGGCACAAAAATAACTGAATCTTCTCCATAGCAGGGATCACCCAAAGGGAATATAAAAACGCAAAAAACGAAGGGGAATAACAAATCTTCCCCAGAAGGGGAAGAAAATCAAAATCAACCTCAACACAACCAGGTGACTCATGTAGAGCTCGGTCTGCAGTGTCTTCGAGATCAAGCTGCTGTCGAAGGTCACCTGAGCGGTGAGAAGGCCCATTCTCCGTGTTTCCTTCCACGGAGGGGAAAGCCAACTGCTCTCAAACCTGTGACCCTTTTCAGTTGCTCATGGCGAGCAACATCGTCATGAAAGTGACCTCAAAGTCTGAGGAAGAGCCACAGAAGATCCAGCTGTTTCTCCTGTTTCTCCGATTTCTCTGAGTCTGAGCTTTGGACCCCAGGAATCATCCGGCAGCACCCCTGAACTCGTCCAACCGCCCGTCAACCGGCCCCCGTATCCCCGGTCTCCCCGACCGGCGCCAGAGTCACAGGTGTCATCTTCTCCAGCTTGTACCTGACATGGGACATACTCCCACGTGTCGTCCCACGTCCGGAAGTGAAGATGGTTTACTCTGGTTGAAGCCTCCGACTTGGACGAAGCCTCCGATTTGGACGAAGCCTCGATCCTCCCAAATGCACCACTATATACAGGGTCCAAACGTTCACGTCTCTCAACTTCTCTTGGATGGTCCATCTCCGATGTTGGAGCAGAAGTACCAAGAGAGGTGGCCAGTGACCGTAAATAGGAGCCGTCACCTGGGTACCCTGGCCTGGGATAGTCGAACTGACCCACCTCTGTTGGTAACTCTTCCAGTTCCGGACATGACTGCTTCTTCCCACCTCAGGGACCTCCTCGTCTGCCAGACCTACAGAGCAGCCAGTCCAGTCCAAGGGGCTCTACAAACTTCATGATGCGGCTCACCAGCTCGAAGGACGCATCCTGCACGCGGAAGACGAGGCCGAAATCGACGTGGTTTGGCCAAGAGACAGTTGCAACAGTCTGGCGTTTTGGCAGTTCGGTGGGTAGTGAAATCACCAAGTAGATAGCACCAGCTGAAGTGAAGAAGTTCAAGAGAGTCAGAGTCACACTCCACCACAAGAACATCACTGATTTCCAGTGCAAAGCTGATTCAGTCTCTGAAGTGGCTCCAAACATCTTGATGCACACGACAGCCCACTTCTCCCTCTGACTAGGTCAAGACAGTTGGTCTGGCATGCTGGGAACCACACTTTTTCCCGTATCAACTCAGCCCCCCAAGCCCCCCCCCAAATCACCACAAAACATGTCCAACGGTGTTCAATATCTTTCAATACATTTCTAGTGGGGGCCTACTTTTCTATCTACTATACTGTCTATTTGGGGGTCTATATTCTGATTAAAACCCCGTTTAGATGGCGGAGTCGGATGTGGCCCAGTCTCAGAGTCGGGCGGTGAAAACCCTCCCCAGCAGCAGTTCCAAAGGGGCGCCTGTTGGAGGTTAGGGGTGCCACATCCACTCGGATGGGACGAGCCACACCACCCCTGCCACAGTGACTGGTCGATTGGAATCGACATGACTCAATGACCCCGACGTGGCTCCTGGTTGCTCAAATACACGCGGATCTCTCGGCGTTGCCGCGAGCGGGCTTCGTTCATGGCCTTTCCACGCGGCGCCGCGGTGTCGGAGAAAAAAGGAAAGTTTGAAAGTTCAAAAGCCGTCGACAAGGTTTCAAAACCAGGGATTCTTTGAGTGCCAGGAGAGTAAAGGTTCGAAAGGAAACACAACACGCCAGAACTCGATGTAGAAACGCAAAGACCCAAGGGAAGTCTACATATTATAGTAATTCTCGAATTTTGGAATCCGATCTTTTGGTTTACAGGGAGGGCTCCACTCCTTCCCTTCCTTCCCTGCTTTTGGAGCGCAGGCTCCTACAGGTGTCTCGAAAGGAATCATTTGAACATGCTTTCGCATATCTTTTGCCTGGTTTCCTTGAGATTTTGCATGGAAAAATCGAAGGACCGCAGTTCTAACCCGCAGTTCTGGACCCACCCACCCACCGCAGTTCTGGGCCACCCACCCAAGAGGTTTTTGTTCTTACTGTGGTTGCAAAGCATGAGCAAACTCCCATCAAGTTGAGGATCCCAGCAGCCCGGACAAAAAAAACTAAAAACACACACACACACAAACACCTACCTGGACCATAAGAACTTAGTGCGGAGCCTTGAATTTTGGGTGGAGTCTCGGCAACCTTTGGTTGTCACCCTTCGGTCCTGCTTACCCAAGTGGCCCGGAGCTCTGCCATGGTGCCCGAGATTTTCGAGATCACATTTCCGATCCTTGACCCAGCTTCGTCTCGACCGGTCTGCGCCCGAAGGTACGAGGGAGGGAAGTCTGGCTTCGGGGAGAGGCGCCCGGTGGGAACGTCGGGCGAACCGGTGGGGAGTGAGTGAGTGGCGTGCCTATCAGGTCCCTGGGCCCAATCAGGTCGTGGCCTTAGTGAAAACGTGAGGGTCCAAGCGTGGGAGGGCTCAAGATGGCTCAAGGATTCTGGCATAGAAGCAGGGCATATCACATTGACACCAAAAACAGAAGCGAGCACCCGCCAGCAGTCCTCCTTTCACCCCTTTGCATGCGTCTGTGGAGCTATGGATTTTTCTGCCCCGGCACGATGATTGACACCCCACAAGTGAATAAGTTAGTACTGCACTCTCCCCACATGTGTCAAGCTACCATGCCTGTTGAAAAGCCACACTCTTCGATGCTCTTCGTTCCACGTCCTCGCCACATCCGCTCATGCTCTTCTCGATTGACCGTTTTCTGTCACTGAGCAAGGACAGGATCTTTGGATCTTTGACGTGCAGGACGCTCCGTCCATTCCTTTGGCTGATTCGTGTTTTGTCCGCCGCGAGGCTGCCGTAACTAAGGCTTCAAAGGGCCAAAGATAGCTTCACATGCTATATTAGGCTCGGCTCTGACCAAGTACTTATGATGCACTGATCCAAGCAACGGGTCTTCAGCATGCACATGAAACGTGCACTAGCCAGCTCTGGTGGAGCTTCACGCCTGTGGTTTTGACCTGTGTCCGGCTGAGACCTTAATAGATCGAGATGAAGCTCCATCTCTGTAGCTGATCTTGCTCCCACAGAGTCTCCAGGCGATCAAGAGCTTCTCTGGCTTTTGGGCTATGGCATCGTCGTCGTATCGTCCCCCCCCAAAAAATCGAAAGTGATCCTCCCTTTCCAAAGGTGCTGGACCTCTTTGATACTTCTTCCAGGACTACCACTTGAAAGAGTCACCCAACTTCGAAGCCAACATCGTGACTTTCCAGCCACGGTCTCAGGCTGTCTCCCACCAGGCTGATCAACACATTGAGCACAAGGCACACCACCAGAACAAACAGGTTGTTCATGATATCCTTGGATGGGCGCCATGAGACAGAACTGACCCGGCAAGCTCTACTTTGAAGTGGAGGCTACTGGATAGCCCAGCTCAAGAGGTGAAACATCAAGCAAGAAACTTGAGCACTCCTATAGTGGTCCCCAAATAGATAGAAACGGTTTCCAATACATTTTTAGTGGGGATTTATTTTCTATCTATTTGGGTGTCAATATGCTGCTCCTTTTTTCGTGACATGTCGTCCATGGCCTCCTGACGCGACTCCAGCAGAAAATGAGACAAGTGTCGCCCCCCCACCCCACTCAAAGATTCGATTGGAATCCAATGCGGTCCAGCATAATCCAGCCATTTCCTTCATTTCCCCTCATCAACATCCCGGTCGCATCGCCTTCCCCTGATCGCCGTAACGATCGACCAGACGTTCCGAACAGACGTTCCAATCTCGGACGCCCCAAATCGCCGAGGGAAAACCCAGGTGAAACCCGAACCCACACACACACCATCTTGTTCATCTTTCGTGAACAACCCAACCATCCCCCGAAAACAACATCAAACCAGGTGAAGCACCTGGATTTCGGAAGAGAAACCCACAGCCGGGATTTTTCCTCACAGCCGGGATTTGTCCACCCTCGCTTCGGCCTTCCACCGGGGCACCACCAAGCGTTCTTCCCAGCTCTCCGGAGCAATCGTCGGCGGTGCTGGAGAGTTCATGACCTTGGGGGGCCCGGTTCGGGCGGTTCGGGCTGTTCCGCCGCCCACGCGGGCGGGGTCGGGCTGGTGGGGTTGGTCACCAATGAGGAAAGAACACAGGTTTTAATGAGGAAGACATGCACCAAAAGGAAATGGCTTGGTGGTGCATCCGTTTTGGGAGGACATGCCCATCCGTCTTGGTCTGTGTTTTTGGATTGCTTAGCAGTCGCACGCTACACATTTTCGAGCGGCAGTCGCACGCGTCGGACCTCCCATACCAACGACTCAGCGCGGAGTCGTGAAACCCTTTTCTACGGTCGAACACCACGCGCTCTCCGCAAACTCTTGCAACTTAGCGACGTAGCGCAAGGAGTGAATGTACTGCGTGCCCCCAGGTTGATCCCATGCGCCTGCCTTCAAGATCCAGCTCTCCCGCCCCTGCTGAAGAGCCTTGAAGGAGGGAGCGAAGGAGGGGAGATGGGGATTCCTTTGGTGTTCTGGGCACTTTGGAGAGGAGAAACGGGCGCTGTGACTCATCCAAAGTTCCTCTTCTTCGCCTTTTCGCGAAGCTGTTGGACCTTATGGGCTCCGTTCTTCGCAAACAGCGACGGTGCCGACGGTGCGGTGTTCGGTCTGCCTCCTCTTGCTGCTGAATGGTGTAGCCGATCCAAAACCAAATGCAAGTGATAAAATGCGTGACCAGCGTGGCAGCAATGGCCGAG
This sequence comes from Durusdinium trenchii, assembly GCA_963970005.1. Taxonomy (NCBI): domain Eukaryota; class Dinophyceae; order Suessiales; family Symbiodiniaceae; genus Durusdinium; species Durusdinium trenchii. Next base: position 62,754 of record CAXAMN010010225.1, read on the forward strand.
GTCAGAATTGCAATGACCTCGGATGGTTTGGTGACTTGCAAGCTCCACTCAAACCACGATTTGAAAGGGGTATGGCATGGTGCATCTATTGAACAAAAAGGTACATATATATATGGCAGTGGATCAAAACATGGGGGACCCTGGTTAACTACCGAAAATGAACAAAATAGATTACCAGGAGGTCAACTTGCCACGGTTTGGAGCTCCAGTGTTCATACAGTCTACAGTCATTGTGTCCATCTGTTCAGACTTCGTGTGGAAAATGAATCCCCCACGAAATCACTTGGGGTGAACATATCACCTACCTTCTCATTGGAAAACGTTGTGCCAGGTTCTTCAAAGTGACCTTTTGATCCCTTGGTTTGAGGTCACCAGGCCTGGAAATGGTCACTCAGGGACTCCAAAAAGGTCACTTTAAAGAAGCTGGTATATATATATATATTATATGTGCATATTAGCAGTGCATATATATATATATAATGAATGATGCAAGAATTATATACACTAATATATATACACCAACCTTTATCTGAATATATCAGAACGTTCGTTAGATGATCCACGATGATCCACAAACGTCCTTGTGCCCAGTCGGCCGAGTCACCAGCATGATCCACTGGCGCCCCGTGGAGGCTGCCAGCTCTTGAATGATCTCATCCTCACAGCTGGCCATGATGGCAATCTGTACTTGTCTTGACTCGAGGGGAAGAAATAAGCACACAGATGTGCACGACTGAAAAGCGACACATGGTCACCTGGTGCTGTTGTTTTGTTGGATATGACGTCCAGCTGCATCTCTCCCCATTTTGTAGAAAGTTGCAACATCCCTCGGGAAACCTATCAACGCCTTGAAACCTTGCAAAATTTGACAGGATTCAGGTCCTCAAATACAGTCGCTGCTCGACTCAAATGACACACCCACGCATCAAACTATTTCTTGTAGTTGTGCAATCAATTATATATATTTATATATATGTAAACATGTCCATGATTGTCCATGGATCTACGTATTCGCACTAGTGACAAGACAAAAAATCCTTGCCAATATGGCACAAAACATGTGCCACTTGGTGGGTATTCTGTATATATATATATATTGTAGATATATAGATCGATGAAGAGACGGCTCAAGCCATTTTGGCTCAAGAGTGACACTTGGCTCAAGTCTCGGCTCAAGGCTCTCAGTGTCCAATCGCCTTTTGGCACTTTGCGACTTCTCTGAGAAGGTCCTTGCTGAGAAGATCGGTGGCCTCTGCAACGCTACCCGAACAAGCACCACCATGGAAAACACATGGAGAAGATCTTCCTGGACCAGAGCATATCAGTGCTGTAAAGGCCCTTCGTGCTCGAATTGGATTTGGGAAGACAAGGTCTGTGAAGGCTATGTATGCCGGAAGTGCGGCTTGGCTTGGAGACAAACCACTCAGGGGTTCAGCCGACGATCCCCTTCTCGCTCTTTGGGGAGATTTGCACCTCGACAGAAGCCGGTCTCTCCTCCTCCAGGGCTGGGGAACAATCGCTCATCCAAGCTCACACACGTCCACAAAGCAACCACAGACCTGCTGCGGGCCTCTTGGACTTCCTTGGATCCAAAGCTACAAGAACAGCTAGAACACCTGGGCATCAAGCCTGTGCCTCCCAGCACGGACCCTGATGACCTGACCCACGTGCTCAAGGAGAACATGGCACAATTGCCCACCGTGGTCAAGGAACTTGTGGAACGCATCACCAAGCCTCCTCCTGAGACTGAGAAAGACATGGCCCTCAAGCTCAAAGCCCAGGTCTCAGCTTTGCGAGACTTATCGCACCGCAAGATGATTCTCCAGCAGAAACTCGACACAGCCAAGAAGGCCTATGGTGATATGCTGGAAGAGATGAAGGGCATTCAAACCAAGCTGGAGGCGGAACAAGGAGCACTGAATTCCACAAGTGCGACATACATGGAAATGGTGAAGACCACCAAACCTGCCACTGAGCTCCAAGAAGGCGAGGCCATGGAGGACACTGTGCCGGATGCCGTGGCAGGGTTCATTAACACCCTGAGAGTCAGTTTGACGCCTGATCAGAAGGCTCAGCTCACCACGATGCTGAAACGGCCTTCGGCAGAAGCCACAGATGAAGACATCAAGCGCCGCAAAACAGCAGGTGAGCACCAGCAGTGCGGGTAACAGGGTCGTGAATGGCCCTTCCAACTCATCGTCAGCTTCTGACAATCCTGGGGTTGCTGAATTCTTTCAGCCCGGGGGTTTTGATCAAGAGAGTTGCAGGGACTTAGTCAACTCGTTTGATCCTTTTGCTGCGTGGGGCTCGAATCAGGTCCAGTTTAGTCACGGGGCCTTGGCGAGCTCCACAACCTTTCAAACTGAGAGGAGGTGGATCACACCACCCTCCTCAAACGGGGCAGCCATTGAGCCAAGGGGCACCGAGCTCTCCTACCTCAGTGCAGATCCTCAGGGATTCTGCAGAACGCGGGACCCCAACGGCTCGTTTGGCTGCCCTTTTGATGAACATCATGGAAGAAGAACACACGACTTCCTCTTCCCCCTTTTTGACGCCGGGTCAACAGGCCCTCTATGATCTTTGCAAGAAAGACCTTGACGCGTCGAGGCTCGATTTTGAGGCTCACTGGTCTGTTATCAAAGGCCAGCAATTCTTGGTTGATCTCCGCCGGATGGAGAACACGCTCCACAAAATCCTGGCTGTGCAGGGAGATGCTCCTCATCTGGCCACTAATGTTTATGTGGTGGCTCAGGCCCTGACGAGCATCCTTAGAAATCCTCACAACATGTGCTTTGGGAACTCCGTCTTTCGCTGCTGGAGTTGGGCTGGTGCGCATGCAGAGGATCAGTCCATAGCATGGGGCCGAACTCATGAAGCTGTTCGCCAGTTCCTCTCGGCTGACCAACCCTGCCATTTACAGGAGCTCGCACACATGCACCACGTCCTTCAGCACTTCCAGGAAGGAAATCAGGCTGACGTCGGCGACTTCGCTGGCCATTTGTGGAGCTTCTCGGAAAGCACCTTCTTTGGAGGGAAGTTCTTTCATGTCCATGCTGATGGCCGTTTGGAGGATCGAGAACAGGTGCCCCTGAACATGATCCTTCCACAAGGGGAGACGCCAATCACGCTCGATGAGGTTGTCAACCTGTGGGCCAATGAAGACGGGGGCCAGTACCTCTACGGTACCCCTGATGGATTCATTTTGCACATGCAACGGTCTGCTCTAGTACAAGGCCAGTGGACCAAGCACGACAGGGCCCTAGAGTTTGAGACCAGTGTCAACATCCCCTTCTCTGATGATGGCATCCATGTGCACTTGGCCACCTACAGGATTGTCAGTCTGGTTTTGCATCAGGGGCATGGACACGAGAATGGGCACTACGTCACCATACATGCCATGGACAATGCCTACTGGCTGGCCGATGATGACCACTATCCCCAACCTCTGGGACAGGTCACCAAGCAACAGCAACAAGAAGTGGTGCAACTGTGGATGATTCATGACCAGCAGGAATTGGCTCCAGACATGGTCGAAGCCTTACAACCAAGTCAGGCCAAACGAGCCAAGCATCATTACGAGACACTTCATCTCATCTTCGCTAATGTGACTTCTTTTGGAGGAAGAGTGCAAGATTGGATTTGGACCAAAGGGGACCATTTGCTGTGCCTTCAAGAGGCGCATTTAGGTGACAAGAAACTGGCTGAAGTGCAACAGTACTTCAATGCAAGGGGTTGGAAGACACATGGCGTTGCAGCCACCAACACCGGGCGCGGAGGCAACACTGGGGGTTTTCTCACTCTCCATGGCACCAGACATATCACGCATTTGGATCACTCCTACAACTTGGAGGGCAATGGATGGATGTCTATAGGCCTTCAGCGGCAAGACACCATGATTTTCATCATCCAGCTGTACCTCAAAACCGGGGAGACGCTGCAATCCACCTCCAATGCTGACATCTTGGGCTCCCTTCTCCACTACCTGAGCCATCTCAGTGCTCCCTTCATCCTGGGCGGCGATTGGCAAAATGATCCAGGAGCATTGGCAGCTACTGTCATTCAAAGCAAATTCAGGGCCGAACTCATTGACACGAAGGGTCCCACCACTCTCCAAGGGGCGCAGCTGGACTACCTCTTGGTGTCAACTTCCCTAGTGCACAGCTTGACTGTCACTGCCAATTGGGAAGTCCCCTGGAAACCTCATTGTGCCATTGAAGTCGCCTTCAATTGTGATTATGCTGCCATCCCTGTTCAACAACTACAACGCTTTCCACCCATTGGCCGCACTCATGCTTTGCCGACTGCTTGGACAAGTTTTTGGGAAGAGAAAGGGCCCTTTCACATCATGGGTCATACCATCACAGGCCTGGGGTCAGACTTTGCGCGCTGGGCCGCACAAACGGAGAAGTACCTGACTCAGCTTCTTCACAACCCGACCACCGGCAGAGGCTCCAAGATCGCCATGTATCAAGCACCTTTGGTTGATCACACCAGATCCCAAACCTGGAAAAAGGGCTCCGTGGCCTACTGGGACAAAATGAAGATACGGGTCAACCTCGTACATCAGTCTCAACACACCAGAATAGCACAGGACCTCCTCAACATGATGGACACGCTTCATCAACATGCTTCTGACCACATGAGCCAAGATCTGTTTCGGGCGCTTATGACCCACTGGATTCAACATCCTGAGAATGAGCCCCTGGAGATTCGACGCATCATTGCCGAGGAGGAGCAGCTTGCGCACAAAGCCATCTTTGCCACCACCAATGAGGAATACAAAGTTTGGCTTGAGAAGGCCCACCAGAAAGGACTGCGAGGGCTCTTTCGCAGTTTGCGGCAAAAAGATGTTCCTTGGCAACGTCCTCACCAGCACTTGCCCTTGGAACAACGACAAGCAGCACGACAACAACAGTGGGAGGACATCTGGCATCCCAGAGAGGATCCGAGGCCACTTCGGCAGTGGGATCTCTTACATCAAGCAGCCCAAGACCAAGCACAGCAGTTGCCTCCCATTCAATCTCACCTACTGGGACAACTGCTTCGTCGGCTACCCAACAAAGCTGCCGGCCCGGACGGGATCTCCTATGATTTTCTGAGACACTTGCCATACCCGGCTGTGGCGAAACTGGCAGGCTTGCTCACCAATATGGAAAGAGAAGGAGAATTGCCAGTTCAAATGCGAGTGACGAACATTGTCCTCATTCCCAAGAACCACACGGTGGAGCGTCCCATTGCCCTCACCAGCTGCCTGCACCGGGTTGGTGCCATGTGAGAAAGGCGGACCTGCAACGATGGCAGTTATCCCTGGACGAGAACCTCCCATGGGATCAGGCCAGACCGGGCAAGGACTGCTTGAGCATTGCCATCGGTCGGATGCTTCATGCCGAGATTGCCAAGCATCAAGGCATTCACACTGTTACCTGCTTGGCTGACCTCACTTGTTTCTATGATCATGTTGATTTGGATGCCATCATTGAGCCCGCCAGAGAACTTGCATATCCTCCCTTGCATTTGAAGCTGGCTCTCGACCTCTATAGAGGTCCCAGGACTTTGCAGGCCGAGGGCATCAATGGAGACCCCAGGCACTATGACCGAGGCATCCTGCAAGGATGCCCCAAGCTCCGGCCATCTCCAAGCTCATTTTGTTCAGGCCGCTCAAAAGCATGGTGACGGAACACCCGGCGGCAGCGCTCCAAACCTGGGTTGATGATGTCAGTTTTGACATACACAGTCGGGATCCTGACTTTGCTGCAAGGGAAGCCTTGGAAGCCTTCAGAACTCTCCAGCATCAGATGGAGCTGGCGGGCTTGAAGCTGAACACGGACAAAACTGGCTTTCTGACAAGCTCCAAAGAGGCGGCACGGGCTCTGAAAGCTTTGCTTCGAGAAGGTGATCCAGAACACTATGACGTCCTGAGAGACCTAGGGGTGGACTCCACGGCTGCCCGCAAGCGACGGGTCACTCAGATCCGCAAAAGGTTCCTGAAGGGCAAGGGCAGAGTGGGCATCATGAACCGCCTCCGCATCGCCACGGGCATCCGCTACCCACTCCACAAAGGGGCGATCCATGCAGTGATGTCTTGGGGAGCACAGGCGAACGGACTCGCCCCACAAAGACGACAGCAACTCCGGGTTTTGGCAGCCAGAGGACTGCGTCTACAACGTTCTGGGTCAGTTGACGTGGTTTTCGACATGCACAAAGATCAGCCAGATCCAGGCGATTCCATCATCATGCAGCATTTGCATACAGTCTGGAAAGTGTTCCATGGCTTCGATGAGAGCAAGCAGCACCTTTTCTGGTCAAGCTGGAACATTGCCTTGAACTCGTTGCAGCAGGCCAAGTATAGATGGCAAGTGGTGACGGGACCCCTTCAAGCCCTTCAGGCCTACATGATGGATCTGGAATTTGACGTCTCCAACGGCCACAAATGGAAGCGCACGGGCTATGGCGGAATTCCTGACTGCCACATTTCCTTGTTGGATCCATGGCCTTTGATTCACACCCAGATGCAGAACGAATTCCGCTGGCAAAGACTGTTGAGATTGACACGCTATGAAGGTTGCCACGACATGGAAAGGCAGTTGGATTGGATGATCAGCCGTCACATCCAACGGAGCACGAGCGACGAGATCGCCACGGGCTTGAGAGCTTTGCACCAGGGCACCTTGCACGGCATCTCGGGCCATTGCCCCTTATGTGGGGTTGATTTGACCTTTGTTCACCTTCTTTGGGAGTGCTCCTTCTGGAAAGGGAGAACGAAGGCTTTGTCAGAGGAGTGGGTGTCTCGGCTCAACTTTGGCACAGATCCAGAACTGTGGCAACGGGGTTTTGTGCAGAGCCTCTTCTATGAGCCGGAGGAAGGCTTGGCCACCATTGAAGGCACGGGCTTATGGAAAGACTTGGGCTTCCTCAAGGCTGACAAAGGGCACATTTGCTCCATTGCGGTGGCCCCAACTTGCGGAGACAAGCGTCATCGACGTTTTGCTTTTGCGGTCTGCGTTCACACCACCAAAACCAGACAGCAAATTGCATCCATCACAGGCATTTGTCCGGCTCCGGCCACGAAGAGGAGAGCCATCTTCTATGCTTTGAAGCAATTGGCTTTGCATGTTGTGGAGAAGACTCCGGTTGCCTTGTATGATGTCAAGTCATGGCAAACGTGGAAGCCACATGTCGCTTTTGAGACCTTCCCTGACCTTTTCCCGGGGCTTGAGTTCGAAGATTTTGCCCATGTCTGGCCACTTCTTTTCTCCACCAAGGAGTTGCAACAAAATGAGTTGAGACGAGTCACGCAGAAAGACACTCAGAAGCTGGCTTCCAAGACTGGCAAACTTTTTGAGCCCACGGAGATCCTGGACATGCAAGCACATGTCGACAATGATGCACATGAGATCCTTCTTCAAGCAGGGGAGAGGATGAGCATTTTGCTTCGCAACAAAGACCATTTCTTACACCAGAAGGACAAGGTCATGGAGCACAAGATTCCCTTGCTGCAGCAGAAGAAAACGATTCTGGCAGACCTGCTGGTCAAGGAGTCAACTGCAGGCCATGCATGGGAAGCCTTCCGCAGTGGCATCCAATGCCGGCATTGCAGGATTCGATATCACACCAAGAACATGCTGGATGAGTTGAAGGAGGCCAACGATCGACCTTGCGAGAAGGCCCCAAGAGCCACTCCTCCGAGGCAAACCAGGATGGAAATGATCCATGCACTTGTGGCTTCTCAGCAGGAACCTCAGCCTGGCATCCATCACTTGAAACTGGATCGTGCGTACCTCCGCTGCAGTGAATGCAAGAGCTACATTTTAGCTCGCACCAATGAGGACGCCTTCAACAGGTTCGTGGCCGAACCTTGCCATGTTGGCCCCTTGAAGGCAGACGAATGGCCAGGGCATGGATCACACACCATGCAGCGGAAAGGCACTTCCTTAGAATGCACTCGATGTCATGCTCGGACGAAGTTCCACAACGGGGAGATCAAGCTCACCACGCGGCTTGCGGCCAGGTGTGTGTTCCAAAGGAACAAAGACTTGAGACAGATGTTCTCATGAGAGAGCCGACAGACGGAAAAAGACGTGCAAAAAAAAAAAATCGATGAAGGGACATGAGGCCACATGGTCTCACATTCACACCAAGCCATGCCTTCCCCCCGAAGTCGCCATATGAACGCGCCAAGAAGTGCCTTTGATCTTCTGTTAAACAGACTCTGCTCGGTGGTAGCATCCACTTGGGCCCCCCCCCGCCGGGGCCCCGCCCCGAAGCGCACACCGAAACCGCCCTCAGCTCGTTGCAAACAAGTCTTCCAAACAAGGTCCTGTCAGCTCAGCTCTTCTATGGTAACTTCCCCACCTATTCGGGCGCTTAACAGCCATGGCTCCAGCTTCGTCATCTTCAAGAGCCGCAGCATGCGGAAGGCCCGGAAGATGCGGCCGAAGCGCAGCCAGCTGAGGTTCAAGTCCTGCAGTTATGAAGGCCAACGCTACGTTTTTTTGGGGTGTTGGCATCGATCTATTTATGGTTTTGCCTCAGTTTGATTGAGGTTCCCCATGTTTCTCGCTTGGACCATGCGTTTTGCTCCGACAGCCCTCGGGCGTCCGAGAGGGGATCAAGCGGGTGAGAGCCGCGAGCAGACTGTCCGACAAAGGTTGAAGAACTTTATAGACCATCCGATAGGTACACCAGCAGCAGGGTCCGGGTCCTAGTTCAGGTCACTGGCTACCTCTCTTGGGTTGACAATTAAGACCCCCGCCACTAGGCTTCGTGTCTGGGATTTGCCAAATTCTGCGAAGCGTTCGGCGACCACACCTCGATCGAGACCACCTTCCGGTCCTGCGCCATGTTCAGGTAATCCAAAGAGACAAGGCTGATGTCCAACACAAACCATGTGGACAAATATCGCTTCAGAATCGCCGAGCGATCATGCACGAGCTGCCCCTTGATATATACCGCTGTATTGAGGTTGAGAATGATGTCCTTGGATGGCTCTGCGTCAAGCCTAGTCCAAATCGCCAACTCAATGATGAAACAGCTAGCGAAATCATAGAAGTGGAATGCACGCTCTACATTTCGGGCTTCTGCAAGAAGTACGTGCGAAGTCGTTCAAATCTCCTGGAGTGTACAATCTTCCCAGTCCATGTTGGTTCAAAGCAGGGATAGATGTTCGCCCAGTCATTCGTCGCAACAGATTTGGGTTGACCAAAGAAAATGAACAGAACCTATTTTCCAGCCAGGTCAATCTACTACCGTGAACTGAGCTCCAGGTTTGGACGAAAACAGCCACATCACCAGCTCAGCCGAAAACGAACCAAGCGAAAAGAGTCTACGGCTTTTCAGCCGATCGAGCTCGATTCCTTCAGGGGCCTGGGGCGCCGATCGAGCTATCTGGGCAGGACCGGTTCAAATGCTCCAAAGAATCGATCTTACAGGTCCAGTCTGACCTATAGGTCCAAACCTTGGTCCTGAAAACCGAAGTTGAGTAGGCCCCAGGAGTACAGATGTGCTTCCGTTTGAGTGAGTTGCTCTCTGGGGCCGGTGTGATGTTTTTCATATGGCCAACTCCTGTAACAGATCGAACTGACCTGTAGGCATTCATCAATTCACCGGCCGACGCAAAATGATCCAAGTGTCCAGGGTCCAGAAAACCACACCTTGGATCTGCTGAAAGGGCCGAAAGAAGGGCCGAAAGGACCCAGAAACCGGTCTTTGGAACCAAAGAAGGAAGTACATGTGAGATAGTGTGAGCAAGCTTGAAGAGCAACACACAGCAAAACCATCCAAAACACCATTTTTTTGGGTGATTTTTTGTCCAAAACCTTTTGAAAGCCTCCAGGACACTAACTCCCACGGAGATGGACAAAATGTAGCTGCTCACTCGGCCGAAGCCCATGTCCCAATACCAGGCAATCGAGAGGGGCAGCACCTCGGCTTCAAGCTGTACAAGCAGTACGCCGCCAACCCGGCAGCCGCCGCCGGTGTAAGAGTTCCCAATATGATATGGGAGCCTCCTTGTATCTAGAGCGACGTTGACTGGAAGACATTTCTTGTAACTCTGGCATCTCTCAGGAAATCAAACATATAGTATATATACACAATGCATATATATATATATGTTTAGTTACATTCTTAACATGTCGTGAAACAGTTACTTTGTAGCAACCTAGTAAGCTAGTGAGCTGTCAGCCACTGAGGCTGGCAGCACATCTAATGAATGCTAAGACCCACGAGTAGCCTCTTTTTGGAGCTGCACCAGCAGCTCTTCTTCAGGAAGGCTTTCTACTCAGCCGCTGCCCACCCCCGCGGATCGTCCAGGAAACAATCGCATCAACCAGCAGCAAGACCAAGCTTGCCAGATCCTGGGCTCAGTGTCTGGCGCCAATTTCCTCCCTTCTCTACAAAAAGACGTAGCTATATTATATACTATACATACATATGCACACGTGATTATACTCCATACATGTTTCTTTTCTTAATCTTCCATCGTCCTTTTGCTCTTCCTTGCTGCTATTCCTTGGGTCTATCCCATTGCCAGGTTCCAGTGGATGATGATTATGATGATGATGATGATGATGATGATGATGATGATGATGATGATGAT
>CAXAMN010010225.1:73360-195918 GCA_963970005.1 Durusdinium trenchii
ATGATGATGATGATGATGATGATGATGATGATGATGATGATGATGATGATGATGATGATGATGGTTAGTGGAGGCCTTTCTCAACAATAGTGATAGTCGTTTACTGACTGTTACTGGTCATGGGGGTTACACCCTAGCTATGCCGCCTTCGACGTGCCGAGCTTAGCCGTCGCGCCGTGACTTCGGTCCATGAGAGCTTCAGCAGCCCAGCAGGTCGGTGGGTCAGGTCACCCGACGCCCTTCGACGATCCCAGGCCTTCCGGGTACCCCAGGTGTTGCGGGTCCTAGTTCAGGTCACTTAACCTCTGTTGGAGGGGTCATGTAGACTCTCTCTCTCTCTCTCTCTCTGGCGAGTCTGGCTGTGGCCGTCCCACGACACTCGGCTGGTGGTCATGTAGACTCTTGATGGATCAAAACTCATTTGGATGGTAAGACCATGGTAAAAGCCTCATCATGGGTGGTTGAAACGTAAAAAGAAACGGTGTGACCAGGTCTCCCCATTGCGGACACAAAAAGCTACAGTTCCCTGGAACGTGTCTTCTTCTCTTCTTCCCAAAGGGTGATGATCTGACAAATCCGAGAAGTTCCAACAGAGGTTGACCTGAACTAGGACCCTACTGGGGTACCTGTAGGATAGTCTATAGGGTTCTTCAACCTCTGCCGGTTCAGGAATGTCCTTCACTTCGGTGGTTCCCAATTAAGTCCAACTGGACGAAAAGAAAGGTCCAGTTCGACTGCGCCGGTGACTGAATGGTCATACCTGGATGCTACTGTTCTGGGGTGTCCTGTCTGGAGATGCGTAGCGCAGGGGCTTCCATTCTTGAGCCTGCAAGGAATGTGCTGGTCCAAAAAACTGCATCACTGCACCGAAAAACGGCAACACTGGCACTCGAACCGCGACACATCACGATGTGTTGCTTCTGTCGTCCCCCAAACGGCCAGAAGAACCCAAATGACTCTGTGCCATTCTGGTTTCTCCCATCTACACCCTAGACTTTAAACATGGTTGACCGGGTTTTGTAGTGCAAAATCCTCAGTAAAACAGCTCGGTTATTCAGGATTCCAGCCTGTGAACAAATTTCATGGTGGGCCATCGGAATCCTCGGGTAACTCCGGCCCACTCTCCTGGACTTGCAGCCAAAGCTCCCAACAAATGCGGAAGGTGCTCTCTGGGTTCAAAGGCCTGAAGTGAAGGGCGGAAGCGCTGGGTCTATGATGGTCCAGCCCAAGGAGTGGAGTTTGAGTGGAGTTTTTGGACACCAAAGTGTCTCCCCAAAAGAGGAATCAATATGATTTGAGTGTTTTCAAAAGGTCTGCCATGGTTGTACCTGGAATAAGCCTATACGTAACACAAAAGCAGGGTCATGCACAGGGGTCACAAAAGGGTGGTGTTTAGTCCCTAAGTGAGTGGATAATGGGCACCCCTAACCTCCATTAAGCACCCCTTTGTGACTGCTGGAATATGTTTTTCAGGCCTTTGATTTGAGCAACTCAGGCGGATTTTTGATCTTCAGCCCTCTGGCATCCTTTGACGTCCTTTGGCTCCAAACGCGGCACGTTAGGTTGGTGTCAACGCGAAACCATCGACATGCAGGCTTTGGCCTGTTGCGACCCTTCATTTAAAGAAACATGACCCCTTCAACCATGAGTTCGGCCGCGGGAACCTTGCCTGGAGAGGAAGGGAAGAGATTCAAGCCTTCTGGCAATCTCCCCCTCAGACTTCGTCTTCGACATCGTCCGATTCAGAAGGGACTTCCTGCGCCGCCGTGTTGTTCAGCAGTGAACGAGGCGGGCGCATGCGGCGCGCGGTGGCGCCGGCCGTCGCCCCACTGCCTACCCGCGTTCCCATGGGCTGGGGCAGCTGTGCTTGGAGAAGGTGGATGAAGTGATAAAGACATCAGCACCTCTACAGCCTTCAAGCAGCTCCCAAAAACAATTGCCAACCGCTGGAAAGGTAGACTTGACATGACTTGACCACCTGTGGATCTTCCTATCATATTGCCCCTCAACGCTCCAAAATTGCCACCCAGGCACCTCATACTTTCCAACTTCTGCACTTCTATTGTCTTCTCACGGGCTCGCTGCTGTGAAGCCCACGTCCACGCCATCCCCCTGCACAGTAAGCCCCCCCATCTCCCCCCCTTCACTCCACGCGCTTGCGCTTGCTTGCGCGCGCCGCGGACCGCGCGCCGCGGACCGCGGAGGAGACTCCTGATGTCTCCAAAGCCGATCGCGCGGGTGAAGAAGGCGCAATGCGTCGAAAGCTGCATCCATCGACCCCTTAAGCGATACACCGTGTCGCTCTCATGGCGGGTACTCCGGCCTTGGGCATGGGGCTGAGGCCCGGTCCGGCCACGTGCGGCGTTCAAGGACGGAGATTCCAGCTTGGAGTTGCTTCAGGAACCGGAGAAAAAAAGCAAAAGCATCTTCCCTAAGCCGCATGATGCCGCATGCCAGGGGATTCACGCATAGGATCACTTTTCAACATCACTGAGAAAGCCAAACTGGCGGCCAGAACTACTCCACACTTTGGTCCACACTCAGCGACTGAAGTTTGAACCGCAGTCGACGGACCCCTAGGTCTGGGGAAGTTCCGTGAGGTGCTAGGAGCCTGAAAAACTTCGTGTCTTGGCAGTGTCCACGAGAGGTAGCCAGTGACCGGGACCATAGGACCCTGTCACCTGGGCCACCCAACTGGGATAGTCTATAGTCGACATAGGGTTCTTCAACCTCTGTTTAATTCAGTGCAGTAGGAGAATTGAAGCCTCCAAGCCCTCACCAAGCCCTCCAGGCTGCCACAGACCCGGAAGACTCCCTACAGACCCTAAGGCCGCCCTACCGCTCCCCCCCGCCCCACCGCGCCCGCGCAGTCGCTCCCTCGCCCAAGGACGTACGGCCGCCGAGGCATAGCGGGTTTCATCATGGGCATCAGCCTGGGTGGAGCGAGACTGGCGCCCGACTGACGGTGACACGGGCAAAAGACTGATCAAACCAACCTCCCAAGACCGTGAAATAGATCAGACCAACCTCCCAAGACATTGAAATAGAATGGACCAACCTCCGAACACCGTGAAATAGAATGGACCAACCTCCCAAGACCGTGAAATAGATCAGACCAACCTCCCAAGACCGTGAAATAGATCAGACCAACCTCCCAAGACCGTGAAATAGAATGGACCAACCTCCCAAGACCGTGAAATAGAATGAACCAACCTCCCAAGACCGTGAAATAGAATGAACCAACCTCCCAAGACCGTAAAATAGAATAGACCAACCTCCCAAGACCGTGAAGTGATATCTTTTTAATGGGACCCCCCTGGAAGAGAAAGTCCTTTGCCTTCCCATGTGTTCATGTTGAGCGTGGACACCCATTCCCGCAAAAGGTTAATGGTTATCAACTGACTGGGTGGGTTTGGGTTGGGGTTTTGTCAAGCATGGACGCCCCTCGTGCTGCCCGTCTAGCCGCCCTTGTGGCTTGTTCGATCATCGCATCAAGCTCAGTCCATCTTCAGGTTCCAGTTACAGAAGGCTGCAGTCTTTGGGTAACTCCTTAAGGGCATCATATTTACTTAAAACAGCCCAAGTGTAGTCTTCGCATTCCTGAAGATCATGTGAGGTTTAGGCTTGGTTACTCCCTCGTTCCTGTCATATCTTGGGCTCAACAAATCCTGTCCACATTCAACAATGGAGTCCCAAGGTGTTTTCAATTGAGATGCTTAAACAGTTAAACACCAAGCACTATGCCATGCAAGGGCACTTGAGCCAGCTGGGGCTGTGCCACTAAGTTGAGCCCTGCACTTGGGTGCATGTCTGAAACGCTGCCGTTAGCTAAGCCCCAAACGCTGCGAAGGTAGGGCCTCAAAGCGGGAGGCTCTTCTTCCAGCTCTGCCTGTGCGCGGCCATTCGGGCTCATCAGTGAGGGGGTCTCCGCCACGAGAAGCGTTAGAGCCACTCAAAGCATTTCGTACTAGCTGCTTCCTAAATCGGGGTCACATACTTATACTTATATTATATACTTATATATAGGTCTCCATTGGGCACCCATTGAAAGCGCTAGGTTAGATGGATGAATCCGTTCTTAAACTCTCAGGCTTCTCCTCAGCCAAAATGGAAGTGGATGGCATGGCCTGTTGAAAGACACTACAGTACCTTTTCCTCTTCTGTTGCGGGGCGAACTCCACTTCCATGAGGGCCTTGGAAGAGGGAGACCCTCCAACTCCCTCCAAGCGCTGGGTCTTCCTACGGCTCTGGAGGGGGTGTCTTCTAGATAATAGATGCCCACCTCTATTTCAGATGTTGGAGGGAAAGCATCGCATTCTGAGTCGCCCAGCTGCCTGCTTCGAACCCTGCTCCTTCTCGTCTTTGCTCGGGCCCAATGGGGGTGCCGAGTCTATCGGGCTGCTTGGGAGGCCATCCGGCAGCGTCAAGCGCAGGTGCGAGAGCTTGGCGTTGAGGCGAGCGAAGGCAGATTCCTAAGCATGACATGGCATCCGAGGACGAACTGCCAGGTTCTGCCAGGGTTCTGACAAGACGGACTACATGGTCACACAGTCACACATTCTGGGAGATCCAAGGACACACTTTCGCATACAAGTTCCACCAGGCTTCGAGGATCTTCAAATGGTATACCTATTCTGAAAAACAGGCTCTTGGCAACCTGCTTCCAAAGGAAATACAAAGGAACGTGACGAAAGAGAACACAAGAAAAAAGAGCGACTGGTTTTTGCAGCTACGAAGTCGGGCAAATCCAAGAAGCCATCTCCTGTTGCAATGAATCCAAGGCATCCATCGTGGCATGCTCAGCTCCACGTGTGCCTCGACCATTCTCACCGAACCACGCCATGGCACGAATGCTTTGTTCGCACGGGTGTGACCCTCTCGCCGGGCTCGATGCCACACTTCCACCTGTTCGCCTTTCTTGGGTGTTCCTCTTTGGGCAAGTGATTCACTATTCCTGATGTAGGTGGCGGTAGCCGTAAGTCAACACCCGAAGTCAACGGAGCTTGGCGAACTCGTGTGGGACCTGGCCGACCGAACGGGTCGGGCGAGGGGGTGGTTGAAGTCTGGCCACGAGCTTGGAGGGCTTTTCTGATCTGCTCAGGCAAGGGAAAAAGCACCAACAGGCTGGATTTTGGAGAAAAGACGGTCTGAGAATATGTGGACATACACCCCCTACTATGTCCACTCACTTCTCGATCTTGCAAACCGGTTCTCCGAGATCTTGCGAGCCAACTCCTCCGTGAGGCAACTGCAGCAGCAACAAGCTCAATAGAAATCCCATCTTTCCAAAGGCCCATCCAGCCTGCCTACGCTCAGTGACGCTCAATGCATTCTCCGGAGAATTCACAAGGATTGTGGCCTTCTATCTCACATTGTGGCCCTTCCGCTATAGTCAGTATGTATATATATATATGTACGTATTTAGAGCCCTTCAAAGGTGGCCTTGTGTTTAACTTCTCCTTGGGCTGGCGGTTGAGTTTTCTAAATGGCCTCATGTACAAGTCTGCTTCCGGTGTGCTGTTCTTCTCATTTCAACCCCCCAAGCGCACGTTAGCAGAAAACATCTCGCTTTGGGAGAGTTCCAAGTGCAAACTTGGTTGAAACTTACCCCCTCATTTTGCCTGGTTCATAAAGGTTAACCTTTTTCCATCAGTTCTATCTGGCACAAACCGCCGTGGACGGCACTTTCTTTGCTCCGCTGTCATCTTCACAAATGACCAAGGAAAGCCCTTGGTAAACGTTCGCATCATTTCTATTCATTTCTCATATTTCTCATGCCAGCTTTCGCTGAGCATGTCGAGCCCAAACAGGTGAAGGATCAACGCACTGAAGGAGATCGTTAAAGCAAGGACACTGAATGACTATGAATGACGTTGCTCATCCCTTCAATGCCCCCAAACCTGAATTGGTCAAGGGATTCAGCGAAGTCCCCCTGGTAGAGGATTTACGCAATGACTTCAGAGTACATGGCACAACGCCCCAAAGATCATTTGTACACATTTGGACCATTTAAAACAGGGAATCGTTTGATTTTGCATGATTTTGCTGGCTTTGTGCCATCTCTGAATGTCCACCGTACCAGTGGGTGCATGTGAAACAGACTCTGAGGAGATTGCTGGATTTCTTCGGTTTCGCGAGCCTTCAGGGATTCCGCTGGACCGAGTGGGTTCGGAATAGCTGGCCTTCACCCTTCTGACACGAAGCTATGGGCATAGCCCATGATGGGTGGCTGCTAGCGACCACCCTTTACCGGCTGTTCGCTGATGGGACACGCCCTAGCTATTGGATGCTCTTGGTGCATCTGTTCTTTCTGCCACTCAGGGGGGGATGGGTCAGCTTGAACCAGTGCTTCATGGATGGTTGAACCAGTGCTCCTCCGAAAGTCTCTCTGCATCGAAGGCGTATTCACTTCGAGCAGATGTCGACATCTGACGACGCGCGCCCGGTTACATTCCTTCCGCCGGTGGACCTTTCCACGGCCGCTACGCCCCGATGTGTTCTGCGCGACTCAAATGGAGAAAGTGGTGAACTGTTGAGGTGCCGCAGGCTTTTCCAGCTTCAGCAAGTGGGACTCAACGTATTGTTGACCTGACAAGCAAAAGAAAGGCTTGGTGGCTTCCCTCGGGTCCTGGGTGTGACTGAAGGTCCAGGGTGTGACTGAAGGAATCACCACATGTCTCCAAACTCTCCACCAAAAAGCCCTCCAGAAGGTGGTCTTTCCTCTTCCTCCTCCTCCTCCTACTCTACTTCTCTAAAGCGAGGACATCCAACCCACCCCAGCCTTGCCCGCCCCTCCCTTCTCCATCCCGCACATCAAATCACGCTGCCCAAGAGACGCTGCATCAAATCCCGCACGGAGTACGAGAGACTTTGGAGGTCGGAGTCTTGCTCATGAATGCGGCCCCAATTCCCTGCGGTCATCTCCAACTGAGCTCGACGCCCGGCAAATCCTCGCAGGCGGGGAGCGGAGCGGAGGTTTGGGCAGCGGGAGGGTGGCGCCCATAATCAGAGATCGGTGAAAAGAAGGACCACCAAATTGTCCATGACTTTGGGCAGTGTGTGTGTTTGAAAAATAGGGAGACCTCCCAAAGGCCCCCTGAAAGAAGAATAACAGATTATCGAAAGAAGATTTACAAACGCAAACCCATTGGTTGGGGTCTCCCGATTGAAATGCGCACCCATTCTTGCAGCAAAGTTCTGTTCTATTGGGGTATTTAGGTGGCACTGCAGTGCTGTGCCTTTGCATGCCTTTGCCCAACTTTGCAAACGCAGTTGGTCGAGCGAATTCACGTTTTGTAAATCCAATGTAAGGTCTTGTGGGACAGCAGCACGATCAACGGATCTATCACTTCGATGGAAAGCCCCCCTGCGTATCCCTGTGTGGTGGTGCAAGATTCTCTTTCGTGAACTGGAGAGAACATGCCTCTTAAGTCCCATGTGGTGATTTGGGACATTCTTCTTTGGGATTTGAGCCAGGTGCACTTTTGAGGCTACATGAGGGTTTACATTCTCCCCGTCCATCAAATGCCCACCTTTTCCAAGCCCCTCTACGTGCCAGGCCCAGCGATTCGGCAAGGCTCGAATCTTGCAGCGTGACACGCAGGTCTCAAATACGAAGTGGTTGTTCACCACACTAATGAACCTTGGGCGGCCAGCTGTGAACATCCAGAGAATGTTTTGCATTGTTCTGCTCAGCCCATTCAGGGGAGAACAAAGGAATGTTCAACATCTGGGCTGAAGCAGATATCTGAGGCATTCCTGAAATCTCTATCTCGCCCTGGCTGATCATCACATCTCACTTCAGAAGGGTGCGGTTTTTAGCCAAACATTGGGCCACACTCTTCTTCCAACTCAGCCCAACTCGGAGAAGGCGCAGTTGAAGCAGCCGGCACGAGTGTCGTGTCCCCCAAACACCTAGGATTCCACCCACACATTAGTTTAACAGGCCGAATCCCAAACAACCATGGTTTTACGAACGATCTTACACAACAAAACCAGGTCAACCATATTTTAAAGGGTCCAACCGAAGTCTACCTAGAGGGTCATCCTGATCCTTTTTGTCCACCCATTCCCATTCCGGGCCGCTTTTTGGTTTTTGTTTTTTTTGGGTTCGGGCCCAGCCTTTGCGAAGGTGTCGCCCCCCAAGGATTCCGATAGAATGATCACTTGCGCCAAACACAAGGACCGTCCGTGACCGCGACAGGAAAGTCACGTCCACGCCACCCACTCTGCGGAACCGGCATCCGGAACCGGCCACCACGCCCGAAAGGGAACAAAGGCCCGGGAAGCTCTTCTGGTGGCCCAGCGGCTCGCTCATGTCTGAAAGATCTACTTGGATCACTTTGGCATCCTGCAAGTCTGGGTTCATGGCCAAGGCCGGCTGCAAGGTGTGCAAGAGCCTCACAGGCGCATCCGGAATGCGGACTTGGGGTAACGAATCCACCAGAACGCGGAGGCTATGGGGAGTGGCCGAGGCGATCGCAAAGCAATGGCAAAATACGATTGAACTCGTCAAGCAGTCTTCCATCAGGTTGTATTGAATGGAAGAGCCAAGGTGCTAGGCGGGATGATGAAGACATAACCCTAAAGTCCAGGGCTACTATCTTTTGCCTCACCTGAAGTAAAGGACATTCCTAAAAGCGGGTCACCCACAAACCATTTTAATCATAGTCCTTGACTTCCAGGCATGGTCGGCCTTGACCTGGTCGAACCCCGTCGTGAGTCGCACGGGGCGAGCGCCAGAGCGCCAGCTTGTCATAGATCTTTCTGGGGTCAGCGACATCGAAAGTCATAGAACTGGATCACAGGAGAAATCACCCAAACTGTATACCTATATAAGCCTATACCCTAGAAGTCCAGTTCGGTCCTATATGTTGACCGGCTGAAGGTTTCAGGAAGTTCCCAGACTCCGTTCCCAACCGTGACTTCTTCCATCCCAACTTCTTCTCCCAGTGGCTGAAGAATGAAGAGTGTCCGTTCCCGTTCCCAACTTGTTCTCCCAGACTCCGTGGACTAGACCTCGGACCTCTGGTGGACACCCATCACCAGTCTACCCAGCCAGGGGGCGATCGGAGACCGGACACAGAACGGACCTCCACACCGCGCGACCAAGAGGCTCTTCCAAGATTTCGAGCAGACCGGTCAAGGTGACCACCGGGTTTTTGACGGCATTGGCCACGCAGTCTGGCAGGAACTCGAACACCACGGCGGTTTCTTCAATGCCGTCTGCCAAGAAGTGATTCGTCAGGGCTCTCTTCTCCTGCCGGCTTCTGCGGCTTCTGCGGCGCAACTGATTCCAAGGCTCATTTTTTCTGCAACCGTGCCTAGGTGCAGGACACTTCTTTTCCAGAGCCGGAGGGGGGGGTGCACCAACTACCAGTTGTCCATCAAGGCTGGGCCTGAAAGACGTGTTTTTTTTTTCTTGGTCACAAAGGAAAGGTAGGCAACAACTTGTAGGGGTGCCCGATGACAGCCCATCCACTCGAATTCCCTTGCATGGCCCTTGTTGGCACTTTTGGTTCAGCACATTTTGCCCATCCTCCCTCAAGGGGCAAAAGTTGTATGGGCTCATCTTCCCGCCCTTTGGCTTGTCCCTTAAGCCTGGTCAGGCTTGTTGACCAGGGCTCAAAAACCTCGAGCCTCTTGAGGCTTGGATTTTTTTTGGTCAGGAACTGGGGAAACACCCAGTTCCTCTTCCCCACACCATCCGGGGAATTCACTCAGTTCAATCAACATCCACCAAACCGCCAGAAACGAGGTGAACGCCGATGTATACCGAATCAATTCAACACCGGATCGTCCAAGAGGCACCGAATCGGAGAATCCGGAACGAAGAGATGTGGTCGAGTCCGCCCCTCGCGCGGGGTCTGAGGCTCCTGATCTCCGAGGCGATTCCACGCCGTCTTCAGCTCCTCATAGCAGTTGTCCTGAGGGACCATCACGACCCATCAGGACCCATCACGACCCATCAGGACCCACCATCCATCACCGGGAGTGATGGGTGGAAAGCCATCCAGAAGATCCAGAAGTGGTGTACCAGGAGAATGTCTAACAGTTTCTTCGGTTGCTTTTGCCCTGGGGGTTTCACCCAGGTCTTGGTAGATGCACCCCATTCATCGCCTTGAGCTTGGCAACAACCTCAGTGCATGCCTTGACCCTTGCATCAAGCTGTTCATCCAATGTTGTTGCTTTTGATATCCTTGTCAAGGCAACGAAGGCACCAATCATGACCCGAACCAAGCCTGTGCTTAGTCATTGCTGTTTGTCCCACATTCAGCCAACCCCAAATGGTAAGGCTTTTGCTTCCGGTCCGACATGGAGGGGCCAAGGATTCTTAGGGAGTTGCGAAAATACATGGCCCAGTTCACTAGTTGGAACTTGTATGGCTTTTGGGCCAATCTTCGTTGCCATACAGCTGGCTTTTGTTTGCCTCCACAACCCCGAAGAGATCGCCAGCTTTGCAGTCATCATCAAGATTGGGGCCAGCTAGAGCTTGGAAATCGCTTGAGCAACCGAACGAAAAAACCAGAAAGCTCTTCGTCAGAAGGGGGTTAAATCAGAAGCCACCCGAAAGCTGCAAACAACCAACTACACAGGGCATCGATGGGCATCGGGCATCGGCCAAATGTAGGTGAGGCACATCAGTCTGAACTCGCATCAGAAAGGCCAAACGGATGAGGACCAAATCTTCCTGAGAGACAAACTCGAAGTCGACCGAAGTGTGGTCCGCACGTCTTGCATCAAATGCCAGAAATCCACATATCACATACCCGTAACCCTTTGTGGTGCGTACTTACGGACACCCGGACCGAAGGCCCAAGTGGCAGGTTTCTCTGTTGGAAGTCTCAAAGCTTGAGCACGCGCGCAAAGGTAGCCCCAGTAGATGCCCGCAGGCGTGGCATATGACAGGTGCTGGAGCATGTTCACAGCCTGCCCGACACGAACACCCAACACGAACACCCTTGCTCCTGAGCCGCCCGGAACGGCTCACCGGGCAACCAACCCATGGATGGACTCCGAACACATCACAGTGGATGTGTTTTTTCATGGGCCAAGTGGGTTCCCCCTCTTCCAACCACCATCAGAGAGTAGTTTCTACGAAACACCTGAAACACCTGTCTATGCCCACCCATCACCCAAACTGGATCGCTCCAAGCACAGCTCACCCCAGCTGCTCACACGCAGTTTCCACCCCACTGACCCATGTGATGTCGGAGTTGCTCCGGACATCCCATGGGGTCGAACTCAGACCACGCCTCGATGACATTCTCTGCTCGCTGGGCCGTCATGAACCTCTCCGCTGCGGCTCGGTGGTCGCATGGCTCGGTGCTCGGTGGTTTGACACAAGCCCGTAAGATGTCCAGGTAAACCACCAAACCTGGGGGTAACGCCATCGAACCTCTAAAACCACTGTATCGCAAAGAAGGAAAAGACCAACCGATGTCGGCCCTCAATTCATTCAAGCTTTCGGTTGCGGCAGTCATCGGTTCTCTTCGAGACGTGGAATGGCCTTTCTGTGCTAATTACATTTCCTGGAAAAGCGAATCCTGCGGTGGAAATCATGGTGAACACAATTCCATGACTAAGTGACAGTTGGACGAACACCCCCTACTAGATCAGTGCATTGCAATCTTGTTCCACGGAGACAAGTATTCTCTTAGGGCCATATGCACCATATCACGAATTGTAGTCATATCCTCGCTTATCACTGCATGTGACCAAAATTCTTGTACATGGCCATTTGCGCCGACATGAAGAGCACATTGAACAAAATTCCATGATTTGCACATGTCCAGAGTCTCTTCACCCATTCCATGGTGTGCCTGGATATGATCCCATCTACTTCGTCACCTATTCCCCACCCCGTCGTTCTCGCCTGGAGCCACTGCCACCCTCCAAGCCACCTTGGAACTCCCCCCCGCACCATCGAACCGTCGTACTGGCCGGAGGCCCCATGAAGAAGAACAGGGGACCAATGAAAGGGCCTGAAGAAGGCGGTTTCGGATGCGCGGAGTGGTTTCGCAAAAGGAACTCTGAAAACGCCAGGTGAAGCCACTCATAAATCCCAGCAAGAAGAGGATGTAGAAGCGGATAGCTTGCTCGCCCTCGCGCATCACTTGTGCCTGCAAGAAAGCTGAAGAAACTGACTGAGCAAAGCCACACTGGCTGGAGGAAACATCATCACCTTGCACTAGCGCGTCTTGGCCCGAACCCACCTGGCCATTCCCGCTGCATACTTTCGGGTAAACCAGTTCAGGAACGCCACCAAACGGACTTCTTCACACGGTGCCTGCAGCTGCAGCACGTTGGCAGGCACATTCCTGCAGTCAGGCTGCACAGTGATGAACCACTCCAGGCGCGGACGACTGAGACATGTGGAGATGTTGGGGTAATCCTGGTGTTGCCCACACTTCCCGCCAAGTCCATTGGAATGGCACATAAGGAGGGTGGTATGAAAGGCCATTTGTGAGCCAACTTCTTGTATACGTAAGTCTTTCAAACAGCTTTCCCTCTCTAGAATCTAGAACCAACCAGGAACCCCGTGAAGGCCGTGTCTTTCGCGGCAAAAAAAAGGCGGGCGATGTGTGATTCTCCTCTTCCTCCTCACCCCAGGATCATCCTTGCAGGGGTGTCTACCATCTAAAACCCTTTCGAACCTCATCATCCTCATCGATGTCCAGCCAGTGCCCAACGCCACGATGCGTTTGAACCTTTTCTGGGTCTTCATTGATTTTATCCAAGCGTCTCCCCTTGAAGCAATTGTGCAAAGTTGAAGGCTTCATGCAGCAGGAGCGTTCGCTTAGTGCACTTCAAGCCATACTCACCTGAGGCTGCCGCTCAAAGCAGCTTGACCCGTGGAATCATCGAACGTCCATTCTCAAGCACCAATGGCTTGCAAATGTGTGTAACGGACCTGCAACCAAATCTTTCCAATCCAGACTCCCATAGAAGGAAGCTTGGATTTGCTGTTCAGGGTAGCGGGGAAAGGAGAACATGTTTCCATAAGGAAATCCCACACCAAAAGATTCACCCCACGCCAGGGAGATTCACCCATACAACGAGCAAATCACACTGATCCGCAGGGGGAATCACACCTCACACACGCTGACTTCCCTCAATCGGGAGGACCCACTTCTGCCCACTTGCCGGCGTCCAATGTCCAAAGGGGCGGCGAGCAGGTTGCACTCCATCAGCTTCTGAACCCATACCAAGATATATGCCACTCCCGTCTCCATGGGGGGGGTGAATGACTCATCAGCCTCCATGGATTGCAAACACTTGGAATCTACAGGAAACTCACATCACTCCGAAAAATGCCCTTGATCTGCTCCGACCTTCCTCCGAGCCGCTCAATTGATTAATGGACGGCACCACGTTGGAGCTGTGTTCCACCAAATAGAGCACCGCACTTTCGGGGCGACGGTTGTGACTGGGCACTTGGCACAAGACAAACTTGCTCTTCCCCAGAGCTCGGATGGCCAAGAGAACCAACACCTCGGGTGGCCAACATGAGGGCGTTGGAGGCCGTAAAAATGGGTGGAAGGTCCTGAACTCACCGACCCAGGTCATCCCCCATCACCTGGACTGGGCGAAACACGAACCGAAGCTGCGTGACGAAGGGGGAGGTTCTCCCAGGTTGTCTAGAGATATGCCACCCAGATCACCAAGGCACACCGAGCTTAGCACCTAGACCCAGGATTTTCCATGGCGTTCTTCGTCAAAACCTCCCACCATGCCATGGGAGGTTGACATGCCTCCTAGGAATACGGTCTCGGGACGCGCCAGTCCGTCTACGGACCCGGTCCCCACGCCTTGGGACGGTCACTCTCCGGGCAAAGGTGGGGGCGGGAAGTCTGGAGGTGGAAGACATCCCAAGGCTGTGAAGGCACCAAACGAAAACCAACGTTATACCTTGGTCCCCTTTCATTCCTGGAATTCAGACGGACTTCACCATGATCTCACTTATACCTTGGAGGCTTCGGTGCCGGTGGTCCTCTTCCGAGGCGCAGCGTGGACCTCATCAGTCGTGGGTCGAACCCAACCTGGGCGCTGAAAACCAGCGACACACTGGGCTGCGGGTGGATCGAGGGGGTCGGAGTAGACCGTCTACTCAGGCGCGGGTCTAACCCGGAGTAGGTGCTGTTTGGAGTCCAGACACCGAGCTGGACAGAACCGAAAAAAACCCGCCATTCAGTGGGTTCATCACATGAAAAGGCCAAACCAGAGTCCAGAAACAGTTTCTCCCCCACACCGCACCAAGTAGTGGATCCACCCCAGATCTCCTCCAAACCGCCCAAGCCGCCAAATCACCTGGTGAATCCCACCAGGTTCCGACTCGGCCAATGAAAACCCCGGTCTCTCCATTTCTCCAGGTGACTGATGACCTCCTGGAGCTGTTCCCACTGTTGACGCCGCAGCCGCGCCGACGGCTCCTCTCTCCGGAGCGGTCGGGCGAAGATCAGGCTGGTCGGGGGTGTTGGGGTGGGCGATCCGTTGGGTAGGAGGTCGGGGCCCCCTGATTTCTTGGCCATGTAGAAGTCATGAATTCACTTTTTTGCTGATTTTTGCCGTCCAAAACTCTTACTTAAACAAGGGTTTGCTTGACAAGTTTGGTAAGAAACAGTAAAATCAATGGTGGCTGGCATCTCAGGGCATGCTGGTAGATCTTCCACGGGACATTCCAAGATAACCTTGGTCTCCTGAGGTCTTGTGAAGATCTCGTAGCGGTTGGCGATCAATGCCAGGATGCCTCACAGCTGAAATGGCCGTCCCGTCCCCGCGATCACATGGATCACATGGGATCAGCCCTGCTTTCGGATGAGTTGTCATAAACTTGTCAGAAACACCTAGTAGTAGGCGAAGTCATAGCTGCTTGCAGCCGTTTGGTTGGAATTGTCACTTCATTCTCTGCCAGTTTCAATCCCTAACTCCACCAGGAATCCCCTGACTAAACTCGAGCTACAGAAACCAGACCCAGTGGATGCCGAACACACTGGGTAGCCGCCGGCACAGTAAGTAGAAGGCGTTTCCGTTTCCATTCATGTGCATTCTCCTGTCTCTTCGTATCTCTCAGCCAGTCTCTTGGCCTTTGACTCACCAAGAGAGGGTGAAAGACCTGAACCCTGGTCTGTGGTACATATGGGATGGGCCATAGGGCTGTTGAACCTCTCTCGGCACATCAAACTCATCTGGCTGTATTTCATCTATCCCCTCCAAGGCGCTGATGCAGGAGGATTCGGCGCGATCCCTGTCCTGATTAGAGGGCAGATCGCGTCTCGCTCGGCGTAGCGCGAGAAGCACCACGAGAGTACAAGATGGGGGGGGGGCAGGTCATGGGGCTCCATGATAGATGTCCCCTCGGATTCTATCCCAAGTGGTGGGGATGAACACTCGCTTAGAACAACATCAAGAACAAAAACACCATAATTACACTCTGGAAGTTCCTGCCAAATGAACGTCTCCAGAACCCAAACGCCCCCCAAAAGGTTTTCGTCCATCTCTGTGATCTCCCCAGATCACCATGATCTCCCCCCCAGATCACTCACCATGACTTCTCTCTTCCACTCGGACCATTCGGAGCCCAGATCACCCATTTCGGAGCCCAGTCTCCAAGGGCTGCTCGAAGATCATATGGCAACCGGTCTCCGGGTGGAGCTCCGGCAAGGAGCTTCTCAGCTGCGTTGGCAACGTCGACTCCTGGAGGTGGGGGTTCAGGTGTTCTTCCACGCAGCGCCACGGCACAAGGAAGGGCCAGGGCGGCCAGGGCTCATGGCACAAGGAAGTGCCAGGCCCAAGCTGCTAAGCTTAGGTTAAAAAGAGGTTCCTGAAGCTTAGAACATGATTTGTGACAGTACAGGTGCCAAAACCCGTGGTAGTGCAGAGGGTACAGCCTCTAAGAAACTTGACGAAGTGGACAAACAGCATTGTGGAAGATGTTCTTCCCCCCCACCAAAACGTTCCAAACGTGAGTAGGGGTGCCCCTGGGATGGGACTCAATAAATCGCTCCGACATGGTGTAAAACCAGCGCTCCCAAACACCGGGTGCCATGATACCAGTGACAACCCGGCCACCTGAAGAAGAACATGAACATGAACCGAACTCAACAAACCAAACTGGCTGCAGGGGGTCAATGTTTCGAAGATTGGTACCTGCCTTGTTTCCACTTCGCATGGTCTTCCGCCCTCCGCCCACAGCAATGAGCTCAGGTGCCCTGAGCCCATTGAGAGCCCTCTCAATCAGCTCAACCGGGCATAAAGGTCGACATACCTCCACCTGACCCTTTTGTCACATCACGGTGAACCTGAATTCCGACAGGTCCGTCATAATACCAACCTGAGGTCCTGCTGAGAAGAGTGGTCCTGGAAGATGACGGTGGACCCCCTTTAGTTCACCTTTTGGGTATGGACCAAATGAAAAAACCGTAGATCCACGGGCGGCCCGGACCCCCGGACTCTTAATGGGTTGAAGAACCAGGGCCATGGTTTGAGTTCCTTCAAGGCTCTTCCGCTGCAGAAGCCACGCTTGGCCCTAAGGCCTGTGGGTAGAAGTTCCATCACCAACCCACCAGCCCACCAGCCCATGAGCCCGTGTCCTCCAAATCCTCCAGCCATCCTTCCTTTAGGAGCCAAGCAATGCCACGCTTGGCCCTGAGCACTTTCTTCCAACGAAGCAGCTCTCTCTTTAGGTTTGTTCATGTTTGTTCCCTCCAACATTAAAAAGAAGTCAGCTAGAGCAACACATCGAGCACGCATGTGCCATGGTGACGATCTGGTCCTACAAGTGAGGATGCGTCAACCCCCCTTACTTCCTTGCACTTTTGGGGAGGTGTGAGCCCTTCATGGCAACCCTAAGCTGGGTTTGCCAAAGCTGGGGGGGGCCCAGTTCAGATCGACTCTGCGAACAGCTCCATGGTTCTCGCCAGCCAAATATGCACCTCCAAGGTGCGCCACGGATTTGCCTTTTGGCCGAACTCCGTGCCCCCGATTTCCGGTAGAACAGCTATCCACGGAAATCCGACCAGAATTCCCGAAAAAACCAGAATCATCTTTACCAATCCTTCCCCCGTCTGTTCTGGTTTGGTGGAGCGTCCCCCAAAGTTCGATTGGGCAGGTGCTCCACGGACGACTCCTGGGTAGGTGGGAAGGCTGGCAGGACCTGGGTAGAACGGTAGAATCAGAAACACTGGATGGCACAAACGACCCGGCTGACCTCAAACGATTTGATGGAAGCTTTCGATCTTTCAGAAAGCCCCAAGCGTCTTTTCACCCACATGACGCGCATGACCTCAGTGCCCCAGCTTTGATGGATTTGCTGAAGAAGAGAAACCCGAAACAACTAAATCAGACTAATTAATTATATTAACATCTTCCTCAGGTCAGGGGAAGATGCTTCCGATCTGTTCTTCACCTCTCCTTCGATCATCTTCGATCCCTCTAACCTCAGTGCCCAAGTGGCCCTTCATAAGGTGAATTCTCATCGTAGCGGAAGTTGCGGAGCTCCTCTGAGGAACTCACGATGTTGTCGAACCTGGGCGAAAGAGAGCCAGCCTAGCGGCCGGATCTCCAGCTCAGTGAGCTGTATGGAAAAAGAGTCCATATGGAAACTCGAAAACCGGGTTTTGATCGGAGGAACTCTTGAGAACCGCCTGGGATAGAGGATGCCCGCGATGAATCCCACAGTGTTTTCTGTATCCCGACTTGACAAGAAGAGCGAGCACCTGATTCTTGCCTCCTGCAAGTTTAAGGCTCCTCCAGTAAATGACCACCAGACATTGGGATTGGCTTTCCCTAACCAAAGCCCAACTTTGGTGTAAACGTGAGTTAGAACGTTCCCAACTTGTTCAACCATCTTCCAACCTTCTGTGAAAACCCAAAAGGCCTCCATGATCACCCTCCGCCATCCGGTGAGCCGCCCAGCACGACCGCGCGGCCGTGCCGGGCCCCCCCCCCCGCACCGCCGATCCCGGCCGAGCAGCTTGAACTTTTGATCGGGGAACAGCTCCTTTTCGATCAACGGCTCGTGGTCGGTGCGTGAGGCGAACGACGGAGACGGCAAGTCGGGTCGAACTTGGCCCAAGAGGGGTTGAGAGAACGTTCGGACCCCTGGTCTGTGGTACATATGGGATGGGCCGTGTATTCATGGGGCTGCTCAACCTCTCTAGGCACACAGGAATTTCCCCGAGAGGGGTTCTCGGACCCGGTGGGTCAGGACCCACCCGAATTCCATTCACATGCCACCTAATCAATCCTGGCTGCTAACCCTCAAGACAGTTGTTGCATGGCCCCACCTCTGTCCAACCAAGTGCCACAAAACTGGTGGACTTCCACCAAGCTCAAAGACCGTGCCCTGCCCTTTGTTCCAAAAAAACAGGCAAGCTGGCACTTCAGTGTTGAACCATGACGATCCTTTTGGCAACAAAATGTTGGTCGCTTGGCCGCATGCATTCAATATAAAGGAGAAGCTTCATATACCCTGGAGGGAGAGGTGGTTTCAAGTTAGAATCACTATGGTTTGGGTTGGTCCCCCCAAACCAAACGCTTTCATAGATGCCAGCACAAGCTAGTAGATGACGGTCTTGTCGACTATGACTTGGATTTGCTCAAGGAACCTGGAAAGAACACATTCACCAGGAGGGGATAAGCCCAGATGAACAAATCACCTGATCAGCAAAACCAGGATGCCAGTGGGATTCTCTTCTTCCTTGGACCCGAGCTGGGTCGTCAGAAGCACCCCCCCCGGCCAGCCTGGTACACCCGCGTCATCTTACCTGCAGTTGAGACTCAACTTCTTCAATTCTGGGCTTGGATACAGCATTTGCAATCTGAAGGGAACTCTTTACAGGGAAAAGATTTAAAAAAAGTCACCAACGCAGCAGTTCCTTGGCTCTGTTGTTTCCCTGCCGCCCGCGTTCTCACGAAAACATGCTCGGGCCATATGGGTGTGTACATCGGGGAGACCGGCCACCAATCTGTAGACTGGTCTCTTTAGCTTTCCCTTCTTCCAGCCGGTCGCCTGGGAGGTCTCTACTTCGGCCCCTTTTCCCCCCCGCAGTTCCACCCAAGCGGCAGCAGCGCTTGGCGATGCTCAGCTGCGCCCGACGATCCACTTTCCCTCCCGCGCTCGCGCGCTGTACGGCTGTGGTGAACTCGCGGGCATACCTGAGGCGAACGACGAGAGGCGACTCAACGACTCAAGGACTCAGGCCATGGTGGCCTGATTTTGAGAGCCTTTACTGAACAACAATTGTTATACTAAGGATACCAGGCCAACCATTTTTAATGGTCTTGAAGGGCTAGGGTAGAGTCTTGTTGCAGCCGGGGTGGGTTGAGAGTGAAATCTCTCTCACACACTCTCTCTCTCTCTCTCACTCACTCACTCACTCACTCACTCTCTCTCGAAGAAGAAGAAGAAGAAGAAGAAAAGGATCTCTTACCAGCCTCACCCCATCCGATATATCGTTTTCCCGCCTCCCTCATCAATCACCCCAGCCCAAGCGGCTCGAAGAACATGCCGGCACAGCCCGGGGAATTCTGCAAGGAATTCACCAGCTCAGCACCTTCCAAATAGTACAGTTCCTGGGCGAAGACGGGAGTTCTGGATGCGGAACTCACGCGGAGTTCTGAGCATTTTTTGGCCAAATGAACCAATGAAACGATCGCAGCCTTGCTTTCTTTCGAGAGCCATGCCTTTGAACGTCTGAGAGTAATTGCGTCAACTCACTGGAATTGTCATGGAAGTGTTTCAGCACCGTTTTGGTCTTCGGAACATGCTCAAAACATCCTTTCGAGGCCATGCCCACCTGCTTTCACGCACCCTTCCAGGACTGCAGCCGAGCTCATGAAAACAACACATTCTTCTCAATGAGTGGGTAGTTGCCAGTGCAGTTTCAATAGTCCTTTTGGGGTATATCGGTATACCATGGTATACCCCATTACCAGTAACAGTGGACGATGATGGTTAGGTTGCACAAACAGTGGTAACTGCTTACCGACTGTTGCAGGCAATAGGACAGACCCAAAGTCCTTTATCCTAGGTCCACCCTAGCCTTCCAAGATTGTTGCCA
The DNA here is from genome assembly GCA_963970005.1 of Durusdinium trenchii. Taxonomy (NCBI): domain Eukaryota; class Dinophyceae; order Suessiales; family Symbiodiniaceae; genus Durusdinium; species Durusdinium trenchii. The sequence goes on from CAXAMN010010225.1 coordinate 93,424, forward strand.
AAAACATTCCAACATAGTTGAGCAGATTTTGTAGTGTCAAATCCTTTGCAGCCTTAGCAAAACTGGTTGTTCGGTAAAAGACCATGAAACCCAAGGTTCAGTTGGACAAACCCTTAGGTTCCTTGGCCCTTATTGTGGGTACCGATGAGAATCGAACTTGGAGACATGACACGTTAGGAAATCCCAACAGCTCATCCCACCCACGGATGGCTCAGCGCAGCTCTGCTTGGACCAGGCTTCTGCAAAGGTTCTGGCAAAGAGGGAGTCCTGATGATGCAAATTCTCCACCTGGGAAGAAGCAAATCCGCCCCCCCTTCTTGGGGCCCCTATCCCATGGCCATGGGTGAATCAACTGCCCGGAATTCCACGGATTTCCCAATCAAACCGGTAAGGTCTTCAGGATTCCCACACCTTCAAAGACAGGCGCACCTATTTTGGAAGACTACACCCCAAACTCCTGGGTTTTTCTGGCAAGTGGCTTGGATGTTTTGGTGTTTTTCACGGCAAAGCCAATTCAAACCAATTCAATCCAGGATCCCCTTCAATCCCTGACATTCCACCGAACCCCAGTCACCGAGGTCCGACCCAGTCATCTTGCAAGGTCTGGCCATCGGGACGGGGAGAACGGGCGGTTCGTGGAAGCGACCGACCCCAAACGAATGGGACTGGAAGAGCGACCATCCCATTGGGGTCTGTCTGTCTGGGGTCTGTCTGGGGCCTCTTCCAGTCCCATTCGTCTGGGAAGGTGTCGCGAGGCTCCAGGCTCCGCGACCTGGAGATGGAACATGAAGGGGATCAACCATCAACAGAGATCAACCGTATACATTTAAGATATATAAAGCACTAAGCAATACCGGCAATACCTTTCAAGAAACCTGTCCAAAACCTGAAGCGAGACCCCATAAGCTTGGAAGGACCTTGTTTCCGTGTCTCTGTTTGTAAATGCCCGGGCCGCATAAAGGCTCAACTCCTCAAAGCCTTGAATGCCTGTGAGCTCTTCCGCTTCATCCTTCTCAGCTTCTACATGGATGTAGCTTCCTCAGCACCCGGATGTTTCCAAAACGTCTCCGTATCTCTGCGCCAGGGGTTGCCTCTGAACCCATCAGCTGGCAAACTCACTGGTATCGTTTGGTTCAATCAAACTCACCTCCACAGCAACTCCTGGAAACGCAAGCCGCAAGCCTCACCAAGCAAATGACTTGACTCATGGTCTTCGCGCCTGTAATGGTGATGTAGAGGCAGGTTGAATAGCTTCCGCTCACGAAGACTTCCTTGGTCCAGCTGCGGTAGCTGCGACCGGAGCTTCTTGAACAAAACAAACATCTGAGCAGAAGACCTCTCCAGTCTCACAGACCATCTTCTTCAAGAGGGTGCAAACGGTGGCAAAGAGATCTGGAAAAAGGTCTCGCGTCACCTGAACAGGTCTCGTCGCCGACTTGCAAACGACTTTTCGGGAGGCAAACCCAAAAACATATCAAGTTAGGGCCAATTGCCAAAGCAAAGAGGTCGAACTCTCCAACCATACTAGCGGTGGCCTCCAACCTAATAGCCATAGGCCATAGCCTCCAACCTGATAGCGATGGCCTCCAACCTACTAGTGATGGCACTTTAAGGCAAAGCAAAGTCATGCAAAGCTCCGTCACGTAAACATCCTGGCCCTACCATCAACCTGACCGATGGAAGTGCTCGAATCCATTGGAATATATTGGAATCTTCTGGCCCTACGAGGACCCATCCAAGATGGCGCCATTGAGGTCCAGTTGGACACCGTTGTGTTAAACAAAATGTGGACCTTCAAGAGTCCAGAGTCCTTACACTCCCTGAAATCATCTTTAAGTGGATGGTACATGGGGATCATGATGGCACCTGGGACTGCTTCCCTGATGAATTTAGGGTGTATGTATGCCCGCTTGAGCGATCTCAAAGGCACCTTCAGGAACCCTTCAAGAGAAGCTCTTTTTAATCCGCTTGAACATGGGCCGCTGATCTCCGCTGGGTCACTTTGAAGATGGGGACCGCCTCCAAATACCGGGAGCGCTGATTCACACACAGCTCCGTCTGCAAGGTGTTGGAGATGAGGCTGTGGTCGAAATTGATCAACGAAAGCCTTCCGATTTGCAGTTGGGCTTTCCGTTGAGGTTCGGTCGACGGACACCCCTTAACTCTATAGTTTTTGGGTTGTCCAGCCAGGTGATCCGGTGTTCGGAAGCAGGTCAGGACATCAACCACCCCATGGGAGTTTCAAACTGAACCCATTTACAAGTTCGAGTGTTCGACGCTTTGGTGGATCTGGCTGCAGCGATCCCACGGGGGGACGATCCAGTGCGGGGTTCCGCAAGCAATCTCGCATGTCCACAGTTCCAGAGCTTCCAATGTCTCATCTTAACCCTGGCAGTCACAATCCACCCAGGGGGCAGGGTTTGATTTCCGGTCCAGATTGATCTGCAGGGCTTTGGCTGTCTCCTTGCTGCTAGACAGGAACCCCGTTTTGTCTTGTGGTCTGCAACTAGTCATGGCAGCCGTGAGGTGGAACACACCTGCCGAATCAGTCACTTCCGAGGTGATAAGCACCCAAAGTAAGGATTCTAAGGAAAAGGTCTCCCCCAACCCAGGCTCCTTCCATCACCCTCCCCAAAATGCTGAGTCCTGAGTCGTTTCCCTGAAAGATAAAGGTGAACCAAACTTTCTGGTTTTGAGTGAGAAAACCCCAAGCCCCTGCCTGGACCCTCCCAACAGGTGTTTCACAGGGATGATAGATGATAGGTTTCAACGAAGAACTACCACAAAATGCACCTCCTGGTACCAGTTCCGCTTCCATGTTTCCTGTGCCAAAACAGAGTGGACATGATTTTGTTTTTATCCTCCAATCGATTCAATCAATCCTTCTCCCCCTCCTTTCCCCATCGAAGCTTCCAAAGTTTTCTTTATTTCTTCAATCAATTCCATCCATCCCTTCCTCCATCGCCCAAAACCACACGCGTGGGGTTCCGCACGCTCTAACCAGTGCGGTCACGCTCGCCGAGCGAGCGAAAAAGACGCGTGAACGATGGGCGAAACGTGCATCGGTCCGGGAGGCTTGTCCAGCTTGTAGTCCACGAAGTTCATCACCCGACTCACCAGTTGAAACGAGGCTTCCTGCCGCGAAAAAGGTCGGTCTGAGGTCCGTCCCGGGTCACGAAAGGAGAGGTCGAAAGAGGCAACGAACGGAGTCACTGGTTTTTGGGGCTCTCAGCTGGCTTAAGTACTTGATGTCCAACACCACCGCCATTCGGGTGGTGTTTTGTACCCCCCTTGAAGACACGTGTTCCATCCAATCGGTCGCCCTTTGGGTGACTAAGCAAGGAGTCATGGTCGGAGTCGGTTTTGCTGCTTGACTGGGTGATCTGCCGACCTGGACTTCAAAGACTCTGAGAGGACAAGGTCCTGTACTCCCCGTCATCTGCACCAAAACGCTTAAACGCTTTCGCTGAACTTGCTGCACCACGGAGAGGGCCTGGACCCCGCTTTGGGCGTTACAGTGTTCGGTCCGAACGTGTTTCACCGCCCCCCCAACGAACGGAGCCGTCGTTCACCATCGGTCCGAAGGTCCGACAGAGGGGGGACAGCCGATCAACCGCTTCGGTGTTTGCTTCGGCCAAGCCGATGAACCGCTGAAACACTCACCGCATCTGGAAACACACACCGACTTAGTCTGCATTTCATCTGCCACACATCTAGCATTTGGTACGAGGTCGGTCGCAGGCACAGGAAAACCTCTCCTCTCACGCGGTCGACTGGGCTGCGGAGGGGTCCTGAGTGCGCAAGTAGCGCCGGATCTCCCTCCGCTGCTTGGACTTGCTCTCATTCATGGCCTGAGAGCGCCGTGGGCAGCACCGAACGTCCGGCTGCACAGTGCGCCCAGCCCAAGGAGTGACTCTGGTGTTTTTTCCATTGGTTTTCCCTACCTCGAAAGTCTTGCGCTACATGGTGGACACGTCGGGCGACTACTACAGGTTGAACAACCCATCTCCATGCAAGACCTGGGAGCAGTGATTCCTTTCTTAAGCTTTTTTGTAGATGTGCACCCCGAGCAGTACAAAGCAGGTCGATGTATCCATGTGTATCCACTCCCTGCCAGGACCCAACGCAAAAGAATCCAGATCATTGAATCGAAGCTAGCAAACAGTAACATTGATCCACATGGGCTGCTTGGTTAATCATCATTCACAAGCCAACTTGTTAGTCTTTCTTATTGTACCTGTTCGAAAGCTGACTTGCACCCAAACAGGACTTGCTCCATCTGACTCCCCAAAACGTCTTGGCGCCACACCTCCGCCGGAATCCCTTCACCACTTTCTCGCGGTTCCCACGCGCGCTGCGCAAGCGCTCAGAAAAACGCTCGTAAAGGGCAAGGTGCGAAAAGCTCGATCATCGTAAAGGAGATACGTGTGATGGACGAGCCCAAGATCACGACCCAAAAGCCGGCATACCTTTTTGGACTGCACGACCACCACGCAGAAGCACGAGACCGAGAACGCGTGGGTTCTTTTTTTGGGGTGGGGTTGGTTGCTTTGTTCGGGGTGGTGAAGTTGAAGAAAAAGATAGGGTGTTGCCTTTGAGAAAGCCTGATTTGCCATCTGCAATCCCAAGCACCAAAAGTCCAACAGCCGAGTTTTCAACATGTCCAAAACAATCTCATCATGACCCTGGGGTTCCAACAACTATTGCTTCCATGGTTGTTGCCAAACAACACGTGAGCGATCGCCAAAACCTATGGGCACATTTGTGGAACTCCATATGTTGGTATCGCTTTTGGGAGGGCGCTATATTGCTTTACAGTGATTCGGATGCCTTTGTCATATTTCTTGAGGATTTCCTTTGAAAACATATGGGTAGTGGGAGAAAAAAGAAAAAGAGAGAGAGAGAGTTTTCCATTGACACATTAGGGCTTCCTTCCCGTCCCCCTCCACTGTGGTTCTTTTTCTAAAGCTCTTCATCTGTAGCAAACTTCAGAGGCACTGTGAAAATGATACGAACATGAAACGAAAGGGATCCACTCATCTCGACCACATTTTGATCATCCAAGGGTATCGCTTTGGTATCGCTTCATGTGAAGCGAAAACAACGCCAAGAAATGGATTTCCAGAGCTTTCGTCTGACAAGGTTGCAAACTTGGTTTGACTCAAATGATTGAAGTGTACCTTGTGAAGGTATCGCTTTTGGGGGGGTCACTAAATGGCTTTACAGGTTTTTGGATGATTTCAATGAACAGGTTCCTCTCACATCAAGATTTGTGCACAGACCCTTTAGGTCGTTGCTGACGTTTTTTACGATGGATTTTTTGAGAAACCTTGGTATCTGCTTGAGTCCTTTTGCTGGGAGGATGATGCCCTATGATACCCGGATAAACCCGGTCGATGATTTCATGGTTTCCTGGCGACATGTCCCCATCATGCAGGGGGAAGCCTGAGTGCTCAGCCGAAAGGAAGAACATCGAGTCCCCACAGTCTGAGAATCGAGTCAAAGTCAATGTTTCCCCCACGCTTGGTCCCCAGTCTAAAGAACGTGGTTTCATGGTTTTTCATGGGCCCGAGATCGACTTCTCCTTCTTCGACCGAACCCATTCGGACGGCCCAGTCGATGTTTGAATCCCATCGCATGGCTTCGAGTGGCAAAATGTCGAAGCCCCGCTCGATGAGATTCTCCTGACGACGTGACCCGGTGAGTCTTCGTGTGACGTGACCCGCGTCGCACGTTGGCTCCGGCGGACGGTGGGCGGAGGGTGGACGGAGGGTGGTGGCTCCACCTAAACTTGAGAAAAACATATAAACAACTTCTCCAATGCCAGGGGATCCACCCACAGGCAAAATCAATGGCCACATCCAAAAGTTGCAAAAAACAGATAGGCTTTGGGCATAGAACATCCAGACTTCAAGCATGGTATCATGGGAATACCCCATTCTTTGACAACTTGCACCCTGTTTTAATGACCTGCCCACCTTCAAGCTGCATTTGAAGGCCTCCCAATGCTTTTGCGGTGAAACAATTGAACCCCCCCGCATGGGTCTTCGACCATGAGCAGAATGGACGCCCCCACAAGGCCAACCGATTGGATGGGCCACCGGAGGGGAATCCGGTGTTCATCGCCCAAATTGGCTTCAAAAACCTTCGCCTGCCTCGGCCAGTTTTTACAGGATGTTCAACCAAATGTCCTCTCCCAGCAATGGAAGTGGGAACAATGGCCCTTGGAAAGACAATACTTTCGAACAGGGGGTTGTCCACTTCCATGCTTGTTGGAGAGGGTAGCTTACCTGGCCTGTTGCTTCGAACTCTGCCCGACCCTCTGCTGCAAGGGGCTGGATCCATCCGTGGTGGTGAGACGGGCAACATGACGTACCTCGGAGGCACATCGGCGGCCGGGTATCTATGCGGACGAAGGTGTATCACATGGAAGTGGCCGGCTCCTCTTCCCGATTTCGGAAGACCCGGACCATCCTGTCTCGGTGTCCTGGCTGGAGATCGCTCATACTGAGTAACGTAAGGTCCATTGGAGACGCGTGGAGAGACCCTTAGATGGTTAGTCCAGTCAGGTGACCGCCGGTGACCCAGCCGGATGGTGGTAGAAGTCCTTCGGATTCGGATTTCGGGTCCAGCAAAACCGAATTCGAGGCTGAATCCCAAGACGAAGCGAGCTGTATGACCACGGATTTGACAGCAAGGTGGACAGGCGATGTTGTCCTCCTGTCGGCACACCGAAGCAGAGGACAACCGGAGAAGGTGGGTCCGTTCGTGGGCTCGTGACGCCGAAATCCATTTCGAACATCGCCTGGGGGGCCGTGTGAGTTGTTTCTTGGGTTTTCCATCACAATCACCAACAGAGGTTGAAGAACCCGAACTAGCCTATCCCATATAGGTACCCCAGGTAGCTACCGGGTCCCAGTTCAGGTCACTGGCTACCTCTTGGCACCTTGGTGCATGGCTGGGATCAGCTTGCTGTCGGGCCTGGGCCATGGCCGATTCCCCAAGTTCCTGCTCTCACCGTCGTTCTTCCTTGGGCCATGGAGATTCGACCGGGTCACCGTCCGGCTGCTAGCTGTCGGCCGATCTCGTGCTGATGAGTGACCTGAAGGCATGGAGGTACTGAACCACGGGAGAGCTATAGGCAACCTCGCTGAGGCTGATCCAATTGTTCTCATCCATCTGGCCAATGCCAAACCACAGACACGACCTCAGCTGCTGCCAGCTGTCAGCTGCGGATCATTCAGAGCAGCAAGGACAAACAAGACTGACTTGTGCAGCCAAACAGACTGCGCAGGACTTTTGGAGCACGAGGCTGGTTACTGGGATCCGGAGACCCTTTTCGGAGACCCATCCATGGTCGGAACTCGGACTCAGCAGCACTCAGCAGGACTCAGGGGGACTCGGAAGATCAACCCGCAAACCTGGAGACTCAAACAATCCAAAGACACAAAGCGGACGTTTCCGATTCCCCCCGACATCCGGATGCGCCGGACTCCGTGGGCGATCTCGATGGGGCGCGCGGCGTGTTGCAAGCGCGTCTTTCTGGGAACCGAGGACCGGCCACCTCCAGGAGTCACAGGACCCCATCTCCCTGTCGCAAGTCCCACAAGGCTTGGATGGTTCGATCCATCAGAAACAGATTCCAAATTTCGCCGAGCAAGCCCATCAATGGAACAGTTGACTGGGTTTTCTAGTGTAGAACAAGATGGTTTTGTAGTGTCAAAAGATTGAGCTGGTTTTGCAGTAGAAACTCCTTAGTAAAACAATGGTTGGTCAGTAAAGGCTATTAAATCAATGGTTGTTGGAAGTCTAGGGGAAAACATATCTGAACATCGAATTTGTTCTGGGACCCGGCTCTACAGGTTGCCACTTGAGACCTCTTCAGATTCAACAGGCCTCAACTCACCCTGGCGCCCAGTGGAACATCGCCGCAAGCTCAGATCGGCGACCGCAACAAGAGAAGCGAGGACCCAAGCCACGCCATGTGTTGAATGAGCACGGTCACGGTGATGGTGTTCATCAGCGTCACCACCAGCATGGCCCTGAGCAATGGTCAGTTCTACACCGCGATCATCGAGGGAAGCAGGTCTCAAGTGGCCGGTGATGGAGGATACACACGAATTCCGTGGGGCGAATGCAACATGGCAAGACATACGGGTCACCAGAGGAGAGACGCAAGCGGCTGAAAACATGCGGGAGGTGGAGTAGCCCCGTTAGAGTTCTACGCCAGTCGTGCAAACCTCTCTACCTCTCTATCTCTCTCTCTCTCTCTCTTTGCCTGGCTGTCTCTGTCTCTGTCTCTGTCTCTGTCTCTGTCTCTCTCTCTCTGGCTTAGCCCTCAGCCTGAGAAAAAGCACACCAAATGGTAGGGGCGCTGTGGAACGGGAACACCAAACCCCAACCAGAAGTTGAAATTTGACTTTAGGACCCTCCATGGCATAAACATCAAGCTGCGGGCTTCCAGGAACTAAGTGAAGATATCTCTGGTGATGTTGTTTCACCAAGTCCTCCCACCAAGGAAGCAGTCCACCCTCCGCATTTCGGTTGAGGATCCACTGACGCCCCGTTGATGCCGCATATTCTGAAAGAATACCTTCCAGCTTGGCCATCCTGAATGCAACGATTGGATCCTTCACCCGATCCTGGCATCTATAGCAGGATGTCATGCTTCTTGGAAAAGGGGCCTTTTCAAACCAAAACCTGCCGTGAAAGCTCAAACAAAAGTGACACCGAGTCAGGGAAAGCAGGGGCGAGTGGGAGTCTCTCTTTCGTCTCAGCGATGTTTTTTCCTCTGCGGGTCTTTCCTCTGAACTTGGCCACGCCTGGCCCGCTGCTGCAATGCCAAACTTGTTGATGTATAATCCAAACAGGGGGGTTTAGCAATCAACAGTCTACATTGGCCATGGATTTCCAACCACAAAAGACCATTGTTTACGAAGGATTTTGGACTATAACACCAGGTCAACCTTTAGCAAATAGCCTTGCAAGGCTAGGGTTTCCCTGTGAGTGGCCCTGGCATGCTAAACTGAAGGCTACCAAGAGAGGTTGAGAGACCATATAGGACCCTGGTCTGTGGTACATATGGGATGGGCTATAGGGCTACGGTTATATAGGCGAGTTTCACCAGTGAGTTTCACCATGCCAACCTCGTGGAGTTGAAGCTTCGAAACCTTGTAGAAGCTGCCAACCCGCGTCGTGGCGCGTCTGAGCCTGCAACCCCCATAGGCTTGTGACTTCGGTGGCGCTGCTCCCTTCGGTTGCGCAGTTCAAAAAGGGTGGGTTTCATATGGTTTCATTGCATTCTCCCTTCCCTCAAGGCGCGCTCTAAAGCTTCTGCCTCCAGCGCTTGCTGGTGAATCGACCCCTTAGCCTTCAAAAACATTAAAACTATGGTTGAGCTGATTTTGTAGTGTTTAATTACTGTACCTGGACATTCCAACTGCCAAATATTTCTGATGGTTTAGATCGTTTTGCATTATTTTTTGCGGATTTTTGTGGTCGTTTGCGGGTTTGTTGCGTGCGTTTTGCACTAATTTGCGATCGCTTTGGGTCAATCAAAACTGCCAGAATTATATTTGGTCGTTGGAAGGCCCTTAGTAATAAAACAGCTTGGTTCTTCGGGATTCCAACCATGACATCAACTGTGGGCCAGGAATCTTAAGAAGGATGCAGAACGCCTCTGTCGGATGCAGGACGCCTGCGCTCCGCCCTTCTCCGAGGGGCTTCGCCAGGCGCACAAGCCGAGTGATGCGCAGCATCCGTGCGAAGCGCGTGGCGGACAAGTCCGTTAAGGAATCCTTGGGGGCTGAGCTTTGGCATCGGATCCAGAGGTGGTTGAAGAACCCGAGTTCGACTGTCTAGGAGGGGGAACGGTCTAGATGGCCGAAGTATGCATCCAAACAGCCTGACCACCAGTGCTTGGACCTCAAAACGTCCTTGTTTTCCTCCAAGCCCCTCCCCTAGAATTCGAACGTTTGGATTTGATATAATCTTTCCGAACAACCCATGTTTCACCAAGGATTTTACACCACAAAACCAAATAGACCATTTAAAGTATTGTCTTTGAAGATCTTTGAAGGCTAGGGCGTCCATATGAGGGTCTGGCCCCTCTTAGGAGTGTTGGTCTTCACTTTCGATTCTCTCTTCGGGATCGATCCCACCACAAAAACCACCAGGAAAATGCCACCGAGAGGATTGCATGACTTGCACATTGGACCTGGAGCATTTTGGTGACCTGGAGCATTCTCGTCCAGGGACTTGCTCACACATGTCGCGACACCCGATCCGATACGAAGGACTGACCTACAGAGGTAGCCAGTGACCAGGTCACTAGGACCCGGAAGCTACCAGGAGTACCCAACTAGGAGAGTCGAACGTTCGGGTTCTGACCCACCTCGGGAGGTCGATGGACTTCGCAAGTCGAAAGGTCGATGGACTTCTTTCGATGCCGACCGGACAGGGACCACCTCGACAGGGTGGGACGCCGGCGGGCGGGTGGCATCGGTGGTCGCGTGTCCTCCTGCGACCTCCGGTCGGTCCCAGTCGGTACAGTGCGGTTTGGGACAGGTGAACACGTCGGAGATGATGGAAACACGATGAAACACGCGAAAAAGACGAGGGATCGTTGGAGGGAATCTCGAATCTACGGAACAACCCACGCCGGCGCCAAGTCCAGTCGGGCCAAGGGCCAAGTCCAGTCGGGCTGAACCTGGTCTCTGACCTCATTGAGTACTGGTTTTGCATTTGTCCCGGACACAGTCAACTGAGGTCCGTAAGACCGGGATCTATATGGAACAACTCGCACCGATTGGGTCAAATCCTCATCATTCCCTGCTTTTGGCGTTTGGGACTGTAGTCTGCATGGTGGTTGATTTGAGCGGTTCGCGCAGATGCGTCGCAAATGAAACTCAAATGCTGCCAAACAGCAAAGGGCCAATGGATAGCATGATGGCAAGGGGACTTCCGCAGTGACTCCCGGTCTGACCAAACATGCCCGTCTCCACCTCATACCTAAAACATCCTAAAACCGACCCCAGACTTCAAGACTTCAAGACTTGGAGTTGAGACGCCAGGAAAACCCAGGGTCAACACCTGTAGGTCTCCCAGCCCAACTCCCAGGTCCCTCCTCCATCCCGGAACCACCGATGAAACGACGCCCAAACGAAGCCCCAGCGTCGACCAGCGTGTGAACGGCCGTCACGTAGTCCAAAGCCACCAAACAAAGGTCCAAGAAAAACCATGTGGAGAGGTAGTGCTTGCAAATCCTTGGATGACCGATCATGACTGGCCGGCCTGCGAGAAATTCAGGCAGCTTGATTTGAAGGCTAAATGGAGGGTGTGTGGAGAAAGGGGGTCAGCAAAAATCGCTTGTACGAAGTTAGTGCATCAAAAATACCTTCCACGAAGCTCTGCGAAGGTTTCTGGGATTTCGTTGCAGTCAGTTCTGCTACTGGCCCACCATTCCACGAACTGTCCACGAATAGCCTTGGGTTCTACGAATGTCCCGCGCCTTCCACGATGTTAGTAGAATAGGTTTTTGCAAAACCCTTTCTGTGCACTACCCTTCCGTTTGCCTCTGATGATTCCAAACCACTCTGGCAAACTCACCTCTCGAAGCAAAATCGCCCACAAACGTAGCCCAAAACCAAAAGCATGGCACCCCCCCCCAAACCAGAACATCCTCTAGGACCCTAGGACGATCCACATCAACAACATCCAAACCACCCAAATCCAGGCATCATACGCTGCGAGGTGATCAAAATGCCCTTGTCAAAATAACTGGTGTGGAAGTTCCTGAGTCGGCACAGCTCAAACCGCTTGACGCTGTCCGGCGGTCGACGCTGCCCGGCGACGGCGATGGTCTCGGGTCGGAGGAGGCACACCGGGGACCGTTGAGCTCTTCTTTTTTGACCATTGGCCTGGCGGTTGGGGCCCTTGGATGCAGCGGTTGGGCTGGTCTCTAAGCCGGTGAGTAACTCAAGACATTAAGACTCAGCCCGGTGGGAAACATGACGGGCCTCAAAAGTAGCTCTTCAAGGACGAGCGCGTGCCTTTCTCGCCTTTGGGCATCGATGTATGGAATAGATTGCCTACCGATGTTTCTCGAAAAGCAAGATTGAGGCCTCGGCCAAGAGTCTCAGGCTTTCTGTCACTGGGGACCCTCGAAAGTCTCGAAAGGTCAATTGATCCCTCAAACTACTCCAAGGTAGGTAAATATGCCACCATCCCATGGATGCTCTGGGGTTTTGCAGGTTTTGGACGCCCAAAACGCCAACGAACAAATCACCACCTCCTGTGTTCCGAAGTCTGATCAGATGCTCTCGGACCCTTCGATTTTGCTGGACATGTCATGGACAGATGTTCTGTCCTACCACCGGGTGCGGGTCAAAGATTGTGGGTCTTCCGTGCCTGGTGGATGGGATGGGATGCGGTCGAATGAAAGGATTTTCTGGGTCTTGCTTTTCTTGACCAAAGGATTCAACTCCTCCCCATGCCAGGGATGTTTTTTCCACAAAAAAACTTGGTATCACCATGTATCACAAAAAAAGGAACCATTAGGAACCCCTCCGTGCCAAAACCCCAACGCCCAAACTATCATCGGGAACCCTAGTATCTGCAGCACGGATCTTTTTGTGCGGGAAACAGAATCCGATCCAACAGGGGACGATGGCCTCCACCCTTAGGCCCTAAGAGCGATGGCCTCCCACTCATGTTAAGCTTCAGGACGATGTCCAACGTCCAAAAGACCACGCCAGTGATGAAGAGGCCCAAAAGCAGCAAGCTGCTGGTGCCGGTGGTGTCTTTCTGCCAATTCCAAGCCAAAGACACCGGCAACAGGACAGCATCAAGGAACAGCAGTAGGATGCCGATGGTATCCTTAGGACTCAGGTGCAGCAAATGGTGTTGGCCAGCTGCAACTGGGTGGTAACTTTAAATATGGCCATCGTCAGGCTCGAGCTTGGAAGAATTCTAGAATCGTCCTCTGATACTGTAGTGTTTGTGGATCGAAGCATGCTAACTGGCAGACACTCCCTGTGAGTATATTATATGACGGACTTATATACATTCACCCCCAAAACTACCCCAATCTTTGCATATATTCAATTAGCATGGAGTGTTTGGGATTGAGAAACCCACAGGTTACTCTTCCTTCGACCCGTGGCCTTTGGATAGCACCCAATTCTTGAGCCAAGCCGTATAGATCAGAGTGGAGAACCAGGGAGGACCACCGCACCGCCAAACATCAGTACAAGTCCGTTTGCGGTGAAACTCACTGGGAGTGCGCCTGAAGCGGTGCCTCAGTGTGGGACCTCTCAGAGCTCGCGGCCACGCGTGCGGCCACCCAGGGAAGAACGCCTCACCTTCGATCTTCTGGCCCCTCAAGTGGTGAGCCGGAGACCGAGGTCTCCTCGCTCCTTGTTGGCTCCCTTCTTAGGAGACCATGCCTTCCCCGAGTTCCGGGGCCTCCTAAGAACCAGCTAGCAGCTAGCACTGCAGCTAGCACTGCAGCTCTGAAGGCTCTCAGTTCGATGCTCCGTGGCCTATATCAACTTGTCACTCCTGGTTCTTCAGTTCGTTTTCCCGAGGATTCTCCGTGGCCGTTGGAGGTCATAGTCACAGGCTGAAGACCCAACAGGTCGGTCGGTCACTGAATGTCAACTGAAGAAGCGCGGTCTTCAGCCGCTCCGAAGGGCGCAGCGCGGCAGCGCGGCGCGTATACTTTTGGTCGCAAAGCATCGGGGGGGCGGAAGAGTTTTCCCAATGCGGAGAGCAAGCAATTGGACCTTCGAAACAGAAGAATGAACCAATTCCTAGCCAAACTCCCCAGGAATCCATCATCCAGCAAAGGGGACGGGATGTTTTTGGTATGCCATAGCGTGGAAAACATCTGGCCAAACTTATAAAGGGATTTCCCACTGTTGTCCGCGCGTCTGATGCCTTTGGACGGCGGTTTCCACCCACCGCCGTCGACTGGTCGGATGTGTCGGTTTTTCCGGCCGAGTGGCCCAGGACATCCGTAGCTGGCCACCCGGATGGAGCGACCGAAGGAACAAATGCGCCCTGTGTGCTGGACCGCGGCGCAAGGCACAGGTCTCATGAGATGGAAGAATGCATGGAAGTCAACCATAAATTGGGACGTGATCTCACAAAGGGAGGATGGATGTTATCTTTTTAAACAGCTCTCTCTCTCTCTACCCAACACGTCGTGGCATCCAACGGAATCTTCATCATTCACTCATCTTCGTGGACAACACAAGGGGCCGTCGGGATACGGGATTCATGACGCCATACTTCTGGGAAAAATCCAAGTCGCTTCTGGCGCTACTTGCACCCCTGTCACAGCTCTTCTCATCAATCTGAGGTGGGTTACTTTCTTCACAGCCCATTTGGCAGGGGTGGGGAGCTCCCTGTACTATGGCCCCTTAGCTCCCTCTTGAGCAGTACCATCCACGCACAGTACGTCGAGCCGGAAACAGAGTACGGCAAAGCCTGGAAGAGCCTTTGAACTATACCACCTTCGGATGACATGGGATTTAGAAAACATACATGGGAATTCACGGGGAATTCACACCTTCCCAAGTCATCTGCCTGATTACCAGCAGAGGTTGAAGAACCCAAGTTCGACCACCCTATCGGTACCCCAGGTAGCTACCGGGTCCTGTTTACCGTCACTGGCCACCTGTGTTGGTCCCCAGTTTTCGTTTTCGCCTCCTCTTGACCGAGTCGCAGGCCAGAGCGTGTGACGTTCTTCAAGCTGGGTCGTGCACTGACGGCACTGGGCTTCATCTTCGCAGCGTTCCTGCTGCGACGGGGCGAAGCAGCCGGACCTGGTTTGTTGTGCTTTCAGGCCAAGAGAGGTAGCCAGTGACCAGGTCACTAGGACCCATCACCTGGGGTACCCTGGCCTGGGATAGTCTAGTTCGGGTTCTTCAAACCTCTGTTGGGGTGTTTGACATGCTAGATCCTTTACTTACTGGGCGGCCACCATGCTTTGGGATGCTGGCGCCCGGATGTTTGTCATGCTGTCATGGCGTTTCATGGTGGCCCGAGACGCGGATGGATCTGACCGCCGGGTTGAGAGATCGGCGAGACACCGGTCTCACCACACTGCACCACCTGACGCCAGTCACACCATCCAAGTCTTGATGCAAACCCCCTGGTGCGACTGGGCAGGAATGGGCAGGAATGCCAAAGGCTCTAGTGAGCCTGAAACCATGACCATGACTGCTCAAAGGCACAGAAGGCTTGGATTTGGAGAAAGCACTTGAGACGCCTGCGTGGCCCTGCACCCCTTGGTGGTGCACCTAGCGGCTCCATCTGGCTTCAAAAAAAATCACGTCATATGTCATATGCTGAACCAGGCGTAGATTGTAGACCCCATGTAGACTCAGACCCTATCATTGTTGAGTTGTGCACATCTTGAACGATCTTTTTGGAGAGCTGCCCTGAACGATGCAGCCAAGAGATGGGCTGCATAGGCCATGTCGAACGGTTTTCTCGACGTCGAACGGTCAGAAGTCTCATGGGTTTTCCGTTGCAAGGTCGACTGCGCTGATGTGACCAACATGATCCCCACAGGTTGCGTCTAGCCTGGCCTCCTCAAGCTGAGTGACCTGGTTTGCTCATGAAGATGACACATGAATCGACTGAGCCATTCCTACCCCAACTTGCCAAGTCTTCGATTGCCATGTCGAGCCATGTCATTCGCCTCTAAGAGTCGTCCGAAGAAGAAAACCCAATCCGCCTCCCAGTGACAGAGCCTGGAATTCACACATGTTCACACCCACCTGCCATTCACCCGCCATCCTTACCTCCCCAAAGAGTTTGAGGTTAAGAGATCTGAACTAGGACCCTTTTTGGTGGTTATATGGGATGCGCAATAGATACGTAGGGCTGTGAAACACCTCTCTTCCCTCTGCGCTGGGGCCCACCTCCCACCCACCACCCGAAAGCGCCTGATCTCTGCAATGGCCTGGGTCGAGTCGCTCTGCATCGAAAGCTGCAGCCAGCGGTTGTGCAAGCGGAAGTCCGTCGCCAGGTCACTCCGCAGGCTGTGGATCGGCCCTGGGCTTGAAGTTTCCCCGCTGGAAACACGGTGGGATCGCCGTGCTTGTGTTTCCACAGCGGTAAACACGGTGGTCGCCGTGCTGAACGGAGGTTTTATCGGCCCTGAATGGTGACCCGCTTCCAAACGGTCGGATCGCGGATTCGCGGCTTCGCAGATCGCGGGAGAAGAGGTTTCCAGGAGCAAAAGAACAGCTGGCGAACACCGGCCCGTGTGGATTTTCCATGAAAAAAACGAATTTCCAAAGGCAGTGGTTGGAGAATCCCTCTTTTTCGGAGCACCAGAATCCAGCAGCTCATCATCTCAGGGGTGGTTCCCAGGAAGCTCAAGCTCTTTGGATCGAGAACGCACCAACCATCCATGGTGTTTATGGGCGACGCCGAGGGGGCCTAGCCTGGCTGAGAACCAGTGCAAAGACCGAAAGAGAACACCCATTGGCAGCGCTAGGTATTGTAGACGGTTGATTACACCAACCCCCCCCCCATTTGGACAGTAATTACGCATGGGGTTTTATCCATTCACCGTTTACATTACGCATTGTCCCCGCAAATCTCCAGGCTTCATCTCCCAAGCCGTGGGCACCGCTTTGGAGATGAACCACGGAGTCAGATCGGCGCATCAGATCTGATTCTGACAGGATTCTGACTGCTTCTGACCCTGAAGACTAACATGGAACCTGAAAACCCACTGCTTTGTAGATGGAAAACGGTCTGATGACCTGGGGTGCTCAGGTAAACCCCGGGCCCCATGGGTCCATGGGTCCGGAAGTGAGTCAAGATCCGCTCGAGCTGGGTTTTTACGGGATTGGTGGTGCCCACCTTGGATCTAGAAGGGTGGACTCCGGAACAACCATGGTTTTTAGATGTTTTTAGACTGCACTAGCTCCACCGAGCTCTGGGAAGAATGATTGAAGGATACTGGGAAGAAAACACACACATGTTTGTTGCGTTTCACCATGCTTTCACCCACCCACCCGGCTTTGATCTCCCAGTGGCCCACGCTGATGTGACGCCGTAAGGTGCGGGCTGTCACTTGCTGTTGATGACGACTGAGCGCTTTGCTCGAGCGTGGCGGAAATGGGCGCTTCGGTTGTGGCATGTCTCGGGCTGGGCATCCCTCCCTATCTCTCTCTCTCCATTGCCATCTGTTCGAGTTCAGATGGTGTGAAGGCAACATACATTTTTTTTTCAGCTATGGCTATATCAATCATCTGCATGGTGTAGCGAATAATGCTGCTACAACAAATGTTGCAGGTGGTTCAGTCTGCAAGTCGGATTGATAATGATTGACAATGGCAAAATATGGCAAACATGGACCTGGATTGTTGACTTTCCAACTTTATCACCCATATGTCACCCATTTGGAACTTCCAAGCCCAACCTGGAGGTAGCAACTTACTTCCAAAGTGAACTTCCCGCGCGCTTCGCGCCGAACCGAACTGGGCGCGAAGCGCTTCGGCGTCACACACGGGTTCGGCGGGTGCCGCCTGATACGATGTTCCGCCAAGGCTGGGGGCTCTGTCGCCGAAGGGAGCGCCTGAGCAGCGCAGCGATGTGGGGGATGACCAGGACAGGGCCTGTCAGAGAGTGCGGGGTGGTTCTACACCATGTTTTGACATGTGGGGTCAACTCTCCTGCTTCACCAGCTGAAGGGCCAAATCGCCTAAAAAACTTGATGCTGCCCAGAGAGGTGGAAGTGAAGGGAGGGTCGTATCACTGTGAGAAGTCTGTGTCAGGCTATCCATGCTTAACCAAAGGTCCGCTGAATGTCTAGGACCAGGAAGGAGTACAGAACTCTTGGTTTTAGACCCCTTCCAAAGTATGAAAGGCTGGTGGGACCTCCAGTTCCTTTCCAAGGCACCCCAACAATATCAAAAACACTGTGAATCAATATCGTTATTTATTTTTATGTGCAGAGAATGAGCTGTACAATATTTATATATGCACATTTTAAATATTGTTGTATTATTACAAAGAATGTTTAAAAACTATATACTAGTATACATGCATTGGAAGTTGGAAAGCTTTGCGTCCACTGACCGCCGCCATAGGGTTGTGGGTCCTGGGGCCCTGTGAACGTCACTGAGCATCCACAGCAGCTTCCAAATCCAATGTGACCGTCGACCTGTCTTAGTC
This sequence comes from Durusdinium trenchii, assembly GCA_963970005.1. NCBI lineage: Eukaryota > Dinophyceae > Suessiales > Symbiodiniaceae > Durusdinium > Durusdinium trenchii. The sequence goes on from CAXAMN010010225.1 coordinate 111,625, forward strand.
GTCACAGGCAGACATGTTAAAAGCAAAACCAAACCAAACCAAACCAGACAAACCAACGAACTAACGAACCAACCAAACCAAACCAAAACAAACCAAGCCAAGCCAACAAATACACTTTATGATATGATGTGTGTCGAGCTCCTTCTCCAGGAATCACTTTTTCCATCTTTTTCCTCCACCACAACGCCTCCCCCGCGCCTTCGGGAACCAAGAACCACGCGCCTCAACCACAAAACCTTTCACCCCGAGCTGACCGAGCCGGGCCGGGCGCGATCAGCAAGGCGGCTCCACCTCGCCCGACCTCGGCCCGTCCTCCGCGGAGCTCCGCACCGAGGCACCCCGGACATGTCGCCCGAGCCCTTGGAGGTCCAGCGCAGCGCGGCGAAGGCCTCGGTCGGTCGGTCGGTTCGCGGCGGGTCAGGTGGAGATCCCAGGGTGTCAGGTCAGGTGGAGATCTTGGAGCCTCACCTAGGAGTGGATAGAAAAGGAAGTCTGGTTGACTGTTTGGAGCACCATATATATACCTTCTGCAAGTTTCTTCGCATCCTAAGTAGATAGCTCATTCACCATCACCGTGCAGTTTGGGATCAAAAGGGTCGTGAGCCGAGCGGCCACCTGTTTCGTGCACGCCGAGAGCCTGCCGATTTCCTTTAGGTGTCTTTCGACTTAGGTGGCCCCAGATCTTTGACTAGAGCAATAGTGACGCCGGCTGACCGCCTGCTTTTGTGGTTGCTACCTGCACGGTAGCGGAGCCTGCGGGCTCGTGTGAGAAAGGTGAATGATGATGTCATGGTACTCAGCACCGCCAGGCCGTGTTGAGTCTTCAGGTGGCAACCAAGGGGCGATTCTCAAGAATCGCGATGGGGTGCCGGTGTGGTCGGGAGACAGCTCCACCTTCGAAGAGTTCGTCGAAGCCTGTCTCCTGTATGAGCAGACCGTGGTCAAAGAGAAGCGATACCTTTGTGGGCCTCGAATTGCCAGTGAACTGTCTGGATCAGCCAGACGCATCCTGATTGGCAAGTCAGCGGACTGGCTGTCCTTCGATGGAGGGGTCCGTCGATTAGTGGCAGCTCTTCGTGCTGAAAGGGGCCAATCCAAGGTTCCTGAAATGAGCGAGCTGTTGATGAAGTACTTCAAGGGCACCAAACGCCAGCGGGGCGAGGGCATGAGTGACTTCGTGATGAGAAAAGCCGAGGCATACACCCGGGCACAACAGTCAATGGCCCGGTATCAACGAGAACATCCAAAGAAGCCAAAGTCAGTGAACTCAGATCCAAGATCTCAGCATTCATCAATAGCTGGCCCTCAGAGAACCTGGAAGGCTAGGAACAGTCAATCTCTGCAGGAGCAGTCCTATGAGTTTGAGAATGAGGGGTACGACCTTGCGACGGAGGAGGATGATCCCTGGGCGCAATGGCATGCGCATGATGAGTGGGAAGAAGCCCACTCTCACCAGTCCAGGAGCCATCATACTGAGTCCTGGAAACAGTCCGACACCCTGGAATGCAGTTGTGATGAGCTCCCAGAGATTTTGCCAGATTTCATCCAAGGCTGGTACCTCTTCATGGACTCCGGCTTGGACGTGATGGAAAGAAATGTTCTCCAAGCTGACCTACAAGGTGATTTCAGTGTCCGAGCCGTGGAGACAGTGTTGAGGAAACACTGGACGGATGCGGACGTCAAGCGCCGCGACATGGAGAAGGGCAAGTACATGGCCCACATGACGGAGGACCACGACCCGGAGGAGGACAAGGTCTTCTGGAGCGAGCTTGATACAAATGGCTTTTGATGGAAGAGGGCTTCACCACCGTCCATGGAAGTGGAGCAAGAGAAAATGGTGGAAGCCTACGCCGTGATGCAGGAGGCTCGACAGACACTGAGGGAGGCCAGAGCTAAACAGCATGCCGTCCGAATGGCACGGCAGTACTACCCCGTCAAAGGGAAGGGCAAGGGCAATGAACCTCAAAGCCTGTGGAAGCGACTTGGCAAAACGCCTCCACGGATGCAATGTTTCTGATGTGGTGGCCCACACAAGGTGGCCGAATGTCGGGAGAAGCCTGCTGACCAGTCAGCCCGAACACCCAGGAGCAGGCACCTTTCGTCTTCTTCACCGACACGGTGGGGGAGGCGCTCATGGGCGAGTCCCAGGCCACCATCTCTACCCAGGATGTGATGCTGCAGGGAAAAGCTGTCATTGACGGCGGAGCCACGAAAACCATTGGCTCCATTGTCGCCCTCTCCAGGGTTGCAGATCTGAATGAATCCATCGGGGTGACTCTGGGGTGCAACAAGTGGACCTTGCTGACCGGCCAGTTTTTGGGTTTGGAAATTCCTCGAAGGACCAGTGCGCCTCAACGGCATCATTACTGGTCCCGCTCGGTGGCAAGATGGGCACTCTCAAGGTGCACGCCTTGGACAAAGGCCAAGCGCCAGTGCTGCTGTCAATCAGCTCCTTGAGAAGCTTAGGCGCCGTGATCGACTACGCATCGGATCGCGCAGTCTTCCGGGCAGTGGATCCGACCAAAGTGGTGCGCCTGGAGCGCACGGCAGCTGGACACCAAGTGCTGCCTCTCACGACGGATGCCTATGAGACTGCCCGCAGCTTGCGAGCGCCGCTGCCGTGCTTTAGTGATCTCGAATAGGGATATGACCTTTCCATCCCGTCGCCTGCGCAGGGTGGAAAGGACAGCGTAGCAGCAGGAATGGTTTTTCATGGACATGTCATGGTAGATCATGGTAGTCAGTTGGGATGCGAACCAAACCCCGATTATGATCAACATGAAACTCTTCAGCCCGGCTTCCATGGGAGAGAACGAAACCAAGGCCTCAAAACAGAACCCATGCCACGTGTGTCGCATACATCACATGATTGCGCACATCACACTTTTGGTACAGACCCTAGTCAGTGTCAGAGCTCAGAGCCACCCGATACTTCGTCACGCACTCAGGTCACGGAGGACCATCGATCTCAGGGTGTCGTGAAACCTGCGCTCGGTGTCATCGATCGGCCACCGTTGAGTGAAGTTGATGAAACATCCGCAGTCGTTTCCGCTTCGTTCTTTGGAAAGCACGACCTCTCTCCCGAAGCTTGTGGTGATCATGGTGTCCCGCATGACCCGTGTGGAGCTTGGCGAGCGTCTCCAGAAGTACCATGGGGAAGTGGCTCCAACCAAGTGGACTCGGGCACAATTGCTTCATCGACTCAGCGAGCTCGAGGGAGAGGTGATCTTGGAGCCAAAGAGCAAGGAACTCAGCCCATTGAGGACTCTCGAAGTGGCCATCAACAAGGCTTCAGCTCGGAAGGCAACCCTCCAGGAGTACCTGACGGTCAACATGGGCATGACCCTGACGGGCACCGAGACCATTGCTCAGCTCAAGGTGAAGGGCCTGAACCAGGCCTATGTGATGGCAGCTCCTCATCCCACGGACTTCGTCGGGTTCGGCAAGCATTGCGACAAGAAGTACGAGGAGATCTGGATGGAACAGCCCAGCTATGCTCGCTGGGTGATGCAGACCTCCAAGGAGGACCCAGAGAGCAGCATGAAGCTTCATCGCTTGGCCAAGTGGCTGGAGGAGATGACGGAGCTGGAGCAAGTGACGGAAGCCACAGCAGAGCATTCCAAGAACCCGAAGAAGGGCTACCCAGTCAAGAAGAAGGACGCAGAGAAGTCCAGTTCATCCTCATGAGATGATGGAAATGGCGTTAGCCTTGAAGGCGCTCACCAAGGAGGTGGCCGACATGAAGGAGGATCGGGAGATGCGCCGGAAGCAACCCTCGGCCGCCACCTCAAGCGACTGGGAGAAAACCTCCCAGATGCCAGTGGATCAGTAGACGGTTCCAAAGGGTTTTTCTCCGAAGGCTTGGAAACTCTCTTGCCTGCACCTGAGGTGGTGCTCAGTGAGCGAGAAACCAAGCTACTGAGCCTTCAGGCCATGGAGGAGCTCCCCGCTACATCTGGGGAACTCATCCGATATGAACGGCCCTTGCTTTTTGAGGTAGCATGTGGACCGGACTCACTCCTGACGGATACCATGAGGAAAATGACCGGTAGGGAAAGCGCAGCTGAACGTCTTTCTTTTTGGAACGGTTATGACCTTGCCACCAGTACGGGAGTGCGCAAGGCAATCAACAAGATCAAAAAGGACAGACCTCTCCATGTTTGGATTAGCACTGAATGCGGACCTTTCTAGGATGCAGCGAGTGAATCAACGCTCTCCGGAACAAATGGAGAACTTGAAACAAAAACGAGACAACTGCATTAGGCAATACGTTGGAGGTTTGTTGATCATGACTCATTGTATTCAGCATGGGGTGTCCGTTTCTTGGGAATGGTCGGAGACATGTGATGCTTGGCGGTTACCAATGGTTCAAAACATGATGAATCGGTATCAATTGAAGACTTGTGTGGTCAAGGGTTGTCGTGTCGGATTGAGGGTGTCCCCCAAGAGTGATTTGATGGGAAAAGGTTGGAAGATAGCGTCTACTCATGAGGGGCTGTTGCAGAGTATGGAACTGCCTTGTCTGTGTGGGGTTAAGCATGCTTGGTGTGAAGGGAAACTCACGAGGGAAAGTGCATATTACACAAATGATTTTGCTAAACGAGTGTGCCGCACCATCTGGCGTGACACTGAAAGGGACAACCTGGTGACGGAACTTCGAGGACAGATCGATATTCCCAGCAGTCGCAGTGGAAGACCGGTTTGTTGCACTTGTGATACCATCACCCATCCAAAGAGCTCCTTGCTTGTCCTGTAATCATTGTGAGATGTTAGAGGAATCACAACACCCCTTTAGCATGGCAGCTGAAGATGACCCCATGACAGGCCTCGCACCCTTGAACACCGAAGAACGAAACAGATACCTTCGACAGATCGCCGGACTTCACAGGAACTCGGGACACAGTCCGGTTGAGCACTTAGTCAAAGCACTTCAGGCTCGAGGTTCGGATCCTAGACTCTTGGAGTTGGCTCGCAGCTATCAGTGTCCAACATGTCAGGAAGCCAAACGTATGGTGCCCCGACCTCAGGTTTCCTTGGAACCCCTTCCCCCAAAATGGAAGGTTGTTCAGGCGGACAATGCTTTTTGGAATCACCCAACCGATGGAAAGAAACACCAATTCACACTCATGATTGATGAGGGATGTCGGTTTCGAGTAGGTCGGGTGGTGGAAACCGGTCGGGGAAAGGGGATCAACGGACAGGACCTCATAAACGTGTTTCAGGAACTGTGGAAACCTGTTTTTGGACTTCCAGACAGACTGCGTGTTGACCCGGCTGGAGCCTGGAGATCAGGACAAGTGGCTGACTACATGTCTTCACAGAACATAGAACTGGACACAATTCCGGCCGAAGCCCACTGGCAGATTAGCCATGTCGAGCGGGCCATCAAATGCACCAAACACATCATGACCAAACTGGCCATGGAAGATCCTGAGATCACAGCACAGGAAGCATTGGCTGAAGCCCTAAGGACCGAGAATGAAAGAGAAATTGTCCGGGGCTACAGTCCTGCACAGCACGCGCTCGGTTGTTCGCCCGATTCCGCCGGTCGGTTTCATCCCAGTGGAATGAAAGAAATTCCCCCAGGTTTGTGTGAAAATAGTGAGGGTGAGTTTCAAAGAAACATACACCGCATGACCACCGCAGAACATGCCATGACCGAATGGATCGCGGACGAACGGCTCCGAAGAGCCGCAAACACACGTAGCTACAAACTGGAACAATACCAACCCGGCGACTTAGTACACGTGTGGAGAATCCAAACCAGGGGGCCAGCTAGTTCAGCCAGGACTGGAGGTTTCACTGGACCAGCTCGAGTGTTGGCCCTGGAAACCAAGCTGAATGAGGACAACACATATCGACCAGGTTCTGTGGTGTGGCTGACCAGAGGTTCAAGATTGATCAAAGCGTGTCCACAACAGCTACGACGAGCCTCAGTTCGTGAAGAAGCTCTTGAATTGTTGACCAATCCACCAGATCTTCCGTGGACCTTCACGAAGTTGACCGAGGACCTTTCGAAACACTACTATGAAGATGTCACAGGTGATGTACCAGAACTTCCGGAGTTCGAACGTGCGGTGGATGAGGAAACGACCAGACCTTACAAACGAATACGACATAAGGCATATGTTCCAGAATGTCCCCCACCTACTAGACCTAGTGTGGATGAAGATGATGACATGTTGTTTGTTCATGAACAGGGTTTGGTAGTCGACATGGACACTACACCACTCACTGAACATGCCATGAGTGCTGAAGTGTTTTGGGCGCAGTCCGAGGCTGCTGTCGAAATCGTTTTCGAAACACCAGAGACAAACCGCGGAAAACAATATATGACAAACTCCTTTGAAAGCTTCTTGGTGTCAAACCTTCGACGTCGATCGGTGGAGGTAAACGAAAAACACTTGACGGATGAAGAGAGAATTCTCATGACAAACGCCAAACAAGAAGAGGTAAAGAAATACATAGGAGCACAGGCCCTGGAGGCACTTCCGCCACATCTCAGGCCACATCCATCAAAGGTCATGAGGATGAGATGGATTTTGGTTTGGAAACGCGATGACCAAGGAAACAAAAAGGCGAAAGCTAGATGTGTTATCTTAGGATACATGGACCCTAAGTATGCCGAGCGGCAAACTGCCGCACCAACCATGTCCAGGACCACCCGTCAGTTGTTGCTGGTGATATCATCAGCGCTGGGCTTTCGAGTGGCCAAGGGAGATGTCTCGGGTGCCTTTTTACAAGGCCGGGAGTACCAAGGTGAATCTTATGTGATACCCACCGATGAAATATGCATCGGCATGGGACTCAGTCCAGGCGCCATCACGCGCCTGAAGAAGGCATGTTATGGCTTGGTTGACGCACCACTGGAATGGTACTTGACGGTGTCGGACTTCTTAATCTCAATTGGGTTTTCGCTTTGTGTTACCGACCCCTGTTGCTTCAAGTCTGTGTCACAAGATGGCAGGCTGGTAGGACTCATAAGTGGACATGTTGACGACTTTCTTTTTTGCGGGCGTGAAAGTGACCAGACATGGACCAACTTGTGTGACCAAATTAGAAAGAAGTTTGATTGGGGAACTTGGGAATGGGACAATTTCACTCAGTGTGGAGTCCAAATCAAGAAAAGACCGGAAGGGGGTTATGAAATGAATCAATCACAATACCTTGAAGACCTGAAGGAGATCTCTATATGCTCCGAACGCCGCCGTGAACCTAGCTCCCTCACCAATGATCGCGAGAAGACGCAGCTGCGAGCCGCGCTGGGAGCTTTGAGCTGGTGTGCCCAGCAAACCAGTCCACAGATTGGAGCTGCAGTGAGCCTCTTGTTATCCAGAGTGACTACCAGCACAGTCTCCACCCTACTTGAGACGAACAAACTCATATACAAAACCAAATGCGACAAGAAACACAAGATGTTGATACATGTCCATGACCCGCAAGACTTGTTGGTAGCATGTTGGGCGGATGCCTCTGTACAGAACAGGGTTGACGGCAAGAGCACACAAGGTATCCTCATAGGAATTACCTCGAAGCGTCTGTTGGCAGGGGACTTATGCGAAATCAGTCCAGTGGCTTGGAATTCCACCAAGATCACCCGACAGTGCCGCTCTCCAGGAGCTGCCGAGTGCTTAGCAACCATAAATGGAGAAGACCAGTTGTTTGCAGTGAGACTCCAGCTTTCTGAAATGTTGGGCACTCAGATTCGAGTCAGACAGGCCGCGAGCTTTGTAAAGCAAGTGCCCGCCGTACTGGTGACCGATTCAACAAATGTTTTCGATCGCATGAAGTCAACTGTCTATGTTCCAAAGGGACCAGAACAGCGCACAGCCTTGGAACTGATAGGCTTAAAAGAAGCCCTGGAAGAGACCGAGCTTGTGATCCGATGGGTGCACTCACACGCGCAACTTGCAAACTCCCTGACAAAATAAGGAGAAGGACAAGAGCTTGATCGCTTCTACCAGTTAGGCCAACGCTGGCGCATCGTGCAAGATCCCCAAATGCAATCCGCGCGCAACCGAAAGAAACAAGGTTTGGATGTTCTCGAACATTGCGGAAGCAAGGGATGACCCGGGGATGCAAGTTTCTTCGCATCCTAAGTAGATAGCTCATTCACCATCACCGTGCAGTTTGGGATCAAAAGGGTCGTGAGCCGAGCGGCCACCTGTTTCGTGCACGCCGAGAGCCTGCCGATTTCCTTTAGGTGTCTTTCGACTTAGGTGGCCCCAGATCTTTGACTAGAGCAATAGTGACGCCGGCTGACCGCCTGCTTTTGTGGTTGCTACCTGCACCTTCTATATCCTTCTATAGATCTTCTACATCTTATAATGGTTTGGGACTCCCAGGTTGAGAGGATCTGAAATGAAACACCACTGAGTGGGAACAAGCGATCGCTCCAAAGGGAGAAAAGCTACAAGCCTGCTTGAAGCTCCTGCATTGGGGAGCGCAAGGAACCCCTCTTTGATCAAGGAGGAGAACCTCCTGCAAGCATCTTTCATGTCCAACCGCTTCCGACCGTGACATCAGGAGCCCCTGGCTGAGCCCCGACATTGAGAGTTTGGAGCCCCTCTTTGCGATGTGAAACGATGTGATATACTATCTAATGTCACACTTGCTGTCACTTGTTTCACGGGATTCGACTGACTAACAGTCAATTCATCGCATATTCTTAGAACATCTGGAATCCTCTAGGTCCCCCTGGCCAACTTCTTGCGAGACAAAGCTACATCAGGTCACCCTTCAACGAAGTGAAAACGACCGGTTCGACTCCCGTCTTCCGGAAGTCACCCATCTTTCACCAATACCTTTTGGCCATATCCTCATCACCAATGATACGCTGGGAGTCAAGTCGACTATAAAAAGAATGGTCTGACTGGGCATTTCCCTTACTTCAGTCCGTCAAAACATAGTCTTTGGACTTCTAGGGTATACATCAACCCCTCTTTCCAACTCCCCCCCAAAACCCACCATGACCTGAACAACCGGTCCCTTGAGGTCGGCTTTTTCGCTGACCTTCCCTTGGACGACTTACCAATATGGTGGACCTGGGTTCTGTAGTGCAAAACCCACGTTGTAAAGGTCTTAGATCATCCTAAATCCCGGGGTGTCTTAGATGATCCTAGATCTAGGGGTCTTATGTTTCTAACATGTTTTCACCCTGGAGCAAGAACTAAGACGATAAGTCCTTCAACATCCTTCAACCGCTTTGGGCCAAGTCACGTCCATGGAGCGGCTGCCCTGCAGCTACACACCGAGCTTTGGACTCTGCCCCTTTTCAACTCAATGAATGGTCAAAGCGCATCATTTGCAGTAAGTATTCGGTGGGGAACTATATGGAACAATGGTAAGAATATTTTAGAATAGCATGTAAAACCTGCCGTGTGCTTTGTAAATGGCAAATTGAAGCCACTTGCTAGAGGCTTTATCTGGTTTTGGTTCCCAAATCTTCGTGAAGAAAGCGCGTCTCTCAACAAGGCAGCCCATTACGTGAATGATTTGCCGAGCATGCTTTGGGACCCAACTAGCCGCCAATCGGAGGCCACGCGCATCAGTTCGGGCGTCCTTTCGCAGCGCTTCCTCCGTTTTCACGCCGCTCTGTCATGGTGGCTGGCGTGCCAGATTTACAGCCAGATTGGGGATTTCAAGCTGCCTCATGAGATGGGTTTGTTTTACAGTTATTCAATCGTCTCCCCGAAAGCCCCGTTTTGGCCGCTACAGGCCAGGCTTGTTGTACCGATTTGGCCCGCAAACATCCTCCCAAGCGGCATCCGTCAAGGAATGGGAGCGTCCACCAACCTGAATTCACCCGGCGCGTGAGTGATCCGTCGACGGAAAGCTTCCCGAGAAGAGGCCCCAAAAGGACGGTCATGATGGTGGAAGCTTCTTGCTGGGCTTCGAGGTGCGAGCTCGTGGAATGGGAGCCTGCAAGGCCATCACAATAAGCAACATCCACATTCATATGTCTGTGAACTTCTGCACTAACCTGGAAAGTGTTGGGGCAAGACGTGGGACGCGGTGTGTGGAAGTTCAGGTTTTACACTTATTCAAGGTGTTTACCATTTACAGTTTACGGAGGATGAATCTCTTCTCGTTACTAGTAGCGATGCCGTTTGTTACTAGTAGCTTCTTGCTCCTAGTGGAAATACCAGGAGCTACGTTCGTATCTTCTTAGTTCTTATTGTTTACCTTTGGGAAGTTCAGGTCATCTCTGGAACCTCCCCGCGACTGCGTGGGCTCGCGGCCCCATGAAAAACGGGCTGGCCCCGGCCGCTACACAGGGTCCCAAGAACCCATTCGAAAACATCCAAGAAAGGTAGGACCCGTCACCTGGGGTACCTATGGGATAGTCGAACTAGGGTTCTTCAACCTCTGTTGGATAGCCAGGCAATCCTGCTTCGTCTGCTCTTGCCCGGGGAGTCCCCTCCCTAGTGACTTGGTCCTTCACCTGAAGGTATGATGATTCGTCAGCAGTAGTGTGTATAAGTTTCTGGGCTGAAATCATGAGAGCCTGCTGATGTGTATGGGATAATGACCCCGAAGACTTTGAGGACCATGAAATCCATGGTTTTCCGAGCAAGCAGGTGCCGTCCACGTTGGCCCATGATGATCATGATGCCCCCCCGCAACCCATCCCATGGAACCTGAGAATTGACTCGTGGTTTCGACCCTTTTCCGAAGACCACCTGTGAAACATCTCCCTAGTCTTCCTGGCCCATCGTTGATTTAATGGCCTTTACCGAACAACCATTGTTTACAAACAAATTTTCACTGCAAAACCAAGTCCACCTTTCTTTTCATGGTCTTGGAAGGCTAGGGATCTGCTGGTTTCGCTCTGCCGAGTAGCATCTGCACCACCTGATTTGTAATCCTTCTTGTAGGGATCGTGACTTGCTTGACTCGCCTGAACCGCATCTCCGACATGTGGATATGGCACGAAGTATCACACACACACACGCAAAATTGTATACACAATTATGCACATATATAACATCTAGACTGTCTAGATTACAAATTTGCATATTATACCTGAGAAGCTGCAAAACGAAAGCCAGCGTTTTTACTTTCGAGTGTGCTTTCTCAGGCCACCCCCCCCGAATCCCCCTTCTTACTCAGCTGGCGCAGGTATAGATACCCAGGGTAACTACAATTCAGTTACCAGGTATAGTACTTCAAGTTCCCTTTCCGTCAACCGCTCGATAACCTTTACACACGCACAGCAGTCCACAGCTTTGAAGTCTCATTCTTGCATTGAACTTGTATAGGTGTGTAAAAGGTATAGCAACATAGCATTTATACGGACCCAGGGTAGCTACAATTCTGTTGCCAGGTATCCCACTTCATTTTCCCTACCCTGTGTCCGCGCGCGCGTGCGCCTTGCTGGCTCCCGGCTGCCCATGATTTGGGCGCGGGCGCGCGCGGACCGAGGGCAGCTACAAGGCAGTTGCCAGGTATACCCAGGGTAGCCACAATTCAGTTGCCAAGTATAGCACTGCAACCAACCGAAGACAATTGCATTTCTTAAAATCATCCAAAAAAAACCTCCAAAACCTTGCTTCCGCGCACCCCTACACACCACCTACTTTCGAGTGTGCTTTCTCAGGCCACCCCCCCGAACCCCCCTTCTTACTCAGCTGGCGCCTTGCCAGGTATAGATACCCAGGGTAGCTACAATTCAGTTGCCAGGTATAGTACTTCCAGTTCCCTTTCCGTCAACCGCTCGATAACCTTTACACATGCACAGCAAACCACAGCTTTGAAGTCTCATTCGTGCTTTGAACTTATATAGGTGTGTAAGAGGTATAGCAACATAGCACTTATACGGACCCAGGGTAGCTACAGAGTTCTGTTCCCAGGTATCGCGCGCATGAGACTTCAAAGCTGCGGATTGCTGTGCGTGTGTAAAGGTTATCGAGCGGTTGATGGAAAGGGAACTTGAAGTACTATACCTGGTAACTGCACTATAGCTACCCTTAGATACCTGGCAAGGTGCCAACTACACCTTACCATTCAGATGATGCAAATGATGCAAATTGCATTTCTTGCATCACCAATGCTGAAAAATCACCTCCAACACAACCTCAAAAAACCTTCCATCCGTGCACCCTCCTCCCCCAGCATGTGCCGAGTTTACGTGTACCTTTTGACGGGCCACCCCCCCCAGACCCCCTCCCCCTAACTACTCACTTCGTTCGCCAAGCACAACTCAGCTGGCGCCTTCTACGAAGGCTGGCTTTCGTAATAACAATGTGTATATATAATACAAATTTGCATATAGAGCTGTTCCTTTTGGAATCTATTCTGAGTCCTCAAGAGTAGCTACAGTTGTTGGAAACCATTCCTACTTCGCGTGTTCATCTGGAGCGTGTAGCCTTCTTGGGCGTTGGGCGCATGGACCCATGAGACCCATGGTGACCACGAGAGGTAGCCAGTGACCAGGTCACTAGGACCCGGTAGCTAGGTAGTGGGGTACCCTGGCCTGGGATAGAGTCGAACGTTCGGCTTCTGACCCACCTCTGGTAGGTTGGAGGCCTTCCTCCATCAAGAAACATCGTAACATGTTCCTGTTGACCGGGCCGACGGCGACAGTTCGGACGCCCCCCCCAACCTCTATCGATCCCAACGAGTCTCGATCCCACCCAGAACGGGGGCGTCAGGGGCGTCGGGCGTCGCCTTCGGGCTTCGGGCATGAGGAAAGAGGTTCCACGATCTATACTAACCCCAAATGAGTTAGGAGTTGCGTCATTTCACAAGTCCCAACTCACGAGTATACACCCTTGGAATCCCAGTGACGTCCATTTGTTGACACTTCGCGCACTTCATCACGCCCACGGGGGCGGGATTGGCCTTGGAGTGCAAAAAGGCATGGAAGGGGTTGCGCAGTAGACAGAACACGATCATTCGGCTCTGTTGGGTGCAATTGGCAAATCCCAGCTCCAGGAAGACATGCACTTGTGCAAGACATGCACATCATCCCACTTACTTCCTTGGTGCTTCCTCTTCTTAGTTGATCTAGCTTCTGATTTGCTAGAACCGAAAGCCTCAACGAAAGCCAACGGGCAATCGCTGGCGATTTCGGGGGATCGTTGAATCGTGTGAGAGTTCTGAGGGGAAAAACATGGAGCAACTACAGTATGATCAGTATGTATATTATATAATTTATATGACATATATGTACTATTAGAAGCCTAGAAGCACCCTTCATCCATCTTGATTTGATGGTGACATGAAAGTGCACAGCTTTTTCCAATTTTCCTTGACTAAACATGCCTCAACCGGCATGGTGAGCAACGGGTTGCACTGCGTGTTCAGTCTGGTGTGGAGCTGGTTTCTCATTTGAGTGCACTACGCCACTACGCCTTCCAATTTACTTCTGGCTGCATCACTATCACCAGGATTTCGATTCCAGCCTGGAATGTGGGGCACTATATAGGTCCCCCCTCAACATGTCACATCATCTGCAACCTTCAATACCCATCACTTTCTTCGGAGTCAAACAAGGTCCCGGTATTATCCCATCCTATCACTTAACCCACTACTTAGCCCTAGAAGTCCACTTCGACGACTGGTGAAGGTGTGAAAGGACTCAAGCTTCGCATCACCTTGTCGGACCATTTCATTTCACGAGATTTTGACCGACTGAGTGACTGGTCACCGTCATTCATGGAATTTCCTTTTCTTCGGGTCACCGGTCTCAGACCATTTCAATTGTCCCAAGATCTCCATTGTTTCCACCCACTGTCCGCCCGCGCGGCTTGTTGCGCCGAGGCCGCCGCAAGAGGCGTCGCCTGAGGCGTCGTGGTGTCGCGCGGGTGGTGTCGTGTGGAGGGTCTCCCAGTGTCTCGCGCCGAACCCGGTAAGACGAGATGAAGACCAATTGTTTCCCCCTGAAACTTGGAGACAAACTCCAAGAGGCGATCTTTGTGTATGCCAGGTGCGTGCGTTGCTAGTGTCTTTTGATCCATCAACGCAATCTCATGAAGGGTGCTCACCCATCCCGTCCGCATTAAAAACCTTTAGCAACTCGTTGCTTCTCTTCGCTTCCGTTCCCGCCGTTCGACGCCTGGGTTGAGAGGTTCTTCTCTAAGCTCACCAGCTTCTCACGCAAACGAGCTGCATAGATGTCCTCATGCGGAGCCACAAAGGAGCTTCTCAACAGCAAGCGAGGTCTTGCGAGGGCGCCACTCTGAAATGCGACCCCCAAACAGGGTCCACCCACTTACTTGGACATGTTGAGGTCGCCTGGTGCCCTGCAGTGGAAGGATGTGGTTCTTCCGGAAGCTGAGCAGAACCCCCGCCCCTCGTCCGTGGCGAGTCAGCGCTTCTCGGCCTTTGATTGCAAGAGGTTTAGGGGATCTTTGAGCTGAGTTCTGAGTTGGAGGAGCCAGCAGCTGCAGGAACGGAACTGGGAATTGAGTCAACAAACAAAGAAGAGTACATGTTTGTTTGTGCGTTTATGCCCAGTTATGCCCTCACCTTCTTTGGCCTCGCCTCTACGTACGCCTTTTCATGTCACCCCCGCTCAAATGATCTCTCACTTCAGGTTCTTAGCCCTGCTGAAAATGATCAAAGAATGTCCCACCGACTGACCTCTACAGTCGTTTAAGTAATCAGAGGGGCTTCCCACGATGGGAACCCCATTTTCGGACCAACGACGCCCTCCAAGGACGGCCCCCTTCCGACAACAAACACCCCCTCCCGTCGTTCTTGGGAGCGAACGCCACGTCGCTCCAGGAAGCGAACGGAACGACCACGGTGGTTTTCGGTTCGGAACACCGAAGGGCGAACTCTGCGCGCAGGGTTTGCACCGCGTCCAAGGGATCCACCGCCGGATCCTGGGGGACAGTGAGCATGAGGCTGGTGGTCCGGGTGGTGAGGCTGGTGGTCCAAAGAGTCTAGTCATCCCTGCCCTAGTGAGTCTATATATATATATCCTGGAAGTCAAGTCGGCCATTTTTTTAATGGTTGATCTGGTTTTGTAGTGTAAACCCTTAGTAAAACAATGGTGGTTCGGGAAGGGCTATTTAAAAAAATGGTGGTTCGACTTCTAGGGTAGTAGTATATATTGATGTTCCATCCACTGAACGGATAGCGCTGGAATCGGCCCAAAAGGCCGAAAGTCACTGCCAAAGGATCTTCAAAGTTCACGTTGGAGGCAACTGGAATGATGAGGCTTGGGAAGAGTTGCCAATCCAATTTAATAGGGTGTATTTTAATAAGGGGCCGCCAACCAATGGTTAGACTGGTCCATTTCCCTTCTTCCAGCGGGTCGAACTGGTCTCCCTATCCTTTTTAATGCACACCCAACTGTACCTTTAGCATCCTTTAGCCACCTAAATATTTTCGAAGGGCAATATTTATTGCCTTTTGTTGTATAACATGTTGCTTTTGTGGCTTCTGCATTTGGCATCTGGCTTTTGGTTTCGGTTCGGCTCTGTTGGCTTCCTTGGCGTGCACTCAAAATCCCAGCAGAGAGAGGGCGACCAAACGCAACACCGAAAACAACCAAACGACATTTGTGGCTTTCGACGACAGCGTTGTTGGCTTCTGCGGCGAACTGGGCTGCATTGCCGCTGGCTTTTGGTCGTTCTCCCGGACCTTGATGACTAGGTTTTGATAGCTTCTTCTGTTGGTTTTTGGATGATTTTGGTAGCTTCTTGGCGAATTTGAAATTTAGCGGTTTGTGCGAAATTTTGTTTTGGAGTTTTGCTGGGTTGTTCCCTATGGGGTTGAGGAAGGTTCCCAACAGTGTAGTCCCCGTGGTGCCTCTGAGGAGGTTGTTCTGTAGTGGCAAGCTTGGCTTTATTTCGGCAGTGGTTTTGTTTTGATTTTGGGGGGTTGGTTCACTTGGCTTGGCTTGAAAAAGCTGGAGAGTGGAGGGGGTTGGGGGAGGGCCCAGCGCCTCCCCCAAGGCAAACCAAATTTGCTCACCAAAAGGCTACAAACGGCCAACACAAAAACAGGTGATCAAAACCAAGCCATCAAAATACAACAAAGTCCACGAGAACCAAAAACTGAATTTACAGGCCAACAGCCTACAAGTACCAACATGTAGAGCGCCCTTTTCTTGAGCCAAACATAGAGGTCCATATGGTATGTACAGGTGTACAATCGTGAAAATACACCCCCCGCTGAACGCACTTGGCAGCAAAGGTAGTGAAGTAACCTATACACGACTATGTACACGGGACAACGTGCATACCTTTCGACCTCCGGTTCCCCGGTGTTTTACCTTGCGGTCAACACCATACGCGCCCATGGCTTTCATAGTTTCTTTGCCGACCCGATGCGACGTATACGAGTACGAAATGCTTTCGACCGAATTGTTCAGCAAGCCATGCCAAGTTGAGACGTTGCGTTTTATCCGTGTGGCGAAACGCTGGCGACCGACCCGGCTCAAGAATTCTAATGGTTGCCTGATTGTCTTCTAGTAAGACCATCTCAAAGGCTCCCGTTCCAACAAGGTAGATGTCATTCATACCCTGTTGACCATCACCTGCGTACTTGAAGTCAGTCAAAGCGTTCCTGATCTCACGGGATTCGACGCCATAGTCAATTTCATTTGGTCCTGCAATCCTGAAAATGGTTTTACCCGTCCATTGCTCTCTCAACAGTTTGCATTTAGCATTGCACCAATCCCACGTGACGAATGTCTCAAAACTTCCGTCTTTAAACTGTGCGATGGTGATGCTCATTGATGAAAGCATCTTGATGTCCACGGGTGTTTCATCGTTTTGTTCAGGAACGAAGACCTTCTCACGAGGTTCAACATGGTGCCTAATTATTTGGCTTCCTAATGGATCGACTTCCCAGTGATCGTGTTTGTCCCCCCGTTTACCGTGCTTCTTCATCTTGGCATCAGTTTCCACCGTGCGTGAGGTTTGTACTCCCCCCGCCTGCCGGATGACTTGCCAAAGACAGGAGGATGGAAGTCCTACCGTTCTCATTGAGAGGTTTGCTGAAACAACCTCTGCTTCAGTGGAACTCATTGCCGTTGAAGTTTGCTTTTTAGAAAATGCGGTTAACGGGAAATACGTGTTAGGCCCAACCATGGCCAATATGCAACCCGATGTGGACCGAGAATCGTGTTCTCCAGCATGGTCACTATCCGCAAACAGCCACAGTTTGCATTTATCGGGTGCGTCACCGATAAAGGAAGTCATCTTGTGATCCAGCGTGCAATGAATGTACGACATGAGGCGATGTAATGCGACATCACAATCATGAGACCACTTAGTCACCCTACTGGCCAAGCCTTGCGTTGCTCTCAGTAAGTCATACCTCGCCATTCTCGCGGCAAAGAGTACTCTCATGAGCACACGACTGGCAATGGCCTGGAGTTCCCCCCGGCTTTCGGCTTCGTCAGCCACAGGTCTGGCTATTTTATCATCATGGAATGGAGTTGATACCTTCTTGTATTTAATCTCTTTGGGTACCAATTCTTCATACCTAGTCAGACATTGTTCGAGGAAACCCTTCATATCGTATGTGACCGTGGTGACAGGTACCTTCATGCATGGTTGATTGTCTTCCAGTTGGTCAAGGAACGTGAATCCTTGAGCCCTTGCTGCTTTCTTTGCCTGACCTTTGTCACGAAGTCTTTTGACTGCTGCTGCGGCGACCCGTGGGTCGGACACACTCCGGTCGATGAAGTAGGTTTCCCCTGTCCACCAAAACGGAAGTCCGGTTTGTTTGCATGTCTCCAAGTCATGCCAAAGTTCCGAGTACACTCCCCCCGAATCCCTGGCATCATCTCCCGATGTGCATGGTAACGCAACAGTGCAACGAATGTTACCAGGTTCAAATCCTAGAGCGTCAGTCGGCCGAACATCAAAGCGCTTTCTAGGTTGAACATGATGGTGAACAATCGTACCATGTTCAGGAAAATGCGTCCAGTAGTCCTCAGTCCTCGCTACAGAAGCTGCAGGCACGTTAGAGGGGTCCTGGATTGAATGATCGAAAACATGAGCAAAGGGATGACGCTCAACAGGAAGTTTAGCTTCATGCTGAACGATATGTTCACATCCTAGATACCTTCCGACGTCCTCGGGAGGATCCATTTCGATGTGCTCACCTATGAGCTTCCATCCCTCATCGTGGTTTTCTCTGGGTCCCGCCAACTTAAAGTCGTCGACGTATACCGCCAAAAGCAGTCTTAATCGTTCATGCCAAAACATGGATGGCCAGCACTCAGGATGGAGTGCTTTGAACCCAACCTTGATCAGACACGACTCGCAATGTCGCTCCCAAAAGCCCCCCGAATCAGGGTGTCCGTACAATGCCAAGACAAGCCTGATTACGGGGTCTTTGTATTTTCCAATCCACTCTTTAGGCCATCGGTTTCGCGGTATGCGAATGTCTCCGGACCTTTCAATGTGGTTTGGGTGTATGCCTGCTTACCATCACCCTAGCTAATCCGGTTCCCCGGAGCTGATCCATAGCAATCAAGTGCTTTGGCCGCTTCCATATTTGCAGGTGATGAGCCAAGCTCTGCAAACAATGCCGTCTCTGAAGACTCATCTTTAACATTGTTGCCTTGGAACACCGTTCTACCTTTGAACCTCTTTCACAGGCATAGCAGGAACATCATCAACTTGGTCAACCCGATCCATCGGGGAAGAAAGACTATCTTTGTTTAGATCGTTGACCTTTGCTGCAGCAGCTTTGAACCTTTTCCTCGCTTCTTCAAGCTCGTATCTCCTAATTTCTTTCTCACGAGCTGCCTTTGAAGCGGCCTTCCAAAGAAATGATGGTACATCTGGTGGTTTGGAAGTGCCTTTGTATTTCCTAGTCTTGTATCCCCCCGCACTGTAGAATGATGAACCCTCCTTTGGGATTGAGGTCACTTCACCTGTGACGGGATCAACAACCTCAACCATGTCTTCGGGTGGTACACCTTCGAAAGGATCCTTGGGTGGATCTTTGGGCTTACCGGATGAGGACGATGAAGAACCTCCTTTGCCTTCTTCATCTTCACCAGGATCATATATGCCACTTTCGAATGCACCTTTCTTCAGAAGATCAACCATCTCATCAGTTGAAGGGACTTTAGGCAGTTTACTACTCTCCATCGGACTTTTGTCAATCAGCTCCTCCACAGGTTTAGCATCTTCATCTTCCGGTTTGGGAGGATCGTCCGATATCATGTAGCATGGGATGCGACCTTCACGGATTGCATTATACCTGTCTTGGAGTGGAAACACAAAGTCTCCATCTGGCAAAGCGAGTTTGTTTGTTCCAACCCATGGCACACTGCTGTCAAAGTTATTGTCCATTACCTCCTTCAGAGGAAGAACAAGAAACTCCTTTCTCCATGAGAATTCAGGATGAATTTTTATCCCAAGAACACTCCTGGAAGTTGGAAGTGAGGTAGGATCGAACTTCAATTTTTCTTTGGTTTTGGTTCTTGGTCCGGTCCAATAGTCAATTCTCACCCCAAAAGGGATCATGGGCCCCTTGAATTTTTCTCATTGAATCTGAGTTGCCATGGCGTCCGAGCTTCCTGATCACCGAGTATGTTGTGCGCCATGCAACAATGTCTGGCGGCATGCGTCCAGTAGGTATGATGCAGTCCCGCTTGCTCAAGATTGATGCGAGTTCCATCGAGTACGGACCGAATACTTCTCCCTGCTTGAGCGTTGCTCTTCGAGATATAGGGAACACTGGTTACGTGTCGCCATTTCAGTTCTGATGCTGCTTTAACAAGTTCTTCTGCGTTATCGGAATAAAACACACCAATGTCATCCCGTCCCCGGGTGAAGTGCTTCAACGCAAGAACACACTCTCTAGTCGTTTTCCTAGCTGACGGATATACATATCTGAAGTCCGTAGCTATGTCTATGATGACTAAAGCGTTTCTTGATCCGTCAATAGCCTCTTCTTCATCATCCCGAAGAATAAGATGATCCGCAGTGATGTGATCACCAAACTTGTCAGCAACAACTGTTTCGGAACCTCCCTTTTTGTACGATGGCGGCTTAGTCATCTTGGCCCTTGAACATGTGGTACAAAATGGGTTCATTGGAACATGCGTCAACAAGTGTGCAAGCGACTTTGCTTCCTGCCTCAAGGCTTGTTCACCACGATCACGCTTTTCTGCTGGTGGATCGGGGACTAACCTGGCATCGACTGCTTCGGGTTCTGCTTCGGCAGACTCATCGGGTGCTTCCTCTACACTAGGTGATGTGGGAATCGGAATGTACGAAGACTTGCCGTTCCCGGAAGCGTGTTTCTCATATTTGTATCCGATAGCAGTCATGGCAATACCACTGGTTGATGGTAAATAAGGAACATAGTCTTTCACCCGAAGTTTAATCTTTTGCCCATTTGGCTTTTTGAAATATGGTGTATCGTTGGCCGGCCAAATGAACGACCAATCATGATCAACGCACAGTTGTCCCACGGATATCACTGCCGGACTGTCATCGAGAACATAAGGTTTCGCAGTGATTCCTAACAATGGAATATCGAGATTTGCCTGATCATTAGCCTGAAATAGCCCATTGGCCGTTAGAAGACTGACCGGTTTTGAGGATTCGAACACTTCGCTATGATAGACCATTTCCCTAGACACCAAATCATTCGCACTGCCAGTGTCAGCTATCCATGCGATTTCAGTTGCAGGCACTGAGACATGTTGATTCTTGAAACAATGCTGGCAACCCATTTCCGAATCGCAAAGATATCGACAACGTGCCTCGATGCCGTTCAACTCGTTTGAAACGGCTCGGCTCAAACGGTCTGCTGCAATGCATGCATCTTCAGATGCCATTTTTGAAAAATTTTAGCGTTTCCTTTATGGCCTATGGGAAATCTGACATGCTTGCTTTGTGTTCGTGCAGCGACTGGAAACATTAAAGAATTACCATGAACCACGTGTTTAAAAATTTCTGGTTTGTCAACAAAAGAAAGGCTTCTTACTCTCCCCTGTCCTGAGGATGATGGAGAAGAACTGGTGGCAGGTGTAGCAACCATGGCCACGTTTTCCAACGGGCAACTGATAGTAGCAGGCTGCGATGCAGAGACCGCAGTCGCTAAGACCAGAGTGCGCAGAAGACAAACAGCGGCTGGGTTAGAAGGAGCACCTTTCCCACCTTTGGATTTCTGACTACCGCCAGAACCATTGGAGCCACGAGAAGTACTTCGTTTCTTCTTCTCTCTTTTCTCCTTCTTCTTCTTCTTCTTCTTCTTTCGTTTCTTTCTGTCGTCGCTTGGGGCAGGAGTAGAAGAACGATCAGGATGTTTGAAAGCACAGTTCTTTCCCCGGTGACAATCACCTGACTTCCAGAACTTACAGACTTCTGACCTCGAACCCGGAGTCAACGACCTCTTGAATGGGCAGTCGCGCCTGCTGCACTTCCCTTTATTCTGAAACTCATAACAAACGCCTTTCGGCTTTTTGTCGTTCGGGTCAATGACAGGAGCTGCAGGGTCTTTACCTCCAAGACTACGCTTCGTGGCATCCCTCATCTTTTCCAAACGTTTTCTCTCGAGGTACGCCTTGGCTGACTTGATCAGAAAGTCATAAGTCTTTTCGGCACTCCCTTCCGAGGCGCGTTCGTAGATGGCAAGATCATGAGCTAAAGGCTTAAAGTTCTTCACAGCTAGATGAAAATATGCCTCAAGCCATTTCTTGTCAACTTCCGTTCGCATGCCCGCAAAAACAGACTCCCATCGAGTAACAAAACCTTTGAGGTCCTCGTTCACCATTTTAACACAGATAAGGTCTTCAACATCGTAAATAGCACCGTGTTTGATGGATGTAGCGAAGTACTCATAAAATAACAGGAGAATCTGCCGTCCCTTGATGGGTTCCTTCGCCTTCTCTTTGGTTTCCTTGAATGTGTTCAACTGGCGAGCAAGGTCCCCCTCCGCACAGTTCGTGAGACTTGAAAGAAGTTTGGCGTCCAACGTGATGAACCCTTCGGAGTCATCCAAGTCCATAGTAGTCACAGCGTCTTCATAAACCTTACCTAGCCACAACCTGGCCTTGTCCGGCTTAGCGGACGCTGCTGACACGTTGTCCCGAACCTTAATTCGCCAGTCCCTATACCTTTCAGGTGTGGGAAACTTGGGGATGAGGATCTTCTCGGCTTCCTTGGCCCTCTGTTCACGATCCTCTTTCTTCATTTTCTTCAAGTGTTTCCTAACCTTACGGGCAAAGGACGAATCCTCAGAAGATGAGCTCGATGATGAAGGTGACCCGGATGGTGAAGGAGACCCCTTTTTGCTTTTCTTTTTGCTCTTTTTATGAGGTGACCTACCACGTTTCTCTTCCTTGTCATCCTTCTTCTTTTTCTTTTTGTCTTTCTTGCTCTTCTTCTTGTCATCGGATGAGGACGAACTCGATGAGCTGGGATGATCAGGAGGACCACCTCCAGTAGTCTTCGGAACATTAACCGCTCCACTCGCAAGAGCATCACGGTAGGGCTCGCCCGAGCTATCAGTCATTGATCTTTGCATTGGGTGATATGGTTGACCCAAAGGTAGCTCGTTTGATCCCATCGGACCGGGAAGAGTCGTTCTGAGGTTCGCTGCCATTCCAGCAGGCTCAAAGTTCCCCCGAGCAGATGTTTCCATCTTCTGTCGGAGTTCTCTAATGAGCTCTGTCTGTGTTTTCAACTCTTCTCTCAACTGTGATTCACGACTCTGTGCTTGTTGTTGCAACTCTGTTAGATTGTGATTATACAATTGAGCTTCAGTCAACGCAGCATTCTTGATGACTGCTTCGTGTGCATTCATCTTAGCCTGTTCATTTGCAGCCCAAGATGCAGCCCTTCGTTCTTGTAGCTCGAGTTGCTCCTTGACATGGTCTTGTGCCTCGCGGTGAATAGCTTCCACTGTCTTTTTCACCTCTTCATCTTTCTTGGACATCAGTTCCCTGCGTCGCGCTTCTGCAAGATGAGCGACCTCAGCTGATTTGTCCAGATTAACGTTGATCATCCTTTGATCGTGGAAGTTCGCCGTCTGATGAATGACTTGTCTTGAATCGTTGTACGTACTTGACGGAACAAAGGCAGGGCTGGTGGGAGATAAGACAATACCGCCCGTCGCGTTCCCACGTGCATCAACCAATGCGTCTTCTCCAGGCTCTGAAGTGAAGACTTCCGTCGGTACGTATGATCCATTCTCATCGGCATCACCGACTCTCGACCTCGATCGATCCGTGCCATCTCGAATTGGTTCGAAGGACCTTTCCGCCATGCCACCTCAAGTATGCGCAGTACGAGGGTGGGTAGGTGACACAGCTACAATGGCGCGTACCGCTCTTTGGCGATACGGCTGATAACCTGAATTTACAGGCCAACAGCCTACAAGTACCAACATGTAGAGCGCCCTTTTCTTGAGCCAAACATAGAGGTCCATATGGTATGTACAGGTGTACAATCGTGAAAATACAAAAACAAGCCATCCAAAACCCACCTGCTTCCAAATAAGTCCGAACGAAACAGGGACAAAAAATAACAACACTGCCATTGCAGCCCTTATTGTGCCCAATAGATTTCTATATTGATGTTTGAAGGATTTTGAAGGCTTGTCTTGCTGAAGGTGGCACAGGTCAACACTCCTGTACACACAACATGGTCAGAATGGTTCAGTCAGGGTGTTTACCTGATGTTGAACTTATACTGAGACTTCAAAAGCACCTGGAAATAGAAAACACAGGCAAATCTCCCTGGACTAAGACTATGACTACGACTGCTAAGAACGCTTACGTTTAGGGGTCCACAACACAAGCCCGCATTTACATATTGACCCCTGTCACAGTCACACTACAATTTTATGCATTTCTTCATTGGCTCCTCAGCCTCCATCTTCTGCTCATCCTCACCCGTGTGCGCCATGGCAAACTTTGTGCAACTACTCGGCGCGGCAACGGGTTCAAGTGCGCAGCACCCACCAACAAGCCAGTAGGTCCATCCCAGAAATGCAAAGACCATCTACAGTAGCTATATAATGCTCTCTCTCTCTCTCTCTCTATAGCTTATCGCTGTTGATGCCCGTGCAAACTCAGAATTACTGGACCGAGGACCGTGCGCTACTTGGTGGCGGAATGCGGCCGGTCATCACAGTGCCACGGCGAGAAACGAGCGAAGCACGGCAGCGACTGATGCGCTCAAACAAGTTTCTCGGAGAATAACGTAGACTCTTCATTCATAAACCACCCCGGTGAAGAGGATTTTCAATTCAAATGCGGGGGGTATTAATCAAGAGTCTACATTAGGTGTTATGTGCCCAAACAACCAATTGAAAGAACCGTCTCGGAGAAGAGGTGCTATACCCGACACCTCTCTCTCTCTCTCAGCTGGAATGGGGCATTGCCCACAATAGTTGCTTCAGGGCAAAACAGTAATTTGTTGGCAGCAGACATTGTTGCTTTTGCACTGGAGGCGCTGGTCAAGCTATGTACAAGCCCCACATGATTCAGGATGATCACGGCGGACTCGGCAGCGCATTCCGAATGCCACCCAAACTTCTTCGAATCACGTCAGCCTGGCATGGCGCAGGCAGCGCACGTTCTGCCTCGAACTCGACATGACAGGTCAAGCGGTTCGGACTCGTTCCAAGCTTGGCTTGGATTTGCTGCCCAGGGACCGGGAAACTCACAATCACCCGAAGCTGGAAGCAACACTGGATTTATCACGGAAAGACTCATGGCTGTATTGGCCACTATCTTCTGGTTCTCTGGCATGAAAACCAAGTGGTGTTTCTTCCCAAGTTCTCCCAAACCAGTTGATTGAAGGTCTTGGAAAACCGAACCTCAAAACTCAAGAAAAAGACCTGTCTACTCCCAAAAAGTCAGACCAACTCGCAACTCAAACAACTCAGTCACTGGGGTCACCAGGACAGGGAAACCCTGAGTCTTGGGGTCCCGGGCCCCACAGGTTGGCACAGGTTGGCACCGAAGGGGTCTGGCCTCTTAGAAGAGCAGCCCGGCATCGGCAAAGAGCCGGATCAAGACCTGGGAGGAGGAGCTGATCAGTAGCTAGAGCTGATCCTTGGAGAGCTGAGTAGATGGCAACAAAGAATCGTTTGGCGATCGTTTGGGGGGTGTGGTTGCTGTTGTTCACCTTTTCCCGGAGCCCCATGAAAAGACCTGCCACGGTCTGTGCCATCTACCTTGGACACCACCGACAAATCTATAAGATGTGTCCGATCAGGGAGGACACCTCCTCCTTTTCGGACACTCGAGGTTGCTACAGGACCAGGACCCCAACGAAGGGCCTGGAAGTCCAAAGGCTATACTTTCCCTCTGTGAAGTCAAGGAACTTCCCTTCAGATCTCATTCAAGACCATTCTTTGTATAGTCGACTTGACTCGCACCCGCCCAGGCGAGTTTCCGGCCCAAGGGACTCGGTCGAAGTTCACGTCCACCTTTTGGATGTTCGCTCCGGCCTGGGGTCGTTTGGAGGTGGAGTGACGGTCACGAATGGACTCGACTCCAGCGAAGTGGGACGAATGAGCTGGAAGTGGGAATCAGCCTGTTCCCAGTGTTTACCACACAGTGTCCCACAATGGCTGCAATTGGCTGGAAGTGTGAAGGTGAATCAAACATAAAAACTTGGATAAACCTTGCCTTACCTTCTTTTCAAGTGAACTTGCTTCCTGCTGTTCTTCCAAGTTCTCCCAATCTCCAATCCGTGTCAAGCACTGCATTCAACGCGTCTGCTTCTTCCGATGCCATGTTCTCCCAATTGTATTCAACGCGCGACCTGAATGGCATCATTGTATTCTGCCATAGCCAGATCCACCGCCAGCCGCTCTTTCCTTGGATGTTTGAATGGTGGGTGTCCCCCCTCTTTCGTCACCCACGTGGGGGCACAGTGTGCCGGCATAGAAAGACACAGCCCCGCTGGTACGCTAGGCCCAATATGTGTCTTTCTGCATTAAACAACATTTGAGGACCACTCCTAATGATCATCCCCAACTTGGTACAGGCCTGGTTCAGGTCTGTTTCCTGTACTGTGGCATCCTATTGATGGTTGGGGCGCCACATTCCTGTGGTTAAACGGCACCAGTTTGTGATGGGTGGCGACGAAAAGGGTCGAAGGATAAAATGCTCGAGCTGTTTGTGTGCAGCACAAGACAAGTACTTTGAGGGTGACATGATGTCCCATTCTGTCCAATATCTATCCTTGGACTTGTTCCAGCCCCCTAACGGTGCAACATGCTGCTTCTTATCTGGAGGCTTTGTACTGTGAGAGATCGTTAATGATCCTTACACGGATCGTTGCCCATTGTCTCCTTTTGATGCACTTGCAAGGTAGGAGATCAGACCCCCCAAAATCCCAACACTTGGAGCCAACTCCAACGATTTGGACTCTTCTTCATCTGGACCCATGGAAATCATAGAGATCCGCTTGCCTGCCGCAGCTGCTCTCTGCATCTGCTCTCTCTCTCTCTCTCTCTTTCTCCCCCTCTCTCTTGGTCCAATCTTTCAGTCTGAGGATCTCTGATGTGGTCATTGAGGCGAGTGTCTGAATCTTGCCAATCAGCTTTCCTCGGAAGACCCCCAGCCTGCTGATAGGCGTCTTTTTGAAAGAGGCCTCTCATTTCGGCACAGGATACATTAAATGGAAGAAAGAACATGGAAGAAACACTGTTTGCAGGTCAGGACGGCACAGCACAACAGTACATCAGCATATTGTGCATGATTACAGTATATAACGATATTCCACATTATACTATACATTTATCTCTCTGCAAACTCTTTGGACAAGCCCATCCCTTTTGTTCCACACGAGCTCGCTTGATCTGCGGTCTCCAACGGGGAACATGGGCGGCCGGCTGGTCCGTCGGATTCTGAACTCATGCAGTTCCCATGGGGTTCCCCGGTGGATGGGACAATGACCACATCCCGAAATGACCACATCGACCCAGGGTGCCATCCATGTAAGCATGATCTTCACCACGTAAGCATGATCAGTCCAGGAAAGACCTTTCTTTAAAATGGTTGATCTGGTGACCTGTAGTGTAAAACCCTTAGTGAAACAATGGTTCGGGATGACCCGGCCATTAAAACAATGGTGGGCCAAGACTTCTAGGGTGTAGGGTCTTCAATCAGATTCCTCGTGGACCATCCAACCAAAGGACCCGTAGTTCGCGTATCCCAGTTGGGTACCCCAGTAAGGTCCTAGTTCAGGTCACTGGCTACCTCTCTTGGATATTCAATATGTCAAAGGCCCGGAAAAAGGCTTCGTGCCCTGCACTTGCAGCCCCAATGGCTTCGTCCGTCGAAGGTTAACCACACCGGCATGGAGGTGCCAGGCGCATCGACGCGGTGCTCCGATTTGGCTTTGAAGACCTGGCATCGACGAGGACGGTTCAGTGACCAGGTCACTAGGACCCGGTAGCTACCTGGGGTACCCGGAAGGCCTGGGAGGGCGTCGAAGTCGGGTGCTTCAACCATCTTCAACCCACCTCTGGTGGACGAGTTACGGGGGTGGACGAGTTCGACATGCGATGATGAGGTGTGTCCACCTGAAACCGGACTCGTTCCACCAGGTACCTTCCACTTGCGCTGGACAATGGGTACCCGACTTGGGGAACATCTGTTCTTTCCCAGACACTCCATGGGACTGCCATATGTGCCGATCAGTTGGGGTGGTGCCAGGGGGTCAATGTAGGCACATATTCCATACATGGAGTGTCTGGGTTTTTAGCTTGGGGGGCAGGCAACCTGCCACATGTGGGCAACAACAAAAGCCACAAGGCAGGTCAAATGGGATCTTCACTAGTTCAACCCGGATCAACCCCGCTTTTCTGATTGGAGACTGAGCAAATGCAAAGGGCCAAGCAAATGGGAGTTGGGCAAATCAGTTGGGTGTTCTTTCAGTCGGCAGTTTCTTCTCCAACACTTTGTGGGTTCCTTTTTGCTATGTACTCTCCTTAGAAGCTGGTCACACTATTTCATAAATTTTATGTGCTCGCGGGATTCCAAAGGATGTCATGTGCTTAGCCGACCATTTCTGAATGTTTTGGGCGATGTTGTTATTGGGAAAAAACCACCCAGGCTGTTTTCTATAGATGTTTTCCTTTTTGACCCAGTAACAGATCGGAGGATGATCCGATACTTGCTGGGTTTTGTTTTTCGGTTTCGGCCGCCACCGTCTCAGGGTCACCAAGCTGAATGAACCGAAGGAAACAAACACACCGACTCCTGAGAATTCAGAATCATGGACCCTCACAAACCCAAAGCATCCATGAAACTGACCTCTTTGCCGATCAGGCGGCGTGGTTGAAAAGGGGTCACCTTTCGGGCCGACATTCATGTCGGCCTGCGTCACCCTCCGCGCCACCCTCTTCCGCCCGCCTGCGAGAGTTGCAAGGAGGTGGCGTAGTCCACCACGGTGAAGCCCTTCCTTGCCAAGGCAGCCCTGAGACCAGAGGAACGGAGCGGGTCGACCGACCCGGTGCGGGTCGACCTCTTCGACCGAAGACCTCCGACCGCCTGAAGACGAATCCGAGCTTCAGTCGGTTGAGTTCAAGGAGTTCGGGCGCCCAGCGCCCGGCTTCCGGTCATCCAAAGAGCAACCAACAGAGGTTGAAGGACCCTATAGGCTATCCCATAGCTAATCCAATAGGGTCCTAGTTCAGGTCACTTAACCTGTCTTGGAAGCTTTAAAGTCATTGACTTCCAGATTCCAGGGAGATTGGTATTATGTATTATTGGTAGAACTTCAAGACTAGCTTACCACTTGGCTTACCTTATCTTACCTTTAGGTGATTCCAAAAGGAGCTTCCTTCACTTCAGTGGGGTTCTACAAGCACCAGTGAGTGAACTGAATAATCCTTTTGTCATTGTCCATGCCCAAACACTCCATGTATGGAATATTTATCTACATTGACCCCTTCTCAACCACCCCAACTGATCGGCAAATATGGCATACATGGAGTGTTTGGAATTGATTGAGGCTTTGGCTTCGCTCCGTGGCCTTGTTGAATCCCAAACATGGCTATCCGAGTGCCCCTCACAACGAGGATTCTTGGCTGGAAGCCCCTGCCTGCGGTCTCCTTGACCATACCTCGGGCAAGAACAAAGTCCAAACGAGGCAAACTCAGTCAGGTCTCTACCCTCCCTCAAAATCCTGCAAAGCATCACATGCATCACAGAAGTGGAACTCCAACCATTGGAATGGTCTTAGAAGAAATGACCCCCCCCTGCAGCACCACTTTGGTGGCTGCCACGGCAAACCAGAAGCGGCCTCGTTCGACTTCAACATACTTCAACCAATTGAGTCTATCAACAAACCAATCGAGTCCAACAACGAAATGCGCTATGGTCCTATAGTGGGTTGAACAGGAAAACTGGGCCCTCAGGAGAATCTGTGGCATGATGGCATGAGGAGCGGCATAATGCTAGAAATCCAGCGCCCCAAAAGTGCAATTCTCAACTTCTTCTATCCACTCGTCAGCCCAGACCAATCTCCAATTCAACAGTGGCATTAACATCATTTACTTGCTCAGGAATGCTCCCAATTCCCGATATTTTGACTGACTGAAGAGTTCAGGAATTTCGGCATGGTCGGTCGTGGACGCCGAGATCGTGAAAAATCTTTGACCTCGACCACGCGCGTGTTGTCCAGAGGCTCCAAAGGGTTTTTCATTTGGAAAATGAATGCGCATGACTATTGAAATGGAATGGAACATTTAGTAAAAAATCCATTGCTACCGCAAAGTGAGGTTAGCACACCCCGAGGTTAGCACACCCCATTTTATTTTGAAATTGGTCATCTAAACCCACTTTCACAAACCAAAGGTATGTACGAGTCATTTAGTAAACAAAACTGAATTCTCGTCAAAGTAACCTAAAAAGGATCTGGAAGTCATGGTTTCAAAACTGCCCGTGACGAGTATCGAGTTATGACACATTCATGAATCAAATATTTTAAACATAGAAACAAATCAAACAAAAAAAAAGCACAGTCAGTGACATCCATTCTATATAAAACTCATTTTAGACTAGCTTAACATACTGAATGAGAAATACATAAAATAGGATAAATCGTGCTCGACCACACCCATTTTAGCAAGTCGGTAGCAACGGGGATTATTTTATAAATTGATATTGGAACATATGGACCATTCCTGTCGCAATTAAAATCTCTTGCTGTGACCAAAAGGGAATGGAAACAATGAATGAACAAATTGAATTAGAATAAACTCACAAATTAACTAATAAAGGAAATATGCTTGGTTTACTATTTTAAAATTACTTAAGTTTAAACAATGAATTGCATAGACATTATTGTAAGAGGATGTTCTTTTGAAAAAATCATAACCGAGCAATCAGGTAGACACTATTCCAGGGTGATATTATTAAAAAAACATAAAATTCGTAGACATTATTCAAGGAGGTGTCTTAATTATAAAAGACTTCAACAGCAAACATTATTGCAGGGGGTGAGATTGATCTAGAACAAACAAAAAACAAACAAATGAACAAATAACAAACACAAATAAACAAAAGAGTAAAATATAACACTAGTAAGTAATAAAAACAACTATTTACGAACACGGATGTAGACACAAATCCGGGGGGGTTTCATAATCCAAAAAAGACGTGTAGACATAAATCCGGGGGGGTTTTCTAAGCAAAGGGCATCCCTGCTAGTAGCAAGAACACTACTAAGTAGCTAGCGCATTGCTACTAGTAAGAAGAAGCTACTGGGAATGCCCCATGATTGCCCCATGGGCCAGTCCAAACTATCCAGTCAGGCCTCCTGTCCTCTGGGGGATCTAGTTAGTGCCTCCAAGGTTCTGCTCTTCCACCAACGTGGCATTCAGCGCGTTCACTTCGAACTGCTCTTGCCGAGCCAAGGTCGTCTCACTCTCCAGGTAGCGGTCCGGCACCCAAACCGAGTAGCCTGTGACCGATGCGCTGACAGGACTGCGGTCCATGCCCCGGCGGCATGGTCTGGCATGGCATCTTGCGTCGTTCCCAAAGAGAACAGCAAAGAACGATGCTCTAACCCCTGTCCGGTCCAATGATTGTTAAACAAGTGGTTTGAAAAGCACTTGCCATTGAGGAGTTTTGGGCAAGCAATCATCTTCGAGAGAGTTTGCAGTGCCACTCCTTGCGGTAGGACCCGGAAAACCTGGGGCACCCAACTGGGATAGTCGAACTAGGGTTCTCACCCACCTCTGTTGGTCTCTAAAAACATCATGGAGTCTGAGCCATCTACTCTGAAACCGCTGCAATGCTCATGGGCGTGTTTCATCCATGCTCATGGGCGTGGCTTGCGAGAACTGCCCATGACGCCCCCACGCCTGAGGCTTCCTTCCCACCTGAGACTGGTCACCGTCAGGCGGCGAAGCGCCCATGATGCCCCGACCGCGACTGGGGGGGCGGAAGAACAGGCCGTGTGTTCGCTTCAGCTGTGCGGCTGTGCGTGTATGTCCTATAGGGAAACCCTGAAAGAAGGGACAGCCTCCTTATGAATGAAGCACACCCAGCTGGTTCAATAGAGGCGAAGAGCTTGAAGGTTCCATGTTAGAGAAATCTCGCTCCTTTCAGCCATGAACTTCCCGGAGTTTCAGGGAAAATCTGCAGAGAACACCCATCGAAATCTGAAGGGTGAAAGCCATGCATGGGGTTTCCTGTAGACGTTCCCGTAAACCAATTCTGGAAAAACTTATTAAGCCCTGACTTGCGCCCTCCATAGCGAAATCAGCTTGAAGTAAACCACATGGTGGCAAGTTGGGCAAAACAAGTTGTGGATTTTGGATGCTTTGGCACCTAGGTGCCGATTACTTTCCTTCAACAGCTGAGAGCAACCTCATTTTGTCTACTCCAGAAACTCCTATGCTAGTCAACCCTCCCTCTTGACTGCCAAAGCACCTTTGCCTTTGCCGTCTTTGCGCTTGCCCTTACCCTTGCCATCTTTGCCGCCCTTGCTGTCTTTGCCACCTTTGCTGTCTTTGCCGCCCTTGCCGCCTTTGCCAGATTTGCTGCCTTTGCCATGCTTGCCCTTCCCCTTGTCACTGCTAAAAGCGTCTCTGGGTTCATCATGCGATGGCGGCAGCATGGAACAAATGAAGAGGTCTTGACCTCGTCATCAGAAAGTTGGCTCAAGCATGGAGTTGCTCTTGGGGAGATCTAAATTGTCAACAGGCTTGTTTGCTATTTGGACACTGATTTACTGTATTTTAATTTGCCTAGTTCTGACTCTTTGATGCGTGCACGCCCACTTCTTGCCTGGCTTTCCATTTGTTCTCCGGAAAACACCTCTTTTTCATTCAAGGCTGAGATACAAGCAAATCCAACTCACAGGAGCTTCTGAGTCTCCAGCCCTTCTTGTCCTTGCCCCGATAACCGCAAATGCGCAGCCTAAGTGAAGCAGGACTTCCACTTGGTTCACCTCTCCGCTCAGCGATGAACGAGCTTCTCCACTCGGCCAAGGGGGTCGGAAACGCAGTTCTTCAACATGACCAACATGAAAGAACCAGATGGTGCCCACGAACCCGAATGCAAACACGTTCGAAAACAAGGCTCTACCCCCAGACCCCCAGAGTTAAACGAGAACCCTTCGCTACGCATTCGGGAAAAAATCCCTTCCAGTCGCCGCTGCTCAAGCCTGATATTTTTTCGTGGGTTGAGAGTGCACCATTGCCAAGAATCGGTGGCATTCAAACGGATCCCCAACTATAAAGGACCTCTTAGGGTGCCATCTACTCCGAAACCGTCACTTTTTCGTCTCGTTTTCTCCAACTGGTCCACGTGTCGTTCGACCTGGCAGGCCTCCGAAGACCGCGGCTCCCGCGGCTCCACGAGTGGACGCTGCCAGCCAGGCCTTTGCACCCTTCTTTTGGTCGATCGGCCATCGGCATCCTTCATGATCCAAATCAACATCTCGGAGATCACGCACGACATATTTAAAGCAATATCCAACAAAGGTGGGTCAGAACCCTAGTTCGGCTATCCTATGGGTCCCCCAGGTTTTCCGGGTCCTATTTACGGTCCTTCAACCTCTGTTGGATCGCCGGGAGTGCGCCATCCGGCGAGTTCAGGCCATCCCTGAGCCACCCCTCGGGATGGCATTCATACGGGGGATGTACACCAAAGAAATGGCTCACCGATGTTTTTGAACTCTATAAGCGGTACAATCTAGTGCATCTAGCCATCCCCAGAAGCATGGAACAATCGAACAGCCTTCCAAAACACCTGCAGTTCATTAACACTTTATGTTCGATCTCCATTTCAGAGTTCAAGGCCCAAAACTCTTCTGGTTGGATCCACCGGCTCTTTTGTTGAAGCCTCGGTGCATGAAAAAACACAAGAACTTGGCGCTTCCTCCTCCCCCACTGCATTCTGCGCCAAAGGAACTCCACTTCCTCGCCCACTTCGACGTCGGGTACTTGATCCCCAGCTCGCGGCCCTCCAGGCAAGGTCTCGACCAACTCCTGCAGAGGTGCAGTAGAATACAGTAAATTTATATACCCTAGAAGTCCAAAGATAATTTTTTGACCGACTGAAGTAAAGGATAGTCCCTTTCGGGTCACCTAGTCAGACCATTCTTTTTATAGTCGACTTGACTCCCCGGGTATAGGGGTCCCCCCTGTGTGAGGTTGGTCAGTCTTAAAGACTCCAAATGGCATCCAGGGGAGGAGGGTATTGTATGGATCAGCAAACCCGTGGAGGCCGTCCACTCGGAATTTTGGAGATGAAGTGAGGTTACCAGGACAATCCAAGGGGTGCCCTGTCTGGAAGCCTAGGCCGGTAGTGTGGGGTAGTTCGGACACCCCGAGGGTCGGAGGGTCCCGGTATATCAATTCGATTTGGAACCGAACACCTTCCGGCATCTTGGGCGTTTCCGGCATCTTGGGCGTTGATTTTCTCGTTCCCAAAAAATACGAAGTCCAGCAGATCAGAACAGCAGTGTGCCTTGACTCCGGGATCAAAGCTGGACCCTAGAAGTCCAAAGACTAGATCTTGACCGGCTGAAGGTTGCAGGAAGTTCCCAGACTCAGTTCCTCTAATTAAGCAAGACCCTTCTTTTTATAGTCGACTTGACTCTAGTCTGTCTGCTGTGGGTGTTTTTGTATGGTGTTCCCCCTCTTTGTCGCAACTGGAGGTGGGACGAACACGTTTGGGCTCCCGAGGAGTGCGCAAACGCGCCAGTTCGGCCCCAGCGGTTCACGCATTGGGTGGTTCGTCTTGGACTGGTTTCTTTGTTCCAGACTTCCGTTCGACCATTAAGAAAATGCTTGACCTGGTTTTTGTAGTGTAAATTGTTTTAGTTGATTCGGTAAAGCCTTTTAAATCAATGGTGGTTGGAAGCCTAGGGTACTCTTTGTTCCAGCTAGAAGGCGAGGAAACCCACAGGCAAAATCAACATCAACCGAAACCACCCGAGCTGCAAAGCCAGGTTCCTGGACACCCCCACAAAAAATGTATATGTTTTTTTCTGGACGTTCACAAACACCATCAAAGTGGGGAGCCCCTGGCGATCGAGCCCGAGCCCGTTTCTCTCATCTGATGATGTCAGCCACCTCCGGCAGCGAGTGGATATAAACCAGTACTTGGATATCCTGCAAGCGCGATTCTGGGGTCAGTGTTTCACCCTGCCAAACGATAAAGGGCAAAACTCGGCAAAAAACTGGGCAACTCATCTGGCAAAACAACTGGCTCGGCTAGCATTTCTTCCTTTTTGGGCGGTGTTCTCTTCTTCATGCACTCCTACTCTGAGGAAACCCGCAGGTCACCCACACCAAACCTGCGAGCTCTGCCACAACACGAATTTCGGGCTGCTCAAGGATTCAAGATAAATCAGATCTACACTCCCGAAAACTAACATAGACCCTGACAATGGCCCCCTGGAAGATTGTTTTCCTCTACCAACCAGTGGTTTTCAGGGTCCATGTTAGTCTTCCAGGGTGTATAGATCTGAAAAGGTCTTGGAAAGGTCGGGGGCCCATCGTAGCTGATCTTCCCCAACCCTTCCCAGCCTTCCAAGCCTTCCCAGTCCAGTCGACTCATTTTGAGTTTGGAGAATGGTCTGATGAAGGGTGATCCGACGTCCAGGAATTTTCCTTTCTTGGGTGACCTGGGTGGTGTCAAATATCGTCTTGTCGAGTCTTGCCAGCCTTCCCAAATCACAACTGTACTTCAGGCCTATCCCATTGCCAGGGCCCGGTGGGTAATGGTTAGGTTGCAGGCCTTTTTCAAGCATAGCGATAATCTCTTATCGGCTCTTACTGGTAATGAGCTACAACTTAACTATACTTTGTTGATCCACATTCGCCCACCATTTTGGATGTGCACAGCCACCTAGGTGATCGGGAAAACTAAGCCAGCCACCTCTTCGATGTTCACAAAAATGCCAAAGGGCTTCACCGCGGCCACAGTCCCTGTGCGAGTGCGCTGGTGTGAGTGGTTTGAGGATGTTTGAGGTACTCTATCTTTGTTTCTGATCGGGGCACCAACCAATGAGTAGAGGTGGTGCCTCAAATCAAGAACTGAACTATACATGTAACTTGAATCCCGAAGTGGAGGGCAACATGTGGGACAGCGTACGGAAATTCACATGGGTTTCAAATGATTGAATTGTCCATACTTGTCCCATATCATATTCGATCTACCTCCTCTGTTCAGGTCTGACGACTAAACCTGCGCATTCCTCTTCAGGCACTTCAAATCCATGCAGGTATCAAACCACCCTGCCCATGTTTTTCCATCATTCTTCTCTATACCCTTGCAACATCAAATTGAATCGGGCAACCAATCTGTCTTGTAAAGGAACATGCTCGTCAGTCTGCTTGTTCGATCGTCGTGTAGCTTCGATTGTCGTGTAGCTTCGATCCTGTGAAGTCGACCGAGACGGCCCAGCAGCTGGGGAGCTGGTCACGGGACACCGCCCCGGTCATGCGAGGCTTCACCGGTCGCCGATCTGAAGCAATCTTCGAGTTGAACCGAGACGGCCGGAGAGTAGCGCGACTTGCGGTCCCTGTCCGTCACAGCCTGTCATAGGCAGTGAAGTCGAACTAGGAGAGTAAATCAGTAAATCCATGTAAATCCCATGTAAATCCCTCTCTGAAGCAAGTTGAGGCATCTTCGGGTCTCAAAGCCTGCGTGAGGTGTGATGTTGCCCGAGAAGGACAGCAAACAAACTGCTGGCCTTCCAGCCACTGCTCTGGGTCAAACTTTTCTCGAAGTTCTTGCAGTCGTGCTTCTCGTCTTCGTTCCTTGTGCCCGAAGGCTTCCTGCCAGACGTCTGGCGATGAGAGGGGTGTGACAACAGCGCACAACAAGGGGCTCACCTCGAGAATATATCCTGATTGCTGGTATTTCGTGGCAGCTCGCAAATCTTTCCCACCCGCTCGAATGAACAAAGGACCTGCACGTGACCCTTGTGTCCATCGCGTCACTTTGAAAACTGCACAGCTCCCGCCTCTGGGCGGGAACTGGGAACCAACATGTCCAATGTGGTTAAGTGAACTTATAGGACCCGATAAGACCCGTCGCCTGGTGTATCGGGATAGTCGAACTCGGGTTCTGACCCACCTCTGTTGGTATGGGGTTAGTCGACCTGAACTAGGACCCAACTGGTGCACCTATGGGACCCGTCGAACTCGGGTTCTGACCCACCTCCGGTTCTTCTTCGACCAAATCCTTCCTGCCCCGCTGACATTTCGCCCGATGCGGGGGGAGGTGTCACATGGAGGAACTCCCCTGGGGCGACCTTGGCCATGAAGGCGCATTCGGCCCACCCAACGAACGAAGTGCCGAATGCCCTTGGACGAAGTGCCGAATGGATGCCTGGTCCGACCGTACCGAATGCCTCCGTTCAGAGTGCGAGGAGGGTCCTGGCCTCAAGTCTTTTGACACAGGGGACGGTCAGCTGCGGTACATGGCTTGTCCAGGGTCACACAGCGGTCAACAAAAACACCAGGAGTTTTGATGGAAGAGTTGAGCTGCACTAACCTGTGAATGGCAGCAACACTGAACATGCTGAATAAACAAACAGTGCCCCGTCCCAAGTCTAAAAGGGTTCCCCGAAAAAACGGTGCAGTCAGCTGCAGTTTCCTTCCGCTTCGCAACTGCAGAAGTCCACATCAATCGATCGCCCCAAAGGGCCAAAATTCATAACACACATCGAGATGAGATGTGTGGAATCAAATGACTCCGACCATCCATGGGACTGACATATTTACCTACATGTAGGGGTTCAATGTAGGCATATATTCCAGTCCCATGGGTATGCAATGAAATGACTCAGCAGCATGAAGAATGTCCAACGGCCTCCTCACTCTCCTCCTCGCTTTCCACCTTCTGCGCCTTCTGTGAAGGCTCCTCCCGCCACATCGTCACAACAGGTAAGCCAGTGTGCCACAAGCTGTTATCCAGCCAAACCTCCACAGGCTCACCTTGGACTCGACATGTCAACAACTGGAAGATCTAAACTGAATTGGACCACATGGTTGATCGGGGGAAGTAGCCTCCCAAGGATGCACAATTGCACACAAATCCACAACATCGAGGTGCGAGACATGGAACTCCTCAAAAACACACGAAAATACTGCTTGTTCAAGGACAGCATGTGTGTAGACATATATATATATTATATACAGTTGAGATGTAAATATTGTAAAATAGGATAATATATTTTATATTAGTCATAATATAGCGATTCTATCAGGATGAATTGCTTCCACGGGTGACAGTTGATGAATAAACCTTTCCAAAAGGAGATGCTTCACAAATAATCCCAACTGGGACGTGTATGAATCAACAGTGAACCTGAGCTAGTCAAGAAGTACATCGGATTCGCCCGTCACCACCCCAAGCATGTGGTGATGGTGAGTAAACCTTCCTACAACGTCTTTGCCATCCAGTGGCCGCGCGTCTTGGGTGGTGCTTTGGTCCGACCATGGAAATGGATTCCGTGCGGTGTTTGCAGGTGCCCCGCTGGGTGATGCTTGGGTGGTCCCCCACGCGTCCAAGCGCCAGGTCCAGGCGTCCAAGCGCCCGGTCACACGTCGCCCAGTGACGAAGGGCTTCGAAGATTTCCGGTTCACCTGGGACGTACCAGCAGAGGTTGAAGAACCCTATAGACTATCCTATAGGTACTGCTGTAGGGTCCTATAAGGTCACTTAACCTCTGTAGGTAGACCGGGCTAGAGAAACTTGGGACCCCAGTCGGGTCCACGGTGGGAGAACTTGTGTCAAAATTGATCGAGAAAAGTGTTCGGACAAACACACACACACACACACACATCCGGCCCAGCAATGAATGGTGGTTGGCATGACTGGTGGACCCCACGTTGAGGCTAACAAACCAAATTCCCCCGAGATTCACTTGCCCTGGTGGTGTTCTTTTCGGCAAGCCAAAGAGAACTTATGAGTTACCAATTCCAACTTAGCCTTCTGACATCTTCTGAGAACCCCCTGTTCTTTACTGGAGCCAGCAGGGTGCACGCCGCCGAGCCAATTGCTTTTTTCCAGGTCACTGGGCCCCACCAGCGGGCGGATCTGTTTCTGTGGTAGCCAGGCCTGGTTCGAAGAGAACGACGCCCTGTGTCACAAGACGGCGAGAAGAAACGCTACACAGCGGATGTGGTTTACTACACTGAGATCCTGCTTTAACTTGAGGCCAGGCAGGGTGAAAGCTAGCCACTGCTTCGGCAAGAGCGACTCCAACTAGCTGAAGCTAGCTTTCGTGATGAATACCTGCTTCGGTCACCTGGATGCACCATCTGGGTGTCGAAGTCTTCGCGACTTCGTCGACAGGCAGCTCTCCCAACAGGACATGCACCCGAATCAAGGTCACGAAAAACATAGATCTTAATACTACTAAGCCAATGGCTGGCTTGCTGAAAGTATTATTGGTATTCATAGGTTTCTTTCGGTCTTAAAACACGGAAATCATCGAGCACGTGAAAACATTGACCTCCCTTGCGTGGAGTATGACTTGAAATTTTGAAATGAATTGCTGACATTCCACGGGATCTGGTCGAAATGTCTTCTTCCAAAAATGGCTGAAAGTCGTGTTCACATGGGGGCCCGCTACATATTCTTTACTTTTGGCACACACACACACACAGAGGTCAAGGAAACATGGACCAAACAAGTATTGGCGCCAAATTGTAAGAGGCGTCGCTAGCGCTGCACCGTTTTCAGCTGATCTCCGAGCTTCAAGCCATGTTTGAAACAAAAGACATGTTGCAAGTCAGCCTTGGAAGGGTCCACGGGTGGAATCTGGCAATGTTTGCTAGCGCGGATCTAGCGCAGTGCTAGCGCGCGGCTAGCGCATTTTTCAGCCAGCCACTTTTCAAAAACCTGACGACGTTCTGAACATGTCCTAAGGCAAACACTGCACTAGCGTCACTAGCGCAAGTCTACCGCAAACCTAGCGCCCAGCTGCAGAATAGGCGTGTTTAGCTGGGGGCCCGCTACATAATCTAATTGAGAAAAAACATCATAACCTACTTTCGGCCCCTTTATCTATTTTTTGATTGTAGACTTTTGGCCGGACTCCCAAAGGTATCAAAAGGTGGTTTATATATATATATATATGAACCACCATCTAAAAGTCATCTTGGGGGCACAGCCCTGTGCCATCTACTCTGAAACCACCGTAACCTCAAACCACATCGGCGGTATCGCTCCAAACAGGATCAAATGGAGGTCCAGAAGTCCACAGAAGTCTCATAAGTAGAGTACAGTGGGGCCTATGGATATTAGTGACTCGGAACGGATGATGATGATGATGATGATGATGATGATGATGATGATGATGATGATGATGATGATGCTGATGCTGATGCTGCTGATGCTGATGATGATGCTGATGCTGATGCTGATGATGATGATGATGATGATAAGGGCTGCGAGTGCTCAGACTCGCCACCTGCCCCATGCCGTGGTGATCATCGAGGAACTGATCGGCACTCCGGCTCCACCTGGATCTCCTGCCGCACGGCGGCCTGCGGCTTCCTTGCTGCGCTGCTGCTGGAGTTCTCCTTCCAGGACTGCGCCGATTGTGTCTTGGCGGCCTACTAGCGTCGGCGCTGACGCTGGCGGTTTCTTGGTCGTGACGTACCACCACAGCTCTACCTGACCCGGACATCGATTCTGAGGGCAGAGAAGTGGCACTTGAACTTGTACATGAGCGCTCTTCTGGGTCCCAAACCCCAGACGAGGGGGTGCACCATCGGAAGTTTTTCTCTGGTCATTCTGGGGTACTTCTGTTTTCACATGTCCTTTACATTCAACATACACGCACCACCTTGGCAGCCCGAGGGTACTGACTCAGCCATCGGAGTCAGAGGAGTCACATTGCAGACTTCCTCAACACCAGCAGCTTTGACGAAGCTAGATGGCCAAAGACCCGCCCCGGACTTGGCACTTCCCCGAAGGACTTCCAAGCCTAATGCACACCACAAAAAGGCTTATTTGAAGGCAGTGAAACGTGCAACTCTTCACGGAGTGACATGGTACAGAGGTCAATACCTGACTGCAACTCAATTGGGGGTGAAGTCATTGTCACTTCCCCCTTTTCAGGCCGACTCACCAACACAGCCTCCTGGCTTACAGACGGTAGAGGTCAGACCTAATCGACAACCGCCATCAGCATTCAGGCAGGGTCGCCCGACCTACCTGTCCTGGGACATTGGCCAACTGACCCTGATCAAGTGGGACCTCTTTCGCTCATGGCTCCACAGACAGACAGTTGACTGCGTTTTGTCTTCAGGACACCGGATGGGACTTCACAGGAGAGTGGACTGACCAGGACTATGCGTACATCCACGCTGGGGCCACACATCACAGGGGAGGTCTTCTTACAGTGGTTAAACTTCGTTTCTGCTCGGTGGACTCCATTGCTTGGACTATTCCATTGAACAGCAGGGTGTTACATGTTAGACTTTACAAAGGGTCCTTCAACCTGGACGTTGTGAACGTCTATCAGTTCCCCTACAACCCGAACGACCCCTCGTGCTTGGCTGATAGACAGACTGTTTGGAAAACCCTTCGATCCACTTTTTCTGGACTTCCTCGTCGGAACTGTTGGCTTATAGGGGGAGACTTCAATACGGGACTTCGACATCATGCACAACTGGTTGGACTTGGGGACTTTGACACTCCTACCGGTCGACGCACGGGTTGTTCTCATCCTGATCAACGAGTTTTCCAAGAATTAGTTCGGGACTTCTCGCTCATGGCGCTCAACTCCTGGCTTCCATCCTTGTGGGCAACCTATGAAGGTCCCAACCATGCAACCTCAAGAATTGACTTCGTGTTGGGTCAACAACGGGATGGTGATGCTGCTTCTAAGAAAGTAATCTATTTGCGGGACCTTCCACAGATGATGGGCTTACACCGTGACCATGTTCCCCTTCTTGGTGGCCTTCCTTGGAGAAGATTTTATGTCCCCAAAACCTCTACTGGTCTTTCACGTACGCAGAGATTGACCCTTCACCATCACTGGTTCCATGACACGGAGGATTGGAAGAACTTGACACACTCCATCAAGGATCAGATGAAACACCTGCATCCACAGCAACCCGATCTTTCGGGGCTAAACCAGCTCCTGATCGACTCGTGCCGACAATTCAGCACGACTCCCACGCCGCCTCAGGATCGATGGCCATTGAAATGGTCGTGGACCCTGCAATGCGGGGCGGCTCCACTTCCGCCCTCCGAAGCTGGGTCTCAGCTCCTTGGCATTTTTCAGGGATGGCTATGGGTGACCAAACGAACTCGGTGGCGCAAAGAGGCCCGACCGGCTGCCACTGAGCATCGCAGAGCTCGCCTACAGCATATTTTGGACACCGCTCGCTTTCACTGGGCTGGGAATCAGACGCATCAATTTTTTCAAACTTTCAAAAGCTGACTCCAAAAACTTTTTCGAGTTGTCCACATCTTCGAGGACCGCAGGGCAAACTTCTGTCTCCTACTAAAGAAATGGATACCCTGAGCACGTGCATGACTGAACTTTATCAAGGACATGATGAAGATTTTCCTCCTTTTTATTTTGGTTCCTCCCCAGTGGATTCTGAACAGCTTGAATATGAACTCCTGCACCTTCGGTGCCTTCACATATCGCCCCGGGATTTCTCTGGAAAGCACTTGCGCCCTCCATCAGTCCACTTGTGACAGGATGGTGCACGGAGTGGTTCCGTTCTGGACATCTCCCAGAAGAATGGAAGAGTGGCTGGATCGTGTTTTTGACCAAGCCTGACAAGGCGCCTACCCAACCCAGTGCCCTCAGACCAATTGCGCTACAAACTCCACTGTCAAAGTGTGTCATGTCACTCATGGTTCAAAGAGCTAGACACTTTGCCTTGCCCGTCCTGAACACACTTCCACAGTTTGCCTACCTACCGGGACGCGGCACTTGGGATGCCATCTGCCGGGTCCATAAACATGTGCAGGAAGTCAGGGAGCTCAGTGACCGTTGGCGCTACCATGCGGGCCGCCTGAACCGCCCGGAGGGAGCCCGTCCTACCCTCTACGGAGGCTGTCAATTGTTTTTGGACTTGACTCAGGCCTTTGACCACATGCCCCGACAGTCCTTGCAGGCTGCTTTTGATCAACTTGGAATCCCTATCCCTCTCTCCAATATTTTGCTTCAATGGCACACTGGAACCAAGTACATTTTGAACTACAAGGGTCAAGTCCGAACAATTAGAACCTACAAAGGAGTTCGACAGGGCTGTAGGGGTGCCCCCTTTTTCTGGGCAACTTTCATCGCACTGGTACTTCGGGAGGTTGCTCGTGTCACCTCAGAGTCATGGATGATGTCCTCATGCACTTTCTATGCCGACGACGGCCATCTTTGCTTCCTGTTCACGGACATGCATAGTTTTGAACATGGTCTCCATTGTATGGGTCGGGTGTTGGACGTTTTACATGATCTGGGTCAACCTCCAAAAGTCCGCCATTCTGTTGGAGCTCAAAGGAACGCACCAACGCACTGTGAGGAAGAATTTTTTGTGCTGCCGCCTGCATCAGACGATGTTGATCATCCCAGGTTCCCAAGGACAGTATGAGATTCCGGTCAAAACCTCTCAAGACTACCTGGGTGTGAAGGTCAGCTACACGAACATGTACAAACAGACTATGCAACATCGACTTGCGGCATGTCAGCACCGATTCCGGCAACTCAAACCCTGGTTCAAGCGGGGGAACAACATCACCATGGAGCAGAAGCTGCACATTTGGACCACTTGTCTCCTTTCGATTGGGTTGTATGGGGTTGAAGCCACTGGAGTCACGAACTCCTCACTCACCATGTTTCAGAATAAAATGGTGCTCCAACTTCGCCAAGTTGCAGGTGATCACTCCTTTTTGACTCACAATTCTCATCGAGCCTTCCTGCGTGTGCATGGACTGGAGC
Source organism: Durusdinium trenchii (assembly GCA_963970005.1). Classification (NCBI taxonomy): domain Eukaryota; class Dinophyceae; order Suessiales; family Symbiodiniaceae; genus Durusdinium; species Durusdinium trenchii. Next base: position 154,959 of record CAXAMN010010225.1, read on the forward strand.
ACCCGTTGAGTGTTCTGCGTCACCGCCTTCTTTCCCACATTCAGAGGTGGGAACGGAATCAGGGCCACTTGCAGCCTGATGATATTCTTCATGGTACTCATGTTCAACACATACTTCATTCCATAGAACTCATTGACCAATGGCTGCAGGATCACATGGGCGATGCCGCTGATGACTCACCAGAGCTGGCCCAGGCAGGTCTGAACTGTGAACATTGTGGTCTCACCTTTCGACGACTTCACACATTACGTCGACATCTCATCCATGTACATGGCATTGCGGTGACGCAGGGACCAACTTTCCAAATCTCTAGGGATGCGGTTGATGGACGCCCGATATGCAAACACTGCGGTGTAGCTTTCATCAGCTGGCAAAACCTTAAACATCACATCAGCTCTCACACTTACACCCACTTGGATCCAACCAAGGCACCGCCGCTGGTCCTGACCAGCCACCGACGACGACTCCTGGATATCTATGATGCTGGAGATTTGCAGCTGCTCAAGGATGATCATCCTCTCTGCACCTTCCTGACGCATCGCTGCATTCTCTGTGGCTACTGGGCTGCACGCACTCAGCAGATGAGTGCGCATATGAACAGGGAACATTCAGGTGCTGCCACGATCATGCATGAAGTGCTTCCCAACATCACTAGAGCCAGAGTGACTTCACCATGCTCATATTGTCACATGGAGTCCAAGTCCAAGACCCACATCCCCGTGATGAAACAACTGGGCCTTGCACTTGGTGACCGACGACACAGGGACCTTCACCCGGATGCACCTGATCCTACCCCTCAGGCCCACACTTGGATGCAGGCTCACTTTGCTTGTGGCATTTGCACCAACCGATTCGCCACTGCAGCTGGCCTACATCAACATATGAGTATGCAACATCCACATACGACGACCCAGAACACGTTCAATCCTAGCAGGGACCAAACTCCTGGTCAGCTCCAATGCACTCATTGTGAAACCACCTTCACCACCTTGAGGGAGCTGAAACACCACATCGACGGCAACCAATGTGAGGCCTATACTCAGGACACGGCCGAGACACCATTTCTTTGGCGGCACCCTGTCATTTTGGCTGGACTCAGTGGGGGCACGTTCGATCACATGGTGGGGTACAAAAGCCTGTTTCGTCGCCTCGGTCTTAGGTGTGGTTTGTGTGGTCATCTCTCCCAGAGCTCCACCTCCCTTCTCAGACATCTGTGCTCGGATCATGGAGATCGCTGGAGGGAGGTGACCAGATATGCAGAGTGGCTTCAACACTCCACCCCCCTTTCTCGACTGGGTTGTACTTGTACCCGGCCATGAGGAGGACTGCATGTTTGCACGGTCTTCACTCATCTGGCCTTGATGGTGCATCATGATCTTCACAAATTCCGCAACTCTGGCCCTGACCTTGTGCTCACGCAATCCTTGAAGTTGGATCTATTGGTCCTTTGCCCTACGCTGCGGCTGAACTATCCAGATCTGGACGAATGGCTGGTCCGTGGAGAACTTTCCAAGATCCTCACCTTGCCGGAACTCTGTGCTGCCCTCAGAGAGTGCTGTGTTCTTTGTGGTCGACTCATTGGGACCCACGACATGTACTTACATCTCAGACATCAACATCCCCGGGATTGCACACGTGGGGCATTGTTTCATAGATATCTTTTGGACACGCTTCCGGAGACCGATCTTTGCTCTCTTTGCCACACACATGCAACAGCAGCACACGAGTGTCCAATCCTGCTCCAACTCGCTGCTCTACTGTGTCGGCTGCACCATGGACACCATGGACAACGCTCAGGATCCGGTGCAAGAGATGTGGGGTGTGCTCAAGTCCCTGACACCAATGGAGGTGGACCCCACCCCCAACCCGAAGAGGCAGAGAGCTGGTGGTCTGCCAAAAGGCAAAGGCAAGGGCAAACACAAGTCTCGCAAAGACCAGAGCCACAATCCACAAGACGCCGAACTTCGACCAGTGGTACAGGCCCTTGCGCGGCTGGTTCTTCGACACGAAGACACTCTGAGGGGGTCTCGCGGTGGACCAGGACTTCATGCCTTTTTTTGAATCTCGGACCAGGTTCCAGCATGGTCAAGATGATGCAGGCCACGGACGATTGGCACCAACAGGCGCCGACAGATTGATTCCTCTTCGGATCAAGGTCCTCCATGTTCTCCTGGAGGAGCTCCTGGCCCGTGTTCAGAAGTTGCAGAAGACCCCCTTGGAGGACGCCCTGGTGAAAACCTTGCCGCAGCATCAGTACGTGACCTTGAACGACAATGCTTGAGAGTTGAACTTCCCCTTCCTGCACTGGAATCCGGAGCTCAAGAAGCTCGAGCTCAACATGGATCAGACGCCACTCACGATGACCCATGTGACCACTCAGCTCACTCGCATTCTGACATTGCTTCAGAACCATGCGGTGATCGTCAGATTCAGCGCCCTACGTCCGAATGCTCAGATTCAGCAGCACATGACCAAGCCGACGGCGGCCACCTCCGGCACTCCACAGGTGATCCCCGTGGAGACTCTCGCTCTCCATGAACCACAAGTACTCGCTGGAGATGCATTCCCTGTGGCAGGAGCTGGCATTCTCGGGACTATGGCAACTCATTTTGGGCAGGATGCGACCAGCCTCGCTTCAGAGGACGCCATTGGCAGGCCACCTCGGCCGGATGTTGGAGACCCTATGAGCTTGGCTTCCAAACAGACACTCAGGGGTTTGCAAAACCAGGAAACTGCTGCTACATGAACTCAGCCGTCCAGGGTTTGCTATGGGGTGCAATCAAAGTGGGGCCTTTGCAGGCACACCAATGGAAGGTCCTACCAGAGATCTTCGAACACATCGTCAGCAATGATGATGGTGAGCCTGTCTTGCTATGGGGCAATGGCAAGTGGCTTTCTTTGATGGATCAATGGGCCCGTCCCTTTGCACAGCACGACCTGGTTGAATGCCTCCAGTTCCTGCTTCCCATTGTGGAGCCTTGTTTCCTGAGCAATCTCTGGGAGGCCAGGATTGAGGCAGATGGAGTTGTCCGCACGGTGGACAGCGGGGCACACTTCTGTCCTGTACGTCTCTATCTGAGTGCAGCGGAAAACGAAGATACGACCGAGCTGCAAGAGCTGTTCAGTGCATGGTCGCTTGAGTCTTATGGCCTCCAGGCCTTTGCTGGTCCAGCCGACCTACTCACAGTGCAGATAGACCGATTCAATCGAGATGGGGGCAAATGCACTCACAAACTCAGTTGGAACCATCCAGTGTTTGTACCTCACTTCGTGCACTTTAGCATGGAGATTGACAACATTCCATACACGGTGGTTGCGGTTTCCCATCATGTAGGTCATGACCCTCACTCAGGACACTAGCAGACTGCACTTTGGGATGAGACCCACTGGGTTTTGTTGGATGATGCAGCGCCTCCAGTGCATGTGACTCGACTTCCGGACGACGTGCTCAGGAAGTGCTGTGTCCTCTGGCTGAAGCTTACGGACCATGGCGGAGCTCAGATCTGTGATGTGATTGACTCAGGCTCCTTGGCAATTTTGACTAAGGAACAACAAATGCTGAACGTAAAGCAAGCGTTCAGTCAGGACCATGCACTTTTCGATGCTTGGCTGCCCGCTCTCGATCGTCTCGACGTTCGATTGCTGCTTGACTCCTTGGAAGCATGCGGCCTCCTGACGCGGCGCTGTGTGCTGTGCAACATGCAGCCGCCTGACCTCAAGTCTCACTTGAGGCTCCACCATGCTGCGCTGTGGGATGAAGCTGAGCAGCCGTGTAAGGAACTTACGTTCCAATTCATGACGCAGGCCAGACCAGGTCGTTTGTGCGCCTGCCAACCTTTCTATAGTGAGATGGAGAGCATGGACGAACATATCTGTCCTTGTTTTCGCAATTTTGGAATGCTCCACCGATTCTTGAAGCGCATGCAGCAGGATGTGGCCATAGAAACGACGGCCGCACTAGCTTTGCAGATCGCTCAGTCCTTTTCATGACCATACGTGGTACGAAGTGCCTGACCTGACAAATGTTCAAGAGGGTCAACGCTACCTCCCGAAGCAGAGGGCGTCGCGAAAGAAAGAAAGAAGATGATGATGATGATGATGATGATAATGATGATGATGGTGATGATGATGATGATAATGATGTGAGCGAGAGAAGCTCGGGTCCTGAAAGTTGCATTCCAGTTATTTTCCCTTTTTGTCGTGACACCGTTCTGCGGTGTCTGCAGCTGTGGTGTCTGCACCCCGTTCGCGGCCCCCTTCGACCTGAACAACTGTAGTCTAAAATCCTTATAGCAACGGTTGTTTGCAAAGAAACATTAAAACAATGGTGGGCCAGGACTCTCAGGATTCACCAACAAACCGTTTGGCCGCCCCAAGCTTCAGTGCCTTGTGCTCACCACCGGCCAACTTCATGATGGCACCCTGCCCACCACGGATCAACAGCAGCTTCGCTAGGTACCAGCCACATCGAGGCTCCTCGGCCTGTGAATCATGGTAAATGTCAGGAGTTGCCGCAGCCTTTTGATTGCACTGAGAAAGTTGGGGGAGATATGGGAAGGTGCGTCGTTTCTTTTTAGCAAACTTTTGTAGCCTGGATTGAGCTTTTCACGTGAAATTCTGGTGCGTTTGGTTTGACATCAGCCATGGGGCCATTGAACATGAAGGCATTGAAACAACAAACAATCACGGCGACCACATTTCAATATGTTACTGTCACGTCCGGGGTGGATCTCGCGCGTCCGTGCGAGCAAGAGCGCCAGACCTCCTCCTCGTCCGGCAGCCTCGGGAGACAGAGTTTTGCCCGCTTCAGGTAGCCAGCAAGTGATTGATTTGGGCACAGTAGATTCGAATCACTCTCATGGTGAGTCATGATGGTCAACAAGGGCTCTGGTGACTGAGTTGCAAATCATGTAAGTTACTTGGCCCCAACATCCTCATCATCATGCAGCCACAATCATGAGATGCGGCAGTAGGGACCAACCTGCAGAAAGCTTTTCCAACTGACACCTGTCTAGGGAAACCAACTTCCTGGTTGATATCCGGTAGGGTGGAGGTCACTTGACCCTGTAGACGGTCTCTAAAGGGCTCCAATTTTCTGTCACCCCCCACCACACACAGGGTGTCCTGCAGCTGTTCACCTTAAAGCCAATTCATTGCTGGTTCAGGGAACCCATCGACCAAGGAACTCATTTGCCATCCTTTTCGCGAGCGCGAGCAGCGAGCCGCGAGCCCATCGCTCGCCGCGAGTTGAGACTTCGAGTTCAGCTCGTTGGACCACGGTGATATCATCTGCAAAGTGTGGTAAGCTATGATGTTCAGAAGATATTTCAGTCCCTGAGGATACCGGATGGGAGTTTGCGGAGCATTCCCTTTTCTGATCCAATTTTTTCATAGCCAGCCAGGTCTGGACCAGTATTCTTGTCCTCTATAGAGTCTGTGGTGGCCTGGCTTCCAATCTGAAGACCGGTTGTTCAAAAGAAACATTGAAGCATCCATGGTTTTTGAAGGATGCCTGACACGCTTCACCACGAAAGAGTTGGCTGCGTCTCTCTTGAGCCTGGCATCGTCTCTCTCATGGCCCCAGCTGCGTGAGTCAATGGCCTGTCAGATGGAAAGAAGCTATGCAGGCTATGCCCTCACAGGTGCAATGCCCTTAAGTTTTCAATCCTTGGGGCTCTATGAAGGGCTCTGGCCACAACCTCTCGCTCAGCGGCTGCCCCTGCCACAAACTCTCGAAACCGCAACTGCCATCGATGCTTGGTGGTGTCAAGTCACTGGGTCATCACCGTAGTCAGTGGGTTCCATCATCCCAAGTCATTCAAGGTTGAACATGACACCATGATGCCAACACCCAGTGGCAGTTGGGCAGTTGAGCTAGGATCATTCTCAGGGCATGCTTTTGGGACCCTTTAAAAGGGTCTGGCTATGTCTGGCTCCAAGCCGCCGTGGGTTTCAACTGGAGAACGAAGCAAACAACATGAGTCAGTGAGTCAAAAAGAACATCCCAAGATATGATAAGGTACTAACTATATATAACTATAAACTGGAAAGGTATCTGAAACTACCAGTCAGTCGCCTGTTTCATGGCAGTTCTTTGCAACCAAAGGGGCCTTATGAGTCGGTACCTGTCGGTACCGGTGATGTGCCAAGAGTTCCAGATACAGGCGGCGACAGGAACCATGGTACCACCATGGCACCAGTGATTCCGATCTCGACATGATCTTCATCTTTCTGCTTTCCCTCGCTCTTTTGGAAGCACGCAGAAGGTCCTCGCCATCTTTTGAAATGGACTCCTCCCAGTACACTCGAAAGGAGAAAGAATGGGGACTCTGTCTGAGGGCGCTTCTCTTCACATGTTGCAACAAGGCGGCCCTCACCATGACAAATCGCTGTAACATGGGTATAAAAAAACAACAACAACTATCATTCAAAGACCAACACCATCTTGGAGTCTTCATGTTTCTGAGACGCTGCCCAGCTCCCTGCGCGCTGCGTGGTGTTCGGGGCACCAGCGCAGAATCAATTGCGACCTTGTGGGCCAAGCAATTGCTAAAGATCTTCAAATTATCATGCATGCCTTCCAGCATCGAATTCAAGCACCATCAGGTTTTCTTTCAGATGATCCGTAGGATGATGCATACAAACTTGCACAGGTAACCCTGCACACTTCGAATTAGTATGAATTAGCTCTCTGGCACCTCTTCAGACGCTGACGCGACACCCTCCGTGGCCTTTTTCGCTGTGGCGGCCCCACGGATCCGCTCCACGAGCGTCACCAGTTTGGCCTCGGCGGCCTCAGCGACACACGCAGGCCTCCCATCCCTGGTGGCCTGGTGCCTCAAAGGTGGAGCCAGTTGACTGTTCGAGGTTTTGCCATGTCTCAAGACGTTTCTACGTGACTGCAGCTGCAGTATTACCTGCGCCCTGGTTCTTCAAAGTGAGTGGCCTCCTTCAATAAGTGACCGAACTTGACCCCCCTGGTTTGAGGTCACTTGGACCTATCAAATTGGTTATTTGTTTCACTCCAAAAGGTCACCGAAAGAGTGAGTGATCAAACAAAACCTGCTCCACAGGGTCACAAAGCATCTCGTTTTTCACGAGGAGCATGTGCTCTGAGGATGTGCTGAGCATGTGCTCTGAGGATGTTACCTTGCAATCCTCTTTTTATAATTGAATTAAGAATTATAATTCAAGAATAGAAAGCGCTGCTTACACAATGTGCTGCATCATTTCAAGGCATGGGCTGGCTTTGCTTGGATTGTCATGCGGATTGTGATGCGGGTTGTCGATTTTCGGATTCAAGTCCATCCGTCCATCCATCCATCCATCCATCCTTCCTTCCTTCCTTCCTTCATGCGTTTTTGACCGTTTTTGTTTTCTCTTGAAGCGTCTCCCCACTTTGAAGAAGCTGGAAGAGGTGAATTTGCTGATTCAGAACCGGAACCAAAATAAAACACCTTCCCCAGTTACCAAGTTCGTGAGAAACATAAAACACATTCGGAAGCTGGGTGCGACCCTCACCATCCCTCAACCCCCAAAAAGCTCGAAGCCAGATCTTTAAAAAAAATCCGTCTCTCTCTCTCTCTCTCTTTCTCAAGATTCTTTCGAGTCCCTTCCACCACCAGCTCTCGGTTTGCCCTCACTTCGAGTCCTTCCGCCTCCCACGCGGACGCAGTGGACGGCCTCAGCTCGCTCCACCTGGAGCTGAAGTTGCTGCTGGGCCTCCTGGACAGTGCCACGTGCAGCTGCCACGTGCCAGATTGTATATATTACCCGTAGAAGTCGTGGCCCACCATTGTTTTAATAGCCTGCAATCCCGAACAGCCATTGTTTCCCTAAGGGTTTTACACTACAAAACCAAATCAACCATGTTTAAAATGGCCGACTGGACTTCCAGGGTTACCGGCCAAGTGGCCATCCGGTCGAAATACCATGCTTCAGATCTCGATCATTGAGGAGGCCAACATCGGAGTTTCAAGGCGTGAAAGGATCATTGGACCATGCTACCTACTACTACAAGTAGTACCAAGGACGCTACTAGGGGGAGGCCATCGCTACTAGGGGGAGGCATCGGTATGATGTTGGAGGCCATCGCGACTAGCTAACAAGGACGCTATCAGGGACAAGCCGGTGGATCGTTGGAGCATGAATCACTTCCATGTAAAGAACCGAGACTGGGTGACAGTGCCAACCGACTTGAGCTACTCGATCGATGGCAGTGCAGTGCTTCTCGAAATCCTGGTCTCCCAAAAAGCTGCGGGCATCTCCTTGCGCCCTGGTTCTTCACAATGTGACCTCTTGAAATTTTGGGATATCCGGGTATTTGAGGGTCACACTTGACTTGGGCCTGTAAAAATCACTTATACCAGGACCTTCCAACAGGTGGTTTTGGGACACCCCTTAACCTCTTAAGAGGCTGTGAATAGACACCTCTTGGAATAGACACCTCTTATATAGGGACTCCTAAAAGGCCACCAACTGAAAAAACGCCCGGACTTCCACAGCAAACAGAGTTGTTTTGCACGGTGACTGTGATTAAGTGGAGGAAGTCACCCTGGACGTTGGACCGGCTCTTGATCCTCCAACAAGTGACTGGTCCATCTCCCGGCTTTGGGCTTTGGCTGCTGGTTCCGCCGTCCAAGCTTCACTTACATGCCAATGAAACACCGCAATTGATGTTTGGTTGATTGAAGCCGACTTTACCCTAGGCTTCCAACAACCATTAATTTAATAGGCTTTACCGAATCAACTAAGGATTTCACATTACAAAAACCAGGTCAACCATTTTCTTAATGGTCTTGGAACTCTAGGGTTTAAGGATGAACACACCGAGAAAACCTGTGTATCTTGATGTTCGGCTCCTTGCTCCATAGATTCACTTGCCTTTGGCTGATCAAACACCACACAACACTTCCTCTTCCCCTTAGCTGCTTCAAGTTCGAGATCTCGCAATCAAAATATCAACTAACTTGAGTGATCCTAAGCACTCCCAGGCATTGAATCACGCGCGTGGGCGGGGGCGTGCAGTGGGGGCGCACAACGGCAGGCCCTCCTCTTGCCCTTTCATTGCGCTGGCCAATTGCTCTTTCAGCTCCAGCACCTGCCCACGAGGCCAGGCAGGCCAGGCAGCGATGAGGTTCGGCTTGGACCAGAACTGGAGGATTTGTTCTCCCTGCTTTTCTCTTGGAGAAGACAGGCGGTTGAATATAGGTGGTGCTGGCATTTTCATCCTATTTGAGGTCTATTCTCAGGACTTGGCACCAGCACCATCCACTTGGCCGGATTTTCGTTGGGACCTTAGGGTGCAAGTACCTGTCATCCTCCAAAGGTTTGGAACACCATCACGAGGTTCGTAGACCTTTCGTTTTTAAATGGATTTAGTGACAGAAGCACGCTTTGGAGGAAATTCATGCGCGAAGCACATGGAGCCAGTTTGGGGGGGGCCAGGCTGATCAGCTACCTGGACGCTACCTGGACCCTCGGGGTCTCAAATGAAATCCTTGTGGGTAGTCTATAGGGTTCTTCAACCTCTGCTGGTGGTTTTGACCAGATGTCAGCTTTTCCAGTCGGTCTACGAAGGTACCAGCTCTGCCTGGCCACAGGTTGTAGCGGAGGCACGAGGCCGTCGCCGGATGCACGGATCGCCTCTGCTTGGGCAGCTTCTTCAAAGCCCGCCTGGAGCGGAGGTCCGGGCTGCAGGGAATGCTCCGTGGGCCCGGTGGGTCACTTATAGTATGTGAACCCCAGGTTTTCCATGACCCCGACACGATAATATGGGACTGGAGATGCGAAACGGCCAGGGGTGGTGGTGCCAAGGGGGTCCATGGGGCGGCAGTCCGGCCAGGCAGTCCCATTCGTCGCGTCTGGGTGAGGTCGGTGAAGCCAAGTGGATCACGGTGAAATCGTTTTCGCGATACATCAGTTCTTGGAAGCGTCTCCTGGACGTCTGGATGCGTGGAGGCGCCTTCGCCGTTCGCCCTTCACCCAACGGTCACTAAATCACTTCCATCCTTCTTTACTGAAATCATCATGCTTGTGCACTCGCAGGGAAATCAGATGGAAGTTAGTATGGAAGTTTCACCACCCCCCTGTAGATCCCTCAGGCTTCATTCCCTCTCTTCAAGTCACCAGTCAAGTCACCAGCCTGGAACCCAGTCCCAACCAGAAAGTCATGGTTGTTCCAATATGGCAAATATACCAGCAAAGGTGGGTCAGAACCCTATAGACTATCCTATAGGTACTCCTGGTGACGGGTCCTAGTTCAGGTCACTCAACCTCTGTAGGTATGGCAACCATGATTCTTTACATAGGAACTGGCTGGGACTGGGGAAACGGCAAGTGGACGCCGGAAGTCCAGGTCCCCGACCCACTCCGGAGGACAGGCACCCGGGCCCGAATCGGCCGGTTATCGGCGATGATGAGAGACTGGTTAGTAACGTGTGTGTGGTGTTGAAGCGAAATGGGACAAACCGACCATATGAGCATCCATGCTTTTTTCCATCCTCTACCAACACATGGACGAAGTCCACTTCCATGGACGAAGTGACTCGAAGTGTATTGATCACACTGCAGTGGGAGCTCGGGTATGCTCGGGTGCCGAGTGTTTCTGAATGATGGCCCCACGGCCGTGCAATCTGCTGAGAGTCCAGCTTGCGCTACCGGCCTTGCCCATTCCAACATCTTCCGAACTGCCAACAAAGGTTAAGTAACCTTATAGGACCCTACTGGGGTACCTCTAGGATAGTCTATAGGGACTTCTATAGGGTTCTTCAATTCTTCAACCTCTGCTGGTGCATATGTCTGGTTTGTTCCATCTCCCCCACATCGGCCCCACAAAGCCCAGGAGATGTAGCATTTTTCATGGCAAGGTTCTCCAATTCGATTCTCCTGCACCTCACTTCCCCAACAAACACCGAGAGCGGTCCTGGTTTGCTCGCGCGGTCTCGGCAGCCTGAAGGATGGAAGAGAAGGGAATAGATGAAACATCAAAGGAACAACCTGCAGTGTTCCTTGCATATGCTTTCATTCGACGTAGGTCACCCTGGATTCCGCTGTCACAAAGTTGGAAATCGTTCTTCCCATTTTGCACCAAACCGAGCAAGCCCCTTGGCATGCATGGATTTTGTACAAGTTCCACGGTGTTCGGATCCCATTGGGCTAAATCATGATGGTCAAACATGACAGGGCAAGCTCAACACGCGCCCGTACTCGTCCAGTCCTCTTTTGGTGGGGAAGAGGCATCGGAAAATCTGGAACCTCTTGACCGCTGTGGTGCTTTCGAATTGCTCGATGGGATGCTTTTCCCGAATCCCGAGCCGTTTCGCTGGAACAAAGTGGGCTATAAACTTCCAATTGTGGAACCCATGGGGGGCAAAAAAAAAGGCTTGGCACCACCATCGAAGGGGTGTCCAATGAACTACCCCACACTACCAACAAAAATCTTCCATTGGGCACCCCTTGGATGGGTCCTCACAGGTGATCCGCGGACTTGCGGGCTGGCAGGTGATCCTTCTCTCAGGTCCAGGTTCACTGCGCCTCGGCTCGCTCGACCTCAAGCTGTCGCTGAGCCTCCTGCGTGCAAAGCGGTCTGGGCGAGGAGGACTCGAGATTGGACAAAAAACACCTCGAGACAACCATGTTGAAGTATGTCGCGAAATACAAACTGAGTGGGCCTAGTTCAATTCGAAACCAATCGCCTCCGTTTTTCCAGCACGAAAGCAGGGAAGACCGCGCTTCACTGCCGGCCCTCCTCCTGCGCTTTCACCGTGCTGGCCAGTTGTTCTTTGAGCTCGGCGACCTTGCTGTTTTCGGCGACGGACGATCTGGGCGACTGACGTTGGGTCATGAAAGTTCAGATGGTTTCCGTTGGAATTCCATGCATGGTCATTTTCATGTTAGGACCCTCGAAAGCTTGGGAATCCGAAGGTTCTAAAGGTTGAGCGTCCTCCGAATTTGGGTCAGCCAAACGCCCCGCTATGCCGCTATGCCCCACTGCTTTCCCATGCTTTTCCCACTGCTTTAGATGCCCCACCCTCGCATCCTAGCACCTTATGATACCTTATGTCTTCCTTTGGCATCCCTTCGAGAAAGTGCTCGGAGACTTCGTTCTCAAGATTTCAGGAGCAGCTGAAGCTTTCGACACGTCTCCACCCGCTTTCGTCTCCACCCGCGGCTGGAACCTTCCCCAGACCTCCCGCATCCAAAGACGACCAATGAGACTGGCATATTTACCTACTACCATTATTACCTACAGTAGCGCTGTTTGAGGGGTCAATTGATTGATCGGCATCTATTCTAGTCCCATTGGTGGTGTTTGGGTATGTCATTCTTCCTCTCCGAAATCCTATCACCCACGCCCCCTCCATGGCCTCCGCAGAGACTTCCTCCGGCTCAACCGGCTCAAAGCCATGCCGTTGCACCTGTGCCGGAATAGGTGATCTGCGATCAAAACCAACCTGGTTCTGCCTGCTGGGGTCAAAAGTGGGAATGGGTTCGCGCCAATGGTCCGTCACTGGCATCTGCGGCCTGCTATAGCTATAGCAGCTAGCTGCTAGCCTCCGCCTGGTGTCTGTCAGCTAGCCTCCGCCCTGGTCAAATCTGTAAGAATCAAGGTTGAAGGGTTGAAGAACCCTACATAGACTATTCCATAGGTACCCCTTGGAATCTCCCGGTTACGGGTCCCATTTACGGTCACTTAACCTCTGTTGGAAGGACTCTGCAGGGATCGTCCATGATCAATCCAGCTTCGAGGAGTCGTCGGAAGAGCGCCTCCTCCAAGTTCCTCTTGGCCGCTGCAAGCTCATCATCCTGAGCGGGATTCCCACCGTGGCAAACAAACCGAATCTAAGTGGGAAAATGGGGGAAATATAAGCTACAAACTGCAGGTCAGCTCTTGGAACACCTCATGGATCTTTTTGATGCATGTCAAATTTGCCTTTCTTTCTCTTACTTTTGGAGTGGAATCATCTTAAATGGCCTGTCGGATTTTCACTTGTTTGTGAAACTGGCTTCGGCCAAACAACACATACCAGATTTAAGAGAAGCTTGACCTGGTTTTGTAGTTTAAAATCCGTCACACAATATCAAAGCTGGTTCAGTGAAAAACCCTTAACTCAATGGTGGGCCCGCCGAGCCTAGGGATCCAAAACAAACGGACTGTCCGTCCAACAGCATCCGATACCATGAGCTCCCCCGACCTTCGAGTCCAAATCGATCTCCAGCTGCGTCACCTGAGTCACGGCCCACGGCATGTCACGGCCTGTCACTGATGATTCTGATCTGCCACGGATGCATGGCGAGCTTCGCGTGGCGAGAAGGCGCGAAATGCCTGGGGTGCCAGCATATCGCTGCAAGGCCTGCACTGCTGCGACATGATGTCGTCCCTGCCAAGTCAGTGAGTGCTCGGCCGAATGCGCGACGGGGCTGGGAGAGGGAGTGGCAAGGGTATTGTAGAATGTTGTAGCTTTGTGCTATGATGTGCTAGGGAATGTCAATGAATGTCAGCTGTGGGTGGCAATCCTCAAGCGGCTTGTCTGACTGAGGAAGTGCACTGCCAACCAGTTCCCTCAGTGGCTGAAGTTGGATCCTGCTCCATCTGGGAATGTATATAGATGCAGAACTGAAAGTACTTGACCAGCCTAGCTGTTGTACCCAAAGAATCCCCATCCGAACATCTCCACAAGGAGGGTGATTGGGTCTCTCTCGGACATCTACTCAAAACCCGCCCCCGCGACTTTCGCCTGATCATCTCTGGCACGAACGAGCATCTTGAGCTGCGCAATGCTTGCACCAAACATGTCTGGCCCAAGCCTCGGTTCTAGCGAACGGTCCTGGGGTCCAGTCCGCATGAGCCTAGTTACATGGGCTGTTTGCAAGAACCCAAAGAAAGCCAACCCCTCTGTGTCAATGCAAAATCGGCCTGTAACCCCTCCAATCCATAGCACACATCTTCTCCTGGGCAGTAATTTTTGCATGCCTCCTGAACGGGGTGAAGTAGAAGTCCAGTTCAGTTCGACTATTTTTGGCACCACTCGAGTAAAGGAAACTCTGAACTTCGGGTAACTTCGGGTCATCCAAAAACCTACCATGGTTAACATATTTTTTAACATAGTCGCTTGGATGACCCGAAACCCACCAGTCGTAGATGTTAAGATTTCTCCAAGTCATCGTCGCCCGAACCCCTTCCGAGAAGAGGACCGGAACCCAGAACCCTCCGGACTGCACCACAAGAAAAAGCACCACAATCAAGCATGCCCATCCATGGCCCAAAGCAATGCAAAGTAACACTCCCAACAAGTTGTTTGGGTTGCGTAATCAAATCATGTCAAACATAGTAATCTGTTGGAACGCTTGGGCTCTGCCTAAGCTACAGTAGAATGTATCTTGGCACATCTTGGCTACCCCGCAAGCACTTCCCAGTGATGGTGTGTGTCGTGTGTGTCGTGTGTGTCGTGTAGACCCTTGATTCACTAAATCCCCCATGTACATGGATTGCATGGATTGCAAAAAGAACTCAAAACATGGGGAAGTTGAAATCATCAATCACTGTCACCCCCCCCACTACTTTGGATGGAACCATCTTGAACCATTTCTCCGATGGGCGGGGTATGCGACGTGCCGAGCCGGGCGTCCCAGGCTCTGGAACCGGTCGGATGCCCCAGTGCCGTAAGGCCTGGAGGCGGCCGCATGGGGGGTTGGCGACTCTGCGGCTGTCTGGACCGCTGCCTTGAAATCCACTGTTTAAAGGGGGAAAACACATGGGTGTTCACATGGAAACCCCGATCGTTTCAGGGGTGAAAACCCATTTCATTTCCTCCAGTTCCCCTTTCACCAATCCATTGAGTGGGCGGCTGCGGCGGCCCTGCGGCTTTGTCTAACCTAGAGGGATCGATGGTGCTGGGAAATGATCCAACCCACAGGCGACCCGTTCGGCCCCGAAGCAACTGCTACATGTTGCTTCGGTCCAGTTCACCTGAGGGTCCAGGGGCCGGGTCCTTCGGGTCCTTTCTGAGCCTTTGGGAAGCATTTACCACATGGCCACTGGACTTCTTGGACACCTCTGGGCACCAGCGGCCCACCCATAACCACCAGCGGCGGTGCCGATGGGCCGAAGAAGCACCCAACATGAATACAAAGCTCTTTTCCCCGTGGCCAGGTCATCCTCTCTCGCATCTAATAAATATATGTAATACAAACTTTTGTACTCGTTTGGGGAGCCCTTGGACGTCCGTAGACTGCGCGAACAGTGTGCAAGTCCCAAGCAGATCAGCAGATCAGGGGACCCTGCTGACCACGGAGTCCAAGCGAGTCCACTCGAAACCTGACCACTGTCCACTCGCTTCAGGGTCCATCGATTTCGCATTCGGCGCATCATCCACCCCCCCCACACAGGGGATGGGAGGACTATGCACAATGATATATATTATAGGTACATAAGTACGTATCGTCATTCACATTTCCAGTTTATGTTGAGCTTGTTGCTGCTGCTGTTGTTGTTGTTGCTGCTGCTGCTGCTGCTATACTGCTGATGATGATGAGCAAGGCTCTTCTGTTGAAGATTCATTTCCAAAGTGCTAAAACATGTAGAGTGTCTCCATGACTATTGGTTTCCTATCACATAGATGTGAATCTCTTGGCCACGTGTCTACTCAAAAATCCCAAGGCCAATGATTTTCCAGGTCTGAAGTGCTTAGCATCTGTGCATCTATTTCATCCTGCAGTGCTCCTGGATATCACGAGCTCTTGCTGTGATCCCCCCTCACCCCGCACACCAAAGAGATCATTTTTTGGGCCGGGCGCTTGGACCAAAGGAGACAGCTCGCTGTCTTCCGCTGCCTGAGTGACATCAGCGCAGCGCAGCGCTGAACTCGTGCAACCGGTGGGCTCCCAACTTTCACATGGACATCTGGCCAACGAGAGGAAACAACGTTGCAGGGTGATCTTGTGCACACCAAGAGAGGTAGCCAGTGACCTTGAAACAGGACCCGGAGAACCTGGCGTACCTATGGTATAGTCTATAGGGTTCTTCAACCTCTGTTGGCATGGGTCGGGATGTTCCATGATGGGTAACATTCCTCCTCACAGTGGGTCGTCATGCCAATGGCATGCCAATGGCATAGCTGGCAAGTGCCTAGGGGAGATCCCTGTAGCTCCTTCACTCCATCTTTGACAGGACACATGGATAGCCTCAGCTCCGCTCTCTCCTCACCAACATTCACCAATTATATATATATATATAATGCAGACTCTTGATCCGTAAACACCCCCGGGCCCAGCCTGAAGAGGTTGCACGAACATCCATGTCTGCGAGGGTTTTATGAATCAAGTGTCTACATTACCATCCAGGCATACTTTCATACATTGACCCCATGTATGACCCTGGGGTATATAGGTATTTGTTATATAACTATTCAGTAACTATTCCATACATCGAGCGTCTGGGATTCGACACACACACACACACAACCACTTCCCAGCATTCCACTCAGCTTCCAGCAGTTCCCCCTGAAGCTGACCTGGCTCGCTTTGGGTGCCAGTCACGTCTATTGATTTACGGCGAACAAACCCAGCACGACGGTGGACGGTGCCGCATGCAGACCTGCAGAAGGGGATCCAAGTTACCCCTGAGAGTCCAGTCGAAGCAGTCGAAGTGGACTTCTAGGGTGGTCGCAATTTGCCGGATCATGCTTGGTCACCAGCAAGCAAAGTGGAAGTCTAAGTCAGCCTTTGGAGAGTTGGTCATGGAGTGAAGGGGGCATGCTGCGGCATCGAATGCGCTGGAACACCCGGCCTTGGAACCCTGCTGCGAAAAACGGTCGCCAAGCTGCTCAACGGTCGCAATGGCTTTGATTCGACCAGACATGGCTTTCCAACACTGGTCCTCCAGACTAGATTTCATCCTTGCTTTTCATTTCTTGCTTGATGACATAGGCCTATCCTTGATGAATAGATATGAATAGGTTGTCATCCTAACCTCTTTGTCTCCCAGCCTAACTATCTCGCAGCCGATCTTGACAGGTTGTATCAATGCTCAGCCCTTCCATCCACAGCTTCTCCCCCCAGCCCTGAGCTCGGCACCTGCGCATGACCGAGCTTGGTAGCGGTGGCCGTGCAGACCATCCCTGGACCGGACATAGCCGCACGGTCCGGGCTGTTGGAGAACAGGCGAAACCAAACCAAACTCGCCCCGAGCATTCCGACAGTCCGGATGAATCCAAGGATTTTCAGTCTCAACCTTTTCCAGGAAACACCTCTGAAGAGGTCGGGATTCTTGAGGGTTTTGCCCAATTCCTGAAGGTCCGTGCGTTCTGTAAAATTGCTGAAACACGCGTAGGAAGTGGATGGCATGGTCCACTGAAATGGATAGGCAGGCTGAATCCTACACAAGCATGGCTTTCCCTGGAAGTGGGGGCTTCTTGAGCAACACGAATTGGCTAAAAAGGGTTCCAACATCTCCATGGTCCAGTGGCCAAACCCGGTCCCAGCTGGCGCAACTGGGTGATGTTCCGGTCGAGCTTGACTGAAGCACCAAGAATTTTCTGCACTTGCGCCAGTGAAGGCCAACCACCTCGGAAGGCCAATCGCCTTTTGTTCATTATACACTCCCTGGAACTAACATGGAAGTGGAGAATGACCCCTTGGAAGACAATTTTCCAATACAAACAGGTAACCATGTTACTTCTAGGGAGTGTACGTTCATCGTTCTCGCCAAGTATGCATGAGAAAATCCATCACCAAGCTCTTCGCAACTCATGGTTCTTCGTGCCTCTAAGGAGCCCTTGATTGGGACTTCACAGGTTCATACATCTGCTTGTTCGTGATCTGTTGGAGGGTCTGTAGTTGCTTGGCTGGCTTTTCACATACTTTTGTTGGGTGCTGAGGGGCAAGATCCCTGCACCATAGGAAACATTAGGGAACTGGCTCTGGCCCCTATGCAGGGTTATTGCCCACAACAAAAAGCTGAAGGTGTGTCCTTTTTGATTCGTTCTCACAGGTGGACTCATCCCAGTTTGGAAGGTTTCTTGGGTCGGCCATTTTTCGAACTCCGCAGCTGCACGGATCAGCCAATCAAGCAGTCGTGCCGCACGGCGGATAGGGTTGTGGCACCAGGATATGAAGAAGAGAATCCCAGGATATACCTTGGTGTTTCTCCAACCTGGAAGGTCTTGCACTACATGGTGCACGGGTCGGGCTCAAAGGGTTTGACCCATCCCCACATGGTGGATGCCGGGCACGCCTCTGTCTGGGTCTGCAAGCGCCGCTCTTGGAGCTCTAGCTGATGAAGCTGCTGCTGTAGCTCCTGGCAGCTTGATGCCAGCTGAGGGAGTGGTGGTGTTCTTGCGCGTCAACACCACACAGCAACCCCGTTTTCCCAGTCTTGCTTTCTTTCAGTTCAGTTCAGTTCAGTTTAGTTCAGTTCACTATAGTAAGTTTAGTTTAGGTTTGTTTGCTTGTTTGTTTGTTTTTGTTTGTTTGTTTTTGTTTTTGTTTGATTGTTTTTGTTTGTTTTTTTTTTTGTTTGATTGTTTTTGTTTGATTGTTTTTGTTTGTTTGTCTTTGTTTGTGTTTTTGTTTGTTTGTTTGTTTGTTTTTGTTTGTTTGTTTGTGCTTGTTTGTTTGTGTTTGTTTGTTTGTTTGTGTTTCTTTGGTTGTGTTTCTTTGGTTGTGTTTCTTTGGTTGTTTGTTTGTTTGTTTGGTTGGTTGTTTGTTTGGTTGTTTGTTTGGTTGTTTGTTTGGTTGGTTGTCTGTTTGTTTGGTTGTTTGTTTGTTTGTTTGGTTGTTTGTTTGGTTGTTTGGTTGGTTGTTTGGTTGTTTGGTTGTTTGGTTGGTTGTTTGTTTGGTTGGTTGGTTGTTTGGTTGGTTGTTTGGTTGGTTGGTTGGTTGGTTGGTTGCTTGCTTGCTTGCTTGCTTGCTTGCTTGCTCTCGTTCTTCAATGCAGGCGAAGAATTGAAGGAGAGATCGTGAGAGAACCTAAGGAACTGTCCAGTCATGTGCAGCACCCAAGGGGATCCCGGCTACCACTATATTGGGGGTTCTAGGTCTATGGCTCTAGCCTACAGAAAGTCTACAGCACCAGCTTTTCCGTGGCAACTGGATCAGGTTTTGTTGATCTTGGGACATTGTGAACCTCATAATTGCTCCAGGGCGCGTCGAACTCCTTTGCAGGATTGTGGGGAAGTGAGGGCCCTCGCTAGACCAATATACACCTGTTGCTGGTGTTCATCATAGCCCATCGGCCACTCTGATCGTTTACATCGAAGAACATGGATTCTTGGGCTGGGCTGCGCAGTCCCACGCTCTTGGGCGGGTTTTGGTCCTCTTTGACACGAACGCATCCCCTGGAGCTTTCCAACACCGTACCCCGCCTGCTGACGCAATTCAGCCTGCAATTCGTGGGGCGAGAAAAGGGAGCGCCTCTAGAGTTGCACCCTCAAAGGGCTCGTGATTAGGACTACAGGTTGTGACCACTTTCTTTGGCCAAAATGAGCAAAGCACGATGGGCCCAATGGCTGTGCCTCCAGCTGCCCCCTCTTTGTTTGAAGCTGGCTCAAGCTCCTGCAAAGAGGGCAGTGACACCCACAGGAGATGAAACAAGGCCTAGTTTTGAGACTGGACTCCTGTTTCAGAGGGAGTTTCTTGACCCTAACTTCAAGTCTGAACATGGAACTCAAACCCAGCTGAAACATACCTCCCAGCAGTCACGTTCGGTAAGGGGTGTGCTCTCCATGGAGGGTGCGGGGTGCTCAGAACATCTATTGGGACGACGAGCCACACCACCCCGAGCTCTGCGACCATACCAACAGAGGTGGGTCAGAACCCAACTGTTCGCCTATCCCCGGCCGTTGGGTACACCAGGTGGCTACCGGGTCCGGTCCGGTCACGGTCACTGGCCACCTCTCTTGGTACATCCAGGGGGGCCCTTGATGGAACGACCCCGTCCTGGAACGACCCCAGCTGGAAGGCGTCTGGCGACGCGTCACGGTCGGGACCCGGGCGCCGTGGAACGCACAGTCTGCCGTTTAGCAAAGAAAACACCGCCGTTTTTTGCCCTGTATGAAGTATTACAGTAAATTAAGGTAATTTCTTATTCTTCTGATCCTCCTCCTCCTCCTGCTTATTCTTTTCTTCATTCTTCTTCTTCTTCTTCTTATTCTAGACATTCCTGCAGAGGTGCAGCACGAAATCCATTGAAATCCATCGAAATCCGGAAAAAACAACCTTCTATCATCATTATCATCCATCCAGCGACCGCCAGCCTTGGTCAAAGCGGTTTGAGGCATCGGAGGAGCCCCCCAACCGGAAGGAACCTGCGAGACATCGAGACAGACTTTCCAGAGAAGACTTTACCTTGCTGCAGTCGTAGAAAAGCCGCGTTGGGCTTGAGCGACCTGTTCTAAAGTTGGACTTGGCTTGGGCATGTCGCCATGCGGCTTCTGCTGAGGGTCAGCGCGCCGCTGAATGTTGGATGAAAATTGGCCAGTGAAGATGGAAACACTGGAATCAATGGATGGCGGAGCATGTTGAAGTCATGCAAATACCGCCAGAATGACCCACTATGGTAGATGCAAGTGGTCCAGAACGGGTGTATATCATCGCCCCGTTTGCTTATGAATCGCACAAATGAATTTACAATCTGCAAACAAATGGCCTTGGCATGCAGCAAAGTCCTCTACAATATTTGCAATGGTCGGAGGGGAACACTGAGATACACTGAGAGTGTGTTCTATACATGAGGATCTGCCCTGGATTTCAAGGAGGCAAGTCCCTGTTGTTCCAAGACAATGCCCGACCTTGTCGTTTTAACAGAATAATGACAGGACTGACCAACGACTCAAGTTAGGCGCTTTCTTTCATGGCACCGCTCAACTAAGCAGTCCCCCACCCTGGTCACACATGGCGAAAAGAGTGCCTGCCACGCATGCGCAGGCATTCAAGTGCCTAGTCTACAAAACGACCTGAGGTCATTCTTTGTCATTCATGACTTACTATGCATTAGCCCGTGGGCTTGGTCGAATTGACCTTCGCGAAAATGGGGCCACCGAGAAGGTCCACCTAAAAACGCCTAAAGCTCAAACTGCACGCTTCGCGATCTCACCGATCGCAGCAAGTCTGCTTGGACATCTTCCTGTGTCACGGCCCTTCCGATGAAGGGTTGCTGTGAAGCTGGAAGCTCATATCGTGGCACCAGGAAAAAGAGGGGAAGCCTCATGATGGCAGCCACCGCATAGATGCACGCGGTGTGACCTGAATGAACCGAGTCACCGGCCGGCCCAACGGCAAGTCACCGGAAAACCGAGTCGGCAAGTCAAGTGGTCCGAGTGGTCGCCCGCAGGGGTTTACCGCGTTCGCGGCAACCTGAGGGAGCCAACGTGATTTTGGACCAGGTGCTGGAGAAGAAGGGGCAAACATTTCAGGCCCCACGGGTGCAGGGACCCTCGTTCTGTAGCTAGGGTTTGAGGGACCGAAGATACATGTAGCAGTTGCTTTCTGTCCAGAATTTTGGTCTCTGGGTGGAAATCATCTCAACGACCTGACCAGTATCTCCAAGTGACAAAGGTCTGTCGGTAGTCATAGGCATCCATCAAGTAACCTCCAATCACTGCTGACCCCGACCACGACATGCTGCTGACGCTCTCAGCAGCATTCCACCGACCGCGCTCGTTGGACGGGACGAAGTCCATCAAGATGGATCCTCGCTTTTCGGGCCGAGGCGGTCTCGGCACCCGGGGCCAATAACAGCGGGTAGTACAGTTGAAAAATAACAATATCCGACACCACTTATTGGGGGTTACGCTGCACCCTGAAAAGTAATAAAAAGAATAAAACGTGTATAGTTGGCTCTGAATGACCAATGACATGTCCTTTGTTAGTTTCAATTCCAATCACCCGGGCGGGCTTCCAGTACTTTGCCAGGAGACCCCCAAAAAACACGCCGCGTTTCGCCCGGCTTGGGAAAGGAGGTGTGTCCCGTGCAGGAGGCTTGAAACTCCCTAGCATCATCTACCCAGGAGACCTTGATGTTACTTCGGTCCCCCAAAACGCTTGGGACTCTCGGAGGAGGCGATGTCAACGAGACGAAGTTGGCTCCAACTCCTGTCCGATATGTCCGGGCTCTGGTCGGGTCCGGGTCAGGTCGATGCGGGTACCGAACACTGCAATTCCGGACACCACAGGGTCATCCGCCCCGCCTGCTCCGGTCTTCGAGCAAAAAAACGAATGCACCGAGAGGCGGTCAATTGGATAGATGGCATTCGCGAAGGCCCCACGAATCACAAAGACCACCAAGACGCTGGGGAGCCATCTGAGGTAGGCCAACAAGAAGAGGCAAACCACCCCCGCCGTCGCAAAAAGGACACCTGCCTGAAACACGAAGCGAGGACGTTCGTGCAGGCTCTTTGGTGCTTTGCCGGTTCATGGACATGAGCACTTTCACAACGACACACCTTTTTCTCACAGGGTCTGCATGCCCCACTAGCAACGGGATAAAAGGGACCCGTTGGACCGTTTTGCTTTCATGTTTTGAGCCATCTGGTGGGCAAACCCCAACAGCACATCAAACTTCCTGCAAATATGATTGATCTCTTCAGGTGTGAGGGCCATTTCTTCCCTTCTTGGGACTCATGTCCTTTCACGAAACCCAGGACCAACGGCTGAACTCGAACCTTTACGCAGGAGCGGTTTCTTCGCTCGCGCGCCTGCACTCGACCCAACTTGGCGGCCGCTTTTTCACAGAGCCAAGTGAAGAAACCAAAGGAGAGGCCGTAGACGGCAAAGAGCAACTGGATCTGTCCAGGATTGAGCCCATAGTCCTGCTTGAAGAAAAGAGGGAAGAACTTCACCGTCATGCCAGCTCCAATGGCGGTCACCACATCCAAGCTACCTAAGCTACTGGCAGTTGGGACCTGCAACTGCCAAGTTATAATTATAGAATGATACTGTGTATACACACACGCACTGTGCATAAATCATAAGACAATTAAACACATACACATTGAACATCATTGAGCTATTCTACATTCGATCGTCAACCACCTTTGCATCCTCACCAAGCAGGGTCACCAATGGCCCACCAATGGCCCACCAATGGCCGGTTGCCTCACATTCACCCCCGGTGGCAGGTTGCAGGTTGCACAAGTGCAGCACCATGCCACAAGTGCAACACCCGACCCGATGGGAACATCACGTGTCTTTCTTCCCATTCACCGTGGTCGGCGCAAAGCGGTTTTGGGCTGGTTTTTAGTTCCAGAACACCTGGAGAATTCCACCCGTGAAAGCCTGGTTAAAAGGAAATCCGAGAAGATCCACCTGAGCCCCGGAACCCCGGAGATCGGGATGAGTGGTGTTCTATCCCGATGGGGCACCGTAGCGGCTAGCGGGGATAGCACTGAAGGGTACCAGATGGCACCATGGCACAACAAAGCTTATCGGCCAAGGGGCAAATCAGCCAGGGGACGACCCTTGCATACTTCAGATTGCTGAAGGCTCCCGATGCTTCTGCTCCACCATCCTTGGTGGAATGGCGGAGTGGCAATGCTTGGAGGATCTTTGGGTAGTCTACCTAGCGCTTTCCCTAGCCTTCCAAGGCCATTAACAAAAAGGCGGACTGAGCTGACCCCGATTTCGGAAGCATATGGCCATAGGCTCTGGTCCAGAAAAATGGACACCTTCTCCGATAAATATGATATAATATTTTACTGATCAGCAGCAGTGATATGATGGACCCTGGGCTGATGATGGAAGCTGGGCTGACATGCCCAGCCAATGCCATGCCTTTGACATGCCTCTTATCTCTTCGTGCTCCTCCAAATCCACGACACAATCAGGCTTAACATCTACAGACCGACCCATCGCATTCGTTATTCAAAGAAGTGAGGGTCAGTTGGGGCATACCCTTTATAAACCCTATTGGTCACTTGCAACAACCTACCAGACCTGGTCGTTCACACCAACCCTACCAGACTCGCACCTTCGGAACCGCGTGGGCGACCGGACCCATCACGGGCCCGAGCTCATGAAGGCACGTGGTTCTTTCTTCTCGGACCGGACCGGACAGTGAAATGAGGTTCGCATATATATATATATACATTGTATATGTGTATATATGTATATATATATCTACAATGGTTATATATATATACAATATAACTATACATATCATATGATCATATTCCAATCTTGCGACACCAATGCACTCCCTGATGCATGACAAGAAGAGCCGTGGATCTCGTTCAGAGATCCGCGGACACAATTCCTGGGATCGAAAAAGAATCTCCGCCAAGAAGCTTCATGTTGAGCATCTTTCAAGTTCACCAAGAAGAGGTTCGCTGGGATCATGCCCAAAAAGCCGATGATCAATACAACGTGAAGCACTGAGAGCTTCCATTGATTCCTTCATCACAAGGACACGACGAGGACACGACGAGGACACGACGGACGAGGTACATCTTTTCACGTTTGGAGTCAAAGAGGTTGGGCCTTATAGGTGTCCAACAACATTTTGCGCAAACATGTAAACCCTAGAAGTTCAAAGACTATATGTTGACCGACTGATGTAAAGGACATTCCTCTTCGTGTCACCTAAAGACCAATCTTTTTATAGTCTTTGACTCCCAGGGTAAAACTGAGGCATGCAAACAGTGGCTCTAATCTGAAATAATACGTGGGATATGTCAAAAGTCGAATGTCAATTCCTTAGGGCCTCAATGCGAAACCCTCTGACCTCAGTCAACTCCACTTCAAACAACCCAAGACCCAAGACCTCCAAAAAAGGCGCATTGGACTTGGATTCATCTAAATCGACCTCCGCCATCCTCTCTCCCTGGAAGTAGAATAAATGGATGAACATGGCACCAACAAGATGACCTGTTGCTGAATACCACACAGGTGGTGCCATCCACGTAACCATGGATTCTTGCGACTGTGCTGTTTGGCACTTTGCCCAAAGATGGGAGGTAGGTGGAGGTGGATGATTCGCAACATCTTCTGACCATATTGTCATATCCCTAGGCTTCCAACAGCAACCATTGTTTTACTGAGGATGTTGCACTACAAAACCAGGTCTGTCCCATTCTTTTCCAACTGAAGGCGAACGGGCCCAGATGGGCCTATAATTATAATCTGATTGGGCTCGTTGCCCCCAAAATCCCCCATCAACTCCCCAATCAAACGATCAAAAAAAACAGGTTGGTGCCAGGATTCCCGAAGTAGCCAAACAAAAAGAGGCTAAAGAAGGGCCCAGCACCATAGCCTAGCTGATTCACAATGCTCACACGTGAGAGCCACTTGGCTCGAGAGCCCTGAGGGATCGAATCAGAATACAAGGCGAAGCTGGCCTCGATTTTGCAGAAACAGGAGTGCAAACGGTTGACATTGGGTGGTTTTGGGATACATGTTGCTTTATGTTGCTTTTGCAGTTGAGGGATGCTTTAGAGGTTTTTGGA
Source organism: Durusdinium trenchii (assembly GCA_963970005.1). Lineage (NCBI taxonomy): Eukaryota > Dinophyceae > Suessiales > Symbiodiniaceae > Durusdinium > Durusdinium trenchii. The sequence goes on from CAXAMN010010225.1 coordinate 180,398, forward strand.
TCCATGTTAATCAATATGTATGGGCGTCACCATGCGTCACCATGGAGCGTTCGGGATCAAATGACGATTTTGACGACGCTTTTTCAGGCAGAGTGGAGTGGGGATGGGCCTTTCTTGCCTGGCGAATTCACCCCGTACTGACCTTGACCGTTGCAAAAAAGTGCTTCTACTGTACTTGGATTTGCTTAAGAAACTCATATTTCCCGGAAGGAGATTCACAGGGAATTGACAAATCACCTTAAACAAAACCAGGCACACCTAGTGACCTGTTGCGGGACAAGTGCTCAAAAAAGAAACAACACAGAAAGGGAAACACGACGTTTGACGACCATTGATCAGATCAGTGGCTGTGTTCTGCAGTGCTGTGTATGCTCCGAAAATGAACAAGGACACATAGATAATTGGGAAATTGTCAAAGCCGATTCCTGCAATGGAAGCGCCCACAGCCAACACCGACCTCGATTGCTGCAATGTTTGCTTTGTCTTTTCGTGCGATCAAAAACCCAGCATGTTTCATGATGCACCACCGCCATGATTTCCAGGATCGGATTTATGGGTGCATGGTATAGACTGTCACCCTCAGTCAAACGAGTCAAACATGAGAACATGCGAAGTGTACCCACCCTTTCGGCAGACTGAGTGTTGAAACCCAACCAGCTGAAGGTTTGAATACGTGGTCTTTTGTTCATTTCTAGTCCTCTCCCCACTAGCAGTGCAAAGTCGAACTTTCCACTGCCCACAAGACCATTGGATCTAATCCGAGAGGGGCTTGGCCAAAAAGGGTCCCATCTGAACCTCACTTGCAGTGGGAAAGGACAGTCACTGTCATACCAGGTCACATTTCTGGGGCTGAGGAAAACACTAAAAACAACAAAAAGACTCCAATGACATTCGACTTCTTGGGGCATCCAAGAAGGGGGGGAATCCTTCTAAGACCTACTATATTCCATATCATATCAAGAAACCATTCTTTGCTGCAAAATCAGCGGTTTTTCCCAAAAAGAATGAACACCACCACATCATAGCTCTTTGCGTCGCAGCGACAGGTAGGCGCACCATCGCAAGATTTTACTTCTTGACACTGTGTCTGTCAACACGCCCGCCGGCCCGGCCAGAACGATCCTCGAAGAACCGCTCAAAACAAAGGTGAAGCGCGACAGGGGATGGGAAGACCAGGATTCATAATATTATTTTGATTTGCTAAGCTTTGTTCAGGGTATATATATTGATTGATCGTAGGTGGACTTCAAAAACAAATAAACAACAGTGAAACAATCACTTTGTTTACCTTGTCTTTAGGTCTTCGACGACTTGTCGTTTAGTCATGTTGGAAGTGTTAGGAAGTGTTCGAAGGATGACAAAAACAAGCAAATTTCCATCTACTGAGTTCTTTTCATTAAACAAACGAGGGGAACCATCACGCCATGAGCCTCGACCCTCAGTGGATGATGCTTCGTGACCTGAAACGAGATCTCAAAACATCAATGATAAATCTTTAAGCGACTGTTACTGTTACATACTGGGACATACTTCGACACACCCCAACTCAAGCATCTTCAAATCAATTGGAGTAGAACCTGGGATCCTTGAATGTCCTCTTAGTCCTCTCTCAGCTGGGTTCATTCGTCGCCCCACCAGCCTTGCCGACCTGCCCCAGACCTAGTCGGGTACCATCACTCACTCTCTGCCGAGACCTGTGGAACTAGACGAGGTGAGTGAAATGATTTGAAAACTATTTGAAATATGCCATCTGGTGCGGTTCTCTTTGACAAAGCTGCCCAAGGAACCGGGAAAAAGCCTTGAATATCTTGAACCAGCAGGGGATTCACCCACACACGGAAAAACAAGCAAAACCAGGTTGTAAGCTCCCATCCAGCCCAGTAAAGCATCCCGATAAAATCCTATATATAGACCGTAGCGGGTTTTAGCTGCAGCCAGCTGCTCCAACTCCACGGGAGGATATTTTTGTTTCCCTTGATCAACTATACCAGCTGCTTCCTTGTGAAGCCGCCTCACTGGATGACCCCGCGCACGACTGAAAAAGGTCTCTAAACAGGACACTGATATTAAAGGCGACTCTGAATACATGGGAGTTCGCAATTGAACAATGCCAACATTTAAGATTGCTCCACTGATCTCAAATCTTTTGCTTCGGGTGACGCCCCAGCCTTCCTCGCCTTGGTCCTTGGTGCTTCCCGTCTCCTCTTCCCCCGTCACAACTTGAAGGGTCTGAGAAAGACCGGAGATGGACTCGGCCCAGCCCACGGCGGTGTTGGAGTTCCCCGCCATGATGAACAAATAGGTGTCCTCAAACAGAGGCTTCTTTGGGACAGGGATCTTTTCTTCACGAAGGGAGGTTTTTCAGTGATTTCCTGGTTTCCTTATGAGTCAGAGATGACTTGCTGAAAAACGACCCGGCATCATGGGAAGTGAACTGCAAGTGTGTGTCATGCGTGTCTTTTTTCGCGTGTGTGATGGCGCGACACACACGGCGAGGTCATGTATCATTCCTGAGGGTCATTTTTGATGGACTCAGTGGTTGGGTGCAGTGAGTGGAAGAAATGGCCTAGGATGGAACCTGTTGGATGTCATGAGGCTCATGAGGGTCACATCTTTCGTGACTCGGGCGTCCTTGTCGACCTGTTCGTTTTGAGTGGGGAAAACCCCCAAGAAAGGTTCAAGGAGGGTTAACATAGAGCCGGGCTGAGATCTGGGATCTCAAACCAGGGAAAAAGGTTTCCCCTAGCTTGAAGAAACCTGGACCTGTCCCAGGTTGGATGCGTCTCATCAGATCCCTTCACCATAAATAGTGGATGTTGGTTGGGAGGAATCCCTCGTCACGACCTCCAAAAGTCACGAATGGAGTTCCACTGAGTGACTACTAGGACAGTCTGTTGGTTGACCAGGCAAAAGCTCCCAGCAACTCCCTGAATAAAAAGAACATCATGAACATCGTAAAAATACCACAACATATGGAAACCGGCCATGCCAAAAGCATCTTTTCAGAATTTAGATTCCGCATCTAGAATCGGGATTTTGTGTGTGGACATATGATACATGTTCTTCACACCATTGCCATGTAGCTTCATGCGCTCCAAAAGAATAAGACTCGTCACTGTATCCATACGGAGAGAAAAACAACACAACACCACACCTCTTCACCCCCCAAAAGCCCCTCCGTTCCGCGGAACATCCGCGGACCCCGCGCGCACATCGCGACGACGGCGGTGCGATGCTTTCGGCCCAGGTCTCGAAGAGGCCCAGTTGGGCGATCGAAGAAAAGACGGAAAAGATGCCTCGGAGGCACCGGCGCCGGGGCCACCGGTGCACCGGGCCGCTGGTGCGGTGCCGGGGGAGTGACGTCAAGACTTGACTGAAGGAGCTGAACGAGCTGAAAGGCTTGCTATAGTTGCTTGGATTTAGAGGTTTAGAGTGAGTCGGGGGATTGTGGGTCACAGTAGGAACATCGAAGAACAGTTGCCCTGTTACCCGTAATTGTTCGATTTTCAGGATGACTTGATGCACGGGGGAAACGGCAGTTCCCAAGGTTCATGAGTTCAGTTCTACCCACCCTAGAAGAAATTCGATGAACATCGGGGTGGAAGCCCCGGTCTCATGTTCTGCTTTGGTATTAGATATGACCCAAGACATGGCTCCATGACGTTCCATGTTCCATGTATGTTCCATGTATGTCCATCTCTCTGTTTGGATGAGCTGCCATTGTACCAAATCAACTTCCAAACATTTGCCTGCAAGTCCTCTTCAGTGGTCTTCTCAGCTTTTGCCATGGCTCGCCGTGGAACAATTCCACGAAGCTGAAACGGGTCTTTCCCTACGGGTCTTGTGGCCGAGCACTGCAGCTGATGGTCAAATAACATACTCCTGGAATTCCAGTTGGCCATTTTCAAAATGGCTGATCTGGTTTTGTAGTATAAAACTTATAAAACTCTTACTAAAGCAATGGTTGTTCCGTAAAGGCTATGAAATAAATGGTGGTTCGACTTCGGATGCAGTACTCACAGGGTTGGCTGCACCGACACAGGGTTGGCTGCGCAAGTTCTCAGAGATGACTCGCGATCAACAAGGTCTGAGACGAGCGAACGGAATATCTTTGGCCTCTGCTCCAGACTCTACCATACCTGAGCAACGGCTGCAATTGCTGACTTCTAGGTCTACGAGTCCTGCTTCCTTGATGTGCGTTTGTGGGCTTGGCTTTTCTGGTTCTTCGTTCTTTTCTGTTGCTTTCTTCAGTACTATGTCTCTTTCTTCCTCTATCTCTTTCTATCCTTCCCACTTTACTTCACTCAACCTCTTGTACTGCATGAAGGGGAAAGGAAAGCGTGTGGCGCATCCAAAGTGTTGTGTACTGACCAGCAGCCTCTTGTGGCTTTCGTTCACATCACTTGTAAGATCTTGTCTGTAAGCAAACTCATGCTCCAGAAATCTCCAGAAGTTTATGCAAGCAGTTTTCTGGGAGAATGTCAACGAAGCCAAATCTCCTCCCTTCAGAACAGATTTCTGAGGCTGGCACGCTGAGGTTCAGCCCACTCGTCCAGTCGCAGCTCGTCCAGAATGGCTTGAACCTCAAATGGTTTTATAGTTATAACGAAGTCTTGGTGTGGATAATATATACCTCAAATGCTCTGGGGGTACCCAAATCACCGTCACTACATGTCACGACCGATGAGTTGAAGCTGGTGCAAGCTGTTCATCAGCTTCCGGTGCCCACAAATCAAAGCAAAGATTCTTGCTGAAGGCTGAAGGGAGAACGTTTACTTTCATGCATCTCACTGATCATGGTCGCAGGGAGAAGGACCTGGAGATGGACAACAATATTCATAGATTCATATTCCTAGAAACAGATTTGCAACTTTCAGATTCGACCCCGTCGAGAAACAAACACATCCCCTAGAAGTCCAGTTCGCCTATCTTTTGCACCAGCGAAGTGAAGGAACTTCCTGGACTCGGGTCATGGGAAGACGGTTTTTCCAGCGTCTTGGACTCACGTGCTTTGAATGCAGAACACTCCTCGCCACCTTCCACCTTCCGTCCAAACAACCCCAATCGACGTCGATTGCGGCCATCCGAGCGGCCATCCCTTGCGTGGTGGGGGTCGCGTTCAGGAGGACTGGTGGGGTGGAACCCCTAGTGCAGTACTCCATAGGACGTCCCAGTGCAGCACTCCATGAGACGTCGAACATGAGCCGATCCATTGACCCCTTGTTGCCACTCCTGGCCCACTTGATCCGCAGTGACTGCCACTCCCATTGGTGTCTGGGATAGGATGGATGTGGGATTCCCACCATCGAGAAGTTGCCGGTTCTTATTACATCTGATTTTCCCATCGAGAAAACCGCAGCAACTCCTCTTCACGGAAGGCGATGTACCATGAGGTATCTATACCAGCACCCTCCAACAGGTCTCCTCTGGTGGCTTTTGGAGACTTAAAAGTCGCAGGTGGTGACCTGTTGGAAGGTCCGGGTATATAAATATATATGTACCCCGCCTCTGCTGCCACGTTGGTGTCCATATTCATGTTCTCTGCCACGCGCCGAGCGACTAGGGGCCTGTGCCATGGGTGCAATGCATCCAGTGCATGTGCCCTGCAGCGTTTATCATGCTCACATTTCTCCGACCAATGCCCACGTGCCTTGGTTTGGGCCCAGTCCAAGACATGAACGAGCCTCACGTCAGGCTCAAGCACCAGCTAAGCAACGTCCCCAGTCCATTGGCACATCCACGGCACTCGAATTGGATTGAATTTGTGCAAAAGACACTGGAAGCGGTGGATCTTGCAAACAGGTAGCAGCCCATGGAAGCATGGAGAGTTGCCAGGGCCGCCCATTTCATCGCCAGCCTGTGAGACTTCTCAGGGTGGATGGCACAAACGCTATCACCTACGCTGTCACCTCCAGGTTTTAAAATTACTCACAACACATTGATCTTGCAGCGTTGTTGAATCAAGAGTCAGTTAAACAATTGCTTGTAGTTATTCACATTGTTAACTCCTGCTTGGAAATTCCGCACCTCCAACTGCTGGGTCTGGGCACCATCGGGCTCGATGAGGCGGGCATGAACGAGATTTCTTTGTGAAGTGAAAAGGAACCAAGTGATTTGTGGGATGAATCTTGATGGGTACTACTGCCTTCATTATTGACACTCTTTCAAAGGAAGGGTCTTTTCATATCCTTCTTTAAGACTTGGGATCTGATTCTAGGGGATGCTTCTGGGATGCTAACCTGGGTGCGAATCTTGGTCCATCATGGGACTGCAAACTCTCGCTGAGCACTATCACTGCCTCACACTTGCTCTGATCACTGTGATGTGTTGTGCTTAAAGCATCTTAACTGAGGGCCAATCTGATTTTCCATGCGCAAGCGCGACAACACTTCATTCGATTTCTCGGCTTTCTCCAGGTCAATGATCCAAACGTGATGATCCACAACCCCAATGTGTATATATATATATGGTTGTCTCTCTCTCTCTCTATATATATTTAAATACTGTAGCATTAATTGTATAGATTATATGAGGTGTGTCGAGACTTGCTGAGAAAACTTGAACACCAAACGAGTCTCTAATCCCGACACAGTACCATCTCAACAAACAGCAGGAAGGGTCCCGAATCGATTCGGAACCGTTTGTTCAGAACCGAAACCTCGTGAATGTCAAGAACCGAAATTTTTCATCAACCGAATCATTACAACCGTCAATTATCCCATCACAACCGAACCGGAAAAAATTACGAACCGGAATTCCCCCCTGCTCCGAGATCCGCAACGTTTCTTCGAGGGCTGTCCGAGGTCACAGAAGCATTTGCACATTGGCGTGCCCAAACAACATGTCACTGGCGCGGCCCGGCTTCAAGCGCGGGCGGCGCCTGGTGATGAACAAACCGGCTTTCGAGAAAAGCCGTTCCAAAGCTGCGCTGGAGCCAGGCACTCCAAGAGCCGCTTGCGCAAACTGGGCGAGCACTGGCATCTGTCCTTCATGGCTGCGCCACCAAGACAAAGGGCTTTCTCCTGTGACATTCAGGCGCTCATAGTGCAACATCTCAGCTTCCACTTGCTTGCGAACCTTGCTGCAGTGAGTCAACTACAAATATTCTTTTTCTTTCTGGTTAAAAAAGCATTTAAGGAAGGTGGAGTCATCGGTGGCTTTCGTGTGAAAATGCTTTTTTTGGACAATGGAAAACGCATTTTGCCCCGAAAGATGATTAACGACGACGCGGGAAATGCTGAAAGCGCTGACCCAGTGACTTCCTTCAGGTCATCGAGCACAGCCACCTCAGCTGCAGGACGCCGGTCAGGCTGTGGTCCAAACAGCCAGTCTTCAGCACTAGTGCGCTCTTTGAGCGCGCGAGGACCGGGCTGCAGCCTCACTGCAGGACCCGATGCGGCTGCGCAGGCAGAGTCTCGCAAAATAGCTTCACTGGTAGATTTAGGTTTCTCTTGCCGCCCTGCTCCCCTTCCACGACCACGACCTCTGCCTCTTGTCTTCTTTGGCTCCGGGCGCCCCAAGGTCTCAAGCTTGTGATTCATAGGATCTTCTGCTGCTTTCCTCAATCTTTCCCGAAGTTCTGGGTACTTCTCGTGTGATTCCACAACCATTTTGCAAATCATCTCCTTCACTTCCTTCTTGCTCATTTTCTCCCACATGCTGTGGCCTCGAAATCGAGGATCAACATAGCTGGCGGCCAGAAGCCATGCCTCCCCAGTAGTTCCTTGAAAGTGCTTCTCTCTGACCTTGTTCAAGTCTTGGTGCAAAAAGCGAAGCAAGTGCTTTGGTAGCACCTCCAACTCGCGAGCTTTGCAGCCCTGGCCATGCATCTCACGAAGCTCTCTCGGGTAAGGCAGCTGCGCTGACCCAGTGACCTCTAGGGTCTCCATGCACTTGTGGAAGACCGGAAGGTAAAGAGAAGCTAGCGCTTTGTCATCCCCTTCCAAGAGTTTGGTTCCTAAGCGAAAAGGCTCCAGAACAGCACAGAACTGGAGAGCAACCCGCAGCTCACTCCTGTCGAGCTCGTGGGGCATGTCGGCAACATTGGGACGACGAGTCCTGTCAGGGATGGTAAATGCATTTTTGGGTGGAATGCAAACGCATTTTGGCAATTTTCTCTACAAGTGAAACCAGCGTGGAATGGAAACGCATGTTTGATTTTCTCAGAACAGAACCTCAGCAATGCGTGAGCTGCATTGTTGCGGATGACAGAAACAATCTGCAGCAGGGCGGAGCTCCAACGTGTTGGGGTTTCATGCTGGTAGGCAACGCAAGGCACTTCGGCTTGTGCAGCTGCTGAGTACATTTCATTGTACATGTCATCGTGGGAAGCAAAGTATCGCACAATCGACCGGTACCTGCTGAACGACTCCTTCAGCTTTGCCTTGCACTCCACAGAGGCGGGGTCGCCCTTGGGCCCTTTCACACCACCAGGCGCCATGGGTGCCTTCTTCTCAGCCACCTCTGCTTCAGAAGACGAACTGCTCGAAGAAGACGAGCTTTCATCAGAAGTGTCTGATGAGGAAGAGTCCGAATCCAATTTGGCAGCGGCAGACTTCCTCTTTTTGGTCCTTTCTTTCAGATCTGGCAAAGCGTGCTTGCAGCATAGCTGCAAACAATGACATCCACACCCTATCAGGGGCGCACCGAGGCCGCGCAAACCCTTTCGAATCGCCCCCTCGTGGTCTGAAACGGACGCTTGAATGTGCTCTGGCGTCAGCTCCACCGACTCCAACGCTTTCTTGAAAAGCTCTGTGTAGCGATCACCTGCCAGGGCCCAAAGACAAATATGCATTTTCCAGCGTGCAAAAAAAGCATTTCCGCATGCTACCACATTGGCCCGCGCAGGGCCCAACAAGCTCACCCAAGCACTCTCCACGCCAGGGCCCCGCACAGGGGCCAAAAGCAACACCCAAGCATTCGCCAAGCCGGGGCCCCGCACAGAGGCCAAAAAAAGACACCCAGGCACTCGCCACGCCGGGGCCCCGCACAGGGACCAAAAAAACACCCAGGCACTCGCCACGCCGGGGCCCCGCGCAGGGGCCAAAAAAACAACCAGGCACTCGCCACGCCGGGGCCCCGCACAGGGGCCAAAACAGACACCCAACCTGTCAACTTTCGCCTGTCCGCGGTGCTTCTGCCACACCGACATAGATGCACACGCTAGTGTGGCTCCAGTCTTTTTGTGTCCAATCTAAGTGGCACGCCAAATAATGTTTTCGCCTCTTCATTTTGGGTTTCCAGGTGTCAGCCGATAGGGTAAAGCGACAGCCGCTGTCTCGTGCTGCCCGGATCATCGACAAAACCTTCTCTCGCAAGTCTTGCATGACAGCTTTGAATTCCAAATCCAAGGCATGCTTCCCACCAAGGCCCGGCAAGCGAGGGGACAAAAAAGCCTTGACATAGCGATTGTGCACAAGACGAAAAGGAAGCAGGCAGCCTAGCACCAAGTAGATCACCCACTCTCTCATCAGTTGCAGGTCGACCTTCTTGGCGCTTTTTGAAGGTGTGCTCCTCTCGGTGGAAACCGTTTCTGGTAGAGCATCTTCATGGCAGTCTCGCATGTGGTTCACCATGGCACTGGTGCTGGCGAAGCCGCAAGCTCCTTTCCAGTGTCGGCGTGGTTTGCCACCACGATCGATCACATTCTGTACTTCTTCTAGACTTGGCTCAACTGCGTTGCACCTTCTACAAAACCGCACAGGCACTCCTGGTCTTGCCGGCCAGAATTCCCTGTGCACCCAGCTTCTTTCTGCGGCAGCAGGCATTTGTAGCACATGGGGTCAAAAAACATCTACATTACTGGACAGCTCTCGAGCTCCTAAAATCAACGGCACAAGAGTGTTCATGTTCCTCTAGTCCGTGCAACCAAATGTAAGTAACCAAGCATCACAAGTCTAGTAAGGCTAACGCAAGGCTTGGAATGTGCAATGTGCATTTACCAACTGCTGCAAAAAGCATATTGAAAAAATGCATCCCTTCGACACAACTACAATGCAGTCTAGCATGTCTGACAAGAAGCGTACACACTGACAAAGCTCAAGAAGCTCAAGAAGCGTGCTCACTACAAATGCAATCTAGCACATTTTCAAGCTCAAGAGCATCATCTTGACACAAATCCCTACAACAATGCGTAGCATTGACACCCTAGGCCATCGACCCAAAAACCGCCCTCACTGTGTTCTCGGCTTCTTGCAAACATGGCCAGCCGCAACCTCCTCCACTGTCTGCAGAGTTTGAAGGTCTTTCTCAGTCAAAGTCTTCTTCCCACGGTGAGCGGCGAGCACATTGCCCTGCACCAGCCTCTGAACCACGTATGCTTCAGCGGCATGAGAGAGGACGGCTAGAGCTGCCGCGGAGATCTTGAGCTCAGCCAAGGAGTTTTCCTTGCACGGAAGCCATGGGTCTCTCTGACTGTTGCGCTCCTTGACGATGGTCTGCAAGATCTCTTTGGTCAAGCGACACATGGAAGTCTTCGTCAAGCAAGCAACATCAGGGCGGCTCTGCAAATATTGAATCTGCTGGTCCGCCTGCGCCATGTGCAGGGCAACTCCAAAATGCATTTTTTCCGATTCGCAAAAAGCATTTAAGCACTCAGAACAGAAGGCGGCCCATCATAAACACCTTTAGGACTTTAGGCAGCCAAATATGCATTTGCATCAAGCAGAAAAAAGCATATTCAACCCCCACCTGACGACACTGGCCACTTTTGCCTGTGCCCTGCACAGCCACAGCTGTGCCCTTACGAGGTCTTCCGCTCTTCCGCTCTGCTTGCTCGTGCGGTTGCGCTGCTGCAGGGCTGAACGCTGCAGGTCTGAACAGGAACAGCCCCACACAAAGCTGCACACGAGCCAAGCGCAGCTGCTCTGGCATCATGTACGAAGGCACCATGAGGGACATCGTGTCGACAACAAGTAAGTCAAGACAACCTCTGAGCCATGAGAAGCTGAGGAAAAGACAGCTGTTTGTGAATATGCTTTTTCCAGGCGGTCTAGAAAGCATATTGGACAGGAAATCTACCAAGTAGATCTTGATTTGCTATGACATGTCACATCACATCATGTCTTGTTTTGTCTTCTCTGGTCTTGTTTGTCTTATCTATTTCTTGTCTTGTCTCACAGGGTAACTTATCCCTTACCGAACCGAAACGAACCGTGAACCGAACCGAAAATGCATGAACAAAAGCTTCCTCAACCAAACCGAACCGATTCGAAGATTCAATTAAACATTCAAACCGATTCCAACCGAACCGAAACCTCACTGAAACAGGTAGACGTTTGACACCTTGCGTGTCTCAATGAATCATGATGTCGCTCGAGCGGGCACAGCTCCAGGATCAACGTTTTTCACAAACGCTGCCGGCGGCGCCGGTTGCCCGGCATAAGCATTGGCATCACGGTGGCGGTGCCCTTCAGCCAACCAATCTTTTTGCGAAGCTCGAACACGGAAACCAAGGCCTTGTGTGTTTTGAGGTTGGATATCCATATAGCAACCCCCAAATAAGCCCCAAAGGCTTTCATAAGGTGTGTATACAGTATACATATAATATTGGAACTTGAGTCGGCCATAGTATCTTGTATCTTTCAGAAAGGTCTTGGACCTTACTGTCTGTCAATCTATCTACTATTTGGAGGCCACCGCATGGATCAGCTAGCTGGAGGGACTACTTGGACTACTACTCGGCCATTTTGCACAAGAGCGGTCTATCTCCAACTCACCAGTTCACTGCTTGCTCTCCTGTCTGGCCTCAGTCGAAGCAAGCCGTCCCACGGATCTGCAAAGCTTTGCAATGCTTGGCCGTGACGCACAGCTGCAGCTGCTTCGTCCGTTTTGGGGGACACATCACTCGACGTCTGACTTGATCCCTCAGGGCGCACCTCCTCACGGCGCGTGAGGAGATCCCTGGGAACAAACAGGAGTGTTCTCCAATGCTTTTTCCACCTCGTTCTCTTTTAGTGGAAAAGGACAACAACTCAAAAACTGGATCAAGGTTATGAACCGACTGGGAGCAACAGGATCAAAACGGTCCCCGGACCTGTTATACCCTGTTGGTTCTTGCAGCTTCAGGTCTTTGACCATCTTTGACCCCTTCTTCAATGTGTGTTTTTGTTGTACCGAGCGATTCCTTCCATTGCGTGCCAGTCTGACGGCGTGCTGCAACGTGGCTGACTTCATTCAGATCGACGCCGTCGGCTGACGCGGCTTCACTGGAAAGGTCCATGGGGTTTCACCACCACGAAGGCCGCTAAGGTCACCAAATCTACCAGAGAGAATGGATGTCAATGGGTGTATGAGTGGCAAGTGTGTTCAAGTCACCGTCCCAAGTTGCTTGGACCAAGTCGCCCGGCGGAGGGTCTCCCCCCGGCATCGGACCATGGAACAAATCCACTGGGTTGGTCTGAACATGCGACGCGCATGTTGGGGGTCAATCAATTCCCAAACGACGTCCCCTGCGGACGCGCAATCCACGGATTTTGGGACTTCTTCGCTCCTCCGGGTCTTGGAACATTGCTCGTTACGTACGGTCTCGGTGCGGTGCGACACGTCATGACTTCGCCGCTCGCTTCACATCGTTCGGCTGAGAGCTTCACTCGCACGCGTTCCATGGTGCCGGCTGGCACCGGAGTGGTGGCACCGGGCCTTGGGCGGAGAAGGATCGGGCCGAGGGTGAGGGCCAAACCCCCCAAATGTAGCGATTCCGAGGTGGGTCAGAACCCGATTCCTTCGGCTATCCTATGGGTCCCCCAGGTTTTCCGGGTCCTATTTACGGTCCTTCAACCTCTGGTTTCTCTGTATCAGCCATGTCCATGACTTTCCCAAACGTCTTCAAACAGCTCTGCGCAGCTCCCTGCAGCCAGAGCTAGGCGCCCCTTCTTCTCTGTAGCCGCCACCTGGCCAATTCTCGTGGGACTCCCCCCATTGAAACTGCGTGTGACCAGCTGTACTCAAGGGTCAGTTCCCTCGGTTTTCTTGCCCCCATGCGTAGCTGTGCTTGCAGCTTGTAGCTAACCAGTTTGGGTGGTCTGTAGGGGACTAAATATTTCGCTACGAAACCAACCCCCAACATGACCACCGCCTTCCCCTTCAGCGGCCCAACCACCTTCCCCCCAGCGGCCCAACCACCTTCCCCCCAGCGGCCCAACCACCTTCCCCTTCAGCGGCCCAACCACCTTCCCCTTCAGCGGCCCAACCACCTTCCCCTTCAGCGGCCCAACCACCTTCCCCCCAGCGGCCCAACCACCTTCCCCTTCAGCGGCCCAACCACCTTCCCTTCAGCGGCCCAACCACCTTCCCTTCAGCGGCCCAACCACCTTCCCTTCAGCGGCCCAACCACCTTCCCTTCGGCGGCCCAACCACCTTCCCTTCAGCGGCCCAACCACCTTCCCTTCAGCGGCCCAACCACCTTCCCCCCAGCGGCCCAACCACCTTCCCTTCAGCGGCCCAACCACTTGGGTTCCGAGTGACCCAACCACTTGGGTCCGGGGAGAGACGAATGGTCTGACATGACCTCCGGTGACCTCTGGAGACCTGGACCATGGCCTCTGGGCACCCACAACCCATGCCCTGTGGGAGCCTACAGGGCCTACATGCCAAAAACCTCCTGCACCTTCCAAGCAAGATCTCCAACAAGGTGAAGCAAAGGATCTTTTTTTTCCGGTTGTTCATCCCACCGCTGCACTCTTTTTTGATCCAACGCAGTCATTTTTCAATGGTTCCATCCAGGTCTTCCAGGTCGTGGCGCACTGGAGGAACAGGGGATCCAACTTCGGACATGCGTGTGGAGATCGGGACAGCACGCACATCGGGACACGCAAGTGTAGCAGGTACTCCAGGTACCTGGCGGCCTGGCGGGTTGTTACGATCAGTTGGATCCGTTGAATCCGCCCTGACAGAGGGCGACCATGTCTACACGTGTACTCACTCATCCCCAAATGGCCAAGTACTCACTCATCCCATGCCGGGCTGCCGCACGACCAGGTGGAGACTTCCCACCCTCCTGTTTCCCAGCATCCGAACCGAACGCCCCACAGCGTTCGGGCGACCAACCGCTCCGCCTGACGTGGTGTCACAGCTGCACCGGTGGAGGCCTGGCCACACTTGGGAGAGTTCAAGTGGTTCCAAAAGAACTGTCTACTATTCCCCAAGAGCACTGGGGGATGTTGGTGGTTCCATAGCTGGTGCCAAAAGAACTGGGGGATGTTGGTGGTCAGCCACATAGCCCAAGAGATGTCTATGCCCCCCCCAAGCTCTCCCCCGTCCGCGTCGTCTGGGGGCCAATGGCGGGCAATGGATGTCCAGCAATGAAGTGGTATACGGAAAATCCTAAGCCCTTTGGTGACTGTGAGCCTATAGGATTGCCTTACATCAAACATATGACATCCTCTTGAGGGGCCCTATCTCAAAAGGTGAAGCTTGTGGCCAACATGGCTGTGACAGCTATATAGCGAAAAAAACTTTCTGTCTGTACCCGTTTGACACCCAAGCACACTTTCATTCTTTGGCTGCACCCCAACAAACAGGAATTGGCCTGGGTAACTGAGGGTTGCCATCCTCAAAGGATTCGAGGAAGAGGCCATCCGAGAGCAATGACATGCAACGGTGGATTCTCTTGATGTGAGCGACAAAAGGTGTGGTTCCAGGAACCGCTTGGCGGGGGACCCTTTTGGCGAAAGGAAACGAAGGGGCCGACCGACGCAATACGCAAAATTACACGTTGTATGATTTTGTCAAATCCTCATGTGTCAGGGTGGCACTCCCTACAAACAAACCCAGTTGCCACTGGCAGTACCCTAAACCTTTCCACCTAAAAACCATATTACTTTGATGCTTCTGTCCGGGAAGCGAGAAAACATCTTCTCCTGAAAGGGTTCACCCGGACCCACCTTGTGTAGAAACCTTTTGAAACGTATACATGTATAGCTTATCATAGAGCTTATCATCATGGCTTATGGACACCTTATATATATATATATCGGGATTTATACATGGCTTCTCATAGCTTCATTCAGAGAAAAAAACGCAGCGCCACTAGCAGCGCCTCATGGCTGGATTCCACACTGACCCAACACAGTCAGGAACGCAGAACCCCCTCGCCTGCGGTGGGATCACGCGTGCGAAGTTGGGTGGAGCTGCCTTGAAGGCCACGGGCACCTACCAAGACGAGCTGCCGAGCCAAGCCACGTCCTCCGAGTGACGGAGCCCTGCCATTCACCCAGCGAGTCTCGCTCCGTGGGACCGACGGTCGACCTTGAGGGGCGGCCAGGCCATGGAAAATGGATGAACATGGACTCAACTTCGGGTGACCCTGTTTTGAAGACCTGCTTCAGGTCTTCCACCATTTCCTCTTCGTGGTGCCATCCACTTCCGAGATACTTTCGGGGAGTGTCTTGCGACAGGCTACGAAAGGATGCTGGAAGTCTGTGGACCGAATTGGTGGAGCGGATGGACCCCAAAACCAAGCATCCAGAATGGTTTCTCTCTCAGAACGTCTTTTCTTTCACGGCGGGCAACTAGTGAACTTT
>CAXAMN010010225.1:195928-212144 GCA_963970005.1 Durusdinium trenchii
CGCCAACGAACGTCGTTTTCGAGAGAATCGTTCGATTCGAACAACCATCATGCAAACATGCAGGACATTCAGGATTTTTGGCCAAATCCACCTCCTCCACCACACCAAGAACTCTCCCTGGAACTAACGTGGAAGTGGACGTCACCTGTCTGTGGAAAATGGTCTTCCTTTCGGGGCCATGCCATCCACGTAACCATGTTAGTCGGAATGTAACTTGGACGGTCCATGAGCCTTTGGGCTTAAACAATCTTAAACATATCACAACACTTCCAAGACCATTACAAATGGTGGACCACGGGTGCTGTAGTGTAAAACCCTGAGCGCAAAACAATGGTTCTTCGGTGAAGGCTATTAAATCAATGGTGGGCCAGGAAGCCCTGGAGGGCCTAGGACCTTTGTCGAGCCCGATGTTTTGATCGACTCCGGAGTGAAAAGCCTGACTGCGAAGGCAACCGTCAGGTGACCCCCTGGTGTTGGTGGCAAACTGTTTGAGTGAATACCAAGAGAGGTTCAGTGACCTTATAGGACCCTACTGGGGTACCTATGGGATAGTCTATAGATTTCAACCTCTGTTGGTATCTTTGATACTGGAGAAGATCTATTTGTTCTCCTGACTCCTGGGCAGCAAACCCATTGAGGTCCAACTAGGCTTTTGTGATCTTTGGTGTGAGGGTCAAAACCAACCCAACCTGTGAGGGTCCAATATGAGCCTCTTCAAAAGGAAATTGGAGATTGTTTAAGGCATTGTGTTATTTCTAACCAACAGAGGTTGAGTGACCCTAGCTCGACTATCCCAGTTGGGTACCCCAGGTGACGGGTCCTAGTTCAGGTCACTGGCTACCTCTCTTGGAAGAAACTACAACACCAGGTCTTCCGACTGGACCCTCGGAAGGCCAGGCCTGTGGACGAGCCACTTCACGCCTCCACAGGCTGGTCCGGCTGGAAAGATGGGAGGGGCATTTGGTGGTCGCATCGAAGGTGGAAACACCAGGGGTATTTGAGGTGTGGGGAGTGTATTTATTTTCAACAAACAGCTCGTAACAGCTGTATGGCTGTATGGGACTGGCATATCCAAACCTGCAGTGGTAGCAAGAGGGGTCAATGTAGGCACTTCCTAACATACATGGAGTCTCTGCGCATAGCCAGCTTGGATGCAACGTCGTCCGGGGGTGTCGTTGATGTTTTCCACAAGTTCACCAACACCAGCTGGTCACACCATGTCTCATTCCCAAGAATGGGTATACAAGAGTAAATCACGCAGAATGATGAACCTTCTCAAATTCACAATCGGACATGTCCGAAGATGTATGCAAACTTTGACCAACGCCCAGTCCACGCGTGCTTGACCTTCAAGGGCGGGCAACTAACTCCACAGATATCCCCATCCCATGTCCCTTTCCAAGTGGAACAACCACTTCCCTTCTCCTATACGTCCTAGAGGTGCTTTCTCATCCCCACATGAACCCCTCCAAGGTCAGGATATCAGAGGAGTGATTGACACATCGCCCGCAGCCGCGCTCGGCGTTCCCAGGCCCATTCATCACCACAGCACCTCGGAAGACCGAGGAATCGGGCGTTCGGATATCGGGTGAAGATGGATGGCACGTGGCGAGTGAAACGCGAAAGCGAAGAAGCAGGTGAAGATGGTTGAAGTCGAGGGTCATTCAACAGCATGTCAACCGTTTTTTTGATGCGTCTCGGAAGGCTAGGGATGAAAGCTAATTGCGTCTATCCTTCGTAGTATTTCGTGGTCATTTATTGTGGCGCATCTGAAAAGACAACAGGTATATACCCTAGACTTCCAAGACCATGTAGCAAATTGTTGACCTGGTTTTTGTATGTTTTTGTAGTGTAAAATCCTTAGTTGATTCGGTAAAGTGATATGCTTTAATGGTTGTTGGAAGCCTAGGGATACTACACTTCAGGATGGCTGACCATCTCACCTCGAACAACTCCAGGGTCATGGATATCTTTTCCAAACCTCATCGTAGTCCCCATCCGTCACCAGAAGCTTTACCTATCGTAGACCAATACGGGTGTGGTTGACCTCACCCACAACGACATGTGGAGAGACTCTGTGTCTCCACGCCTTCGAAACGCGATTCACTGCTCCACCGCTTTTTCGGCGCGATGTTTTTTTTGGTGCTCCTCCTTCACCCGCTTCACCGGGCTCAGCTTCTTGTTGCTAGTAGTAATGGCCTCCACCCTAATAGCGATGGTGGAGGTGGATTGGGGCTCCTGGCCAAAGGTCACGTGGCCAGGCACAGGGCCAGCGGCCGGAGACATTGGGACGCCGGCCTGGAGCCCGAGTGGATCGACACCACACTTCGGAGGTTTTTCATCTGAAGCATTGAAGAACATAAGAGGCAAAAGCTCATACAGCACTTCTGCAACAAAGGGAATTCAACAACACACACGCTATGGCTACAACATACTATAACTTGAGAAGAAAATAATCATACCCATGGAATGAGCTGTGTTTCCAGGTGAGCCTGCTCTATACCGCAAGCACTTGGTTTCCTTACACGCTCCATATCGCCCGGCTTCTTAGCTCCATTTGAAGCGCCTTCATGGCATAGGCTCCATATCGCACGGGAGCGGCCACCTGTTTCGCCTGAAGGAAAGAACTCAAGACTGACTGGTGCGACTCGCAGGGAATGATGGGTGGCTGGATCCAATAGAATCTCTATTGGGGGCGAAACTTCCCTTATTCCCTACGAGTCGCACCAGTCAGAAGAGGTTTCTGATCTCCGAAGGGATCTGCGGCAGTGGTGGATCAAATCCTCCCCTAGCAAACCATGAAAGGTTGACCATGTCTGGTATACCAAGAGAGGTAGCCAGTGCCCGGGACCATAGGACCCGGAAAACCTGGGGTACCCTGGCCTGGGATAGTCGAACTAGGGTTTCTGACCCACCTCTGTTGGTACCCTGGTTTTTGGTATCTGTATCTTCATGTTCAGTGGTCGACCAAGGTCCTCTGGTTTGGACCCACACCTGTAGCCCTTGTTGCTGCATTCCCTGCCAACCGTGGTGCTACCCTCGCTGTGGATGCCCAGTCGAAAGCATGACCGAAAGCGGTCAACGTGTTCGAAGCAAACCACTCATGCAGCGTGCGGTCACGCGCGAATCCAAGAATCAACAGTGCGAATCCATGGTAGCCATCCCTATCCCAGTGGACCCCTATTGCTTTCAGTCTTTGGAACCACTGGTTGCCAGCGAAATCGTGGTTTGCCTGGATCCAGTGGGTATAGCCTAGCAGTGTAGCAAAACAAGCCTCACAAGAACACCATGCAACACCTGCTGCAAGAACACACTGCAAGAACTGCTACAAGAACTGCTCTCCTGCTGCAAGAACAGCCCTCCCGCCTCCGAAAGCACCAGAAAACGATCAGCCACCCCTCACCTGTGCGACTTCGAATCCTAAGTCCAGCACCATTGGTGAGATTGTTCTCGCTGGGTAGACCTGACAGCGAGTCATCACACCCGCCCATGAGTGTGTGAAGTTTGGAGGGTCTCTGGCTGTCGCCCCAACCTAAAGAACTCCCAGCAAAGGTGGGTCAGAACCCTAGTTCGACTATCCCAGGCCAGGGTACCCCAGGTAGCTTCCGGGTCCTATGGTCCCGGGCACTGGCTACCTTTGTTGGTCCCTGTATCCATACAGTCGTGCGTTTATTCGAAGTTCTCCACGGAGGAGCTTTCGCAACATCCAAGGCATCTTTAGAGCTCAAAAAGTCGAATGTCACAAAGATCAACGGTTGCAACGTGCAAACATGGTTGGCAGCATGTTAAAGCCATACATATCCCAACAAAAAGCATCATGTTTACGTGGATGTCTTCCCAGGATGGCTGCCTCAAGTTCGGATGACCAAATCCGATGACCAAGCCAGTGGTGGTTTTCCACTTCAACAACTATATCAGGGAGTGTTTTGCACTCCCAAGGTACGAAAAGGATATGAAGGATATATATGATTGTGTTCTCCCCTACTTCACTTGCTACAGCTGGGTGGATGGACCGTCTCCACCACAGGAAGCCTATGAAAGGCGCGATCAAAACACAGCAGCATACGCTGGATCATGCACGCAGGTAATTGCAGGTACATAGGTCGGTTGGTCCCCCCAGCAGGGTCGGTGTCGGGTGGAGGAAACAAAGAAACTACAGATATCAAGCTTGACCTTCCAAGGCCCCGAGTATTCGATTTCCAGGACAGAACTCATCAACTTGGCTTGATTCTGGAATTGCGGGTGCCACTCCACTTGGCCCCACAGTTTACAATGGAACTACAACTTCGACTTTCAGCGCAGCTGTTCCAACTTTTGTCCAGCAACAGCGACATATTCAGCGTGTTCTGAGGTTTCTCCAGAACTGCCGTCGCAGCAGGAAAATCAAATTAGGCAGTTCAGCGCAACAGTGCGAACCGTGGTCCCAGAAAATCTTGCTGGACATTGCTTGGTACCCTGGAATAGGTTTGGGAACCTCTCCGATGCCTCTCTAGTCGATGAGCCATTGGGAGTGGACTTGCTGGGAAATCCGCCCCTCAAAGCTGCTCGAACTGCCGCTGGAGGGAGTTCGTCGGTTTCCCCGTCCCCCGTGATGAACACGAGTGGTTTGACGGCATTGCACTGATCAGTTCTGCGTTTGGACGGTGCTTTTGCTTTCTGTGGCTGTCTGATCTGTGCAACAGCTTTAAAGAGTTTTTGTCCGCGGCAAACTCCGAATTTAAAGGGCTTCCACAAACCCATGCCGTGAACACGTGGGCGACCTGCAACCTTGTACAACATCATGCAGCCTTCAAAAAGGAAGTGAAAGCATTTCTCCAGCAATCATGGACACAGGCTTGTCCTAAGCCTCTCAGGCAATATTTCACCTGAATGTTCATTGACTGTATTGGCGCCCGGCTAGTGGAGTGAACTGCAGCCCATTAAATGCGCTGACACCTCTCCCACCGCCAGGCTGCTCAAAAACGTTGGCACCATGACAGTCATGGCAGCGCCGAGTTTCAGAGCCGAATCACAAACACGGAGTTCAAGTCCATCTAAGGAGCTGGTGGACCCATTAAACTCTTGCATGTCAAAGGATCTGGTCGAGCCTTTCAATGGTCTCAGCCCGTCCACATCCTTTAGGGAGGTGGTTGACACCTGGAACAGCGACACCTATGGGAGGGTCATCTCATGACGAAGATGGTCGACATGTTCTTGGAGGAGTTCGCAAAACACCATCGCTGACCTCATGTGCTTACGCAGCCCCGCAGTCGGCCCGAGCAACATAGAGTGGTGTCAGAGTTTCGATGGCACGGGCCCCCCAAATGTCTTAGACGAATGGGTGATAAACCACCGAACTTGGGGATTGTGCCATCTACTCTCATACATGCAAATTCATGCAATCATAACCCCCTAGCTATCAACTGTTACATCATGGTTTTTGTTCAAACTGCACGCAGTGTTTCGCCATGGTTTCACATGTTTACTGATTGACTCTCTCTCTCTCTCTCTCTCCCCTTGTGTGTTCCAAGTTGCAATGACATCCTCCGAACGGTTCGCTGAAGCATGCCTCGGCCGAACTGGCAAGGTCAAGCACCCCCACAGGTCTCAGGCCTGGCCGGCCGACTCTCACAGAGGTTTCGCTGCCTGTAAAGGACTCCACGTTAATGGTTAACCCTGGGAGTCAAAGACTATACAAAGAATGGTCTTTAGGTGACCCAAAAGGAAGATCCTTTACTTCAGTCGGTCAAAATATAGTCTTTGGACTTCTAGGGTTAATGGTTACAAATGGCAAAAGAGTCTCTTCTAAGAGTTGTCCTACAACAACCCATGTCAGCTTCTTGAGCAACCGGACCATATGGCCTCATATGGCATCCTTGGCAACACCACCCAGCCTCGAATTCGACAAGTCCACTTTAGACAGCTGTACAATTGGGTATATCCAATTCCCTCTAACAATGGATGCAATGATGATGATGATTATTATTACGGTATCTTTATTATTAATACAATTCTCCAAATAGTGATAGTCTGATAATCTTTGATCGACTGTTACTGGTTTACTGGGACACACCCAAGCTGTACCACCATGAAGGCAACAAAAACATTCCATCATGGAATATGGGGCCCACTAATTATTCCTGAAAGCAGCCCTCCATTGCATCTGGCCACATCTGAAAATTGAAACATGAACAAACATGAACATCTTTAATCGCTCATACTAGCTCCCCCCTCCAACTCGAATCATCTGCGAACTCAATCTTCCAATCAAACCTGCTTGGGGTTCCGATGTGAACAAAGGATGAGCAAAGGCCAGCCCAGCATACCCAGCATGCCCAGCACCTCCCCAAATCTGGGTGCCCCCGGCGGTCGTGCTGCAGTGCAGTGGGTGCAGCCTGCGCTTCCACTGTGGCCAACAACTGTGCTGCGGGTTCCCTCGGCAAGTCAGCCGCTGCCAAGGTGGCGCGGAGCGACGGCAGCAGGATGGCCAAGAGGGAAGCGAGATCCTTGCGAACGACACGCCGGTAGGAGTTGGTGATGCTACTGGGTGGTGGGAGAGAACCTATAGATAGACCTTGTGAGTTGTGAGCTGCTGGACCTTGTGAGTTGTTTCTTGGCCAATGTGCTCTCCATGTGTCTTAAAATGGTAGACCTGTGTTGGTGTTCCTGGCAAGGCAGAGTCGGCAAGCAAGAACTGTGGGAAGGCTGAGTCGGCAAGCAGATTGAAACAACATGAAGCAACCAAGTCGCTGCATGCTGTCCAAGAGAGGTTAAGTGACCTTATAGGGCCTTACTGGGATACCTATGGGATAGGCAAAAGGGTCCTTCAACCTCTGTTGGGTCCCAACCCATACTGCGATCCAGTGGCCATCTGTTGCAACTGCTGCCACTGGCGCTTGTCGAAGGTGATATTCGCATGGTGAGGCAGGTGACAATAGGAACAATTGGCACTGTGACTGCCTTGGATTTGAGCCCCAAGCGTTTGATGGGACAAGAAGCTACTAGGAACAAAGGGCATCGCTACTAGGAGCAAGGACGCTACTAGTAGCTCCTGGCCTTACTACTAGGAACAAGGACGCCACTAGGAACTCAATGGTTGCGGATGGTTGACCTGGGGTCGATGTAGGCATGTATTCCACACATGGAGTGTGGTAAGGAACCGTGAAAAACTCTTCCACAGAACGGGATTCACCTAATTACAGTAGAGGGAAAGAAAATGAAATACACATAAATACTGCAATGTAGACTCTTGAAAAAGGCAAGTGGAAATCGTCTTCAAGCCTGGGGGGTTTATTAATCAAGAGTCTACATTAAACATCACCTCAAAACGCAAAACTAGGCTGCACATCCCCTTGGCAAACCAAACGCAAGCGCGCCGGCAAAGGACAGGATGGCCTATGCTGCCCACGGTCAGTTGCTCCTCTGGAACCTCTGCTTGGATCGTTGCCTGCGGTGGCACCGAGCATCCCAGAGTGTGCTACAAGGACTGAAGATCTATCTTCTAACTTAGCCAAGCTTGTCGCATCTTGAGGCATCCCACGCATGATAAGATAATCCACGATCTCATGTGTGCAGGCACTTCGCCTAACAGGTTTTTGAGACCATCGGATGGCCACCCCCGTCTGTACCTTGTGTTCAAACCCAAACGGCGTCTTTTTGGGGCGAAATGGTGAGACAAACCGTTGGCTGAAATCTAGCTTGGCACACGCATGCCGCATGGTTAGAAGCCTAAACGGTGCCAATTAGGCACAAGCTGGCAACAGCAACTCTTCAGATCCAGCGCTGGAAGGGACAAAGCAATAAGAGCAATACAACACCCAGGCAAACACTCGGCATGAATGACGTGCCAAAATAAGAAACCAAGGAAAAAAAGGTCAAGCATGAAGACTGAGAAAAACAACAGCACAAAGGCGGAGAAGCAACGCCAAGCAGTCAGACCTGTAGTGCTAGCAACGCCAAGCAGTCACACACCAGAAACATGTAGCACCTCATCTTCCAAAGGACTGGACGTGACTCGTGCGGCGGAGTGCGTAGACTCGAACTACCACCGGCTGTGACCTGTGTCGTGTCCAGGCTATGTATGTCGAAGAATTGCACAGGATCACCTACATGAAGGTCTTTTGGTCGGTGTCAGATGAGTCACATGCCCAGCGGATCCAGGCAAACCATGGCAAACCACTGTCAACCAGCATATATAGACCATAGACCGAGGGCGGAGGGCCGGTTGCTTACTACTCGTGGCTGCCCACACTGCTCCCCCTTGTAAAAGGCCTCTTCGACCTCGACTCCCACGACCACGCCGCTGGTAAGTGAAGTTGGCCATCGACTTCGACCTCGCGTCGCAAACTCGCCACGTACCTGAAGCAAGCAAGGAACAGCAAGGAACGGTATGGAACGGTGTATTTGGGAGAACCCCCCCAACATATCGCCCTTGGCTGGGTAGATGGTCTTTTAACCGAACCTAGGGGGAGGGGGTTGGTCTTCCGAGGTGAAACTACGCACCTCTTTGCAGATGATGGCTTTTGTTGGAGCTCGTTGCACTTCCCTCCACCGAGCCTTGGTGAGGCGAACATCCTTCGAAGTTGGAAAAAGGGACATGTCCATCTATATACTCCCCTGCAGAGGACCACATGGAACGCCCAAACTACTGGGTTGTAGAGGAACATCGTCTTCCACGGGTCAATTCTCAGGTTCTATGGGATCGTTTGTGGGGGAGTACTTTGGAGATCATCAAAAAGTAAGGCGATGAAATGCGAGGCCACTCAGACTCCTCAACCTCGCATGTTGCGGCCGCACGTGCTTCCGCTGGTAAGCTCCTGACCAGGAACATGCTTCATGCAAAAGACATTGCGAAGGACACAAAAGAGAACATAAGAGAACCAAAGAATCATATGGCCGCGTTAAGGTGCGAACCCCCTGGTCAACACAATGAACGCCCAAAGTCCAGTATCTGATTTTTTCATGTTCATCCAAATCCCAAAATGATCCACATATCTCCACATTCAGCCGTTCATGATCCACATTCAGCCGTGTATGCCACGTGTATGCTCCATCACCAATCCTTACTCGGGATTTGCTTAGGGAACCGGTTGGGAGAAGAATCATCACCGGACCAGCCTTCAGAGCCGAGGTGGGTCAGAACCCGACGCCCTTCGACTATCCCAGGCTACCCCAGGTAGCTACTGGGGTCCTATGGTCCCAGTCACTGGCTACCTCTGTTGGCAGTTCTTTTCGCGTTCGTCGTCCGACCGACCACGCCTGGCCCGACAGGTCGAGTCGTTCACTCCCTCTTCTGCATCGATGAAGGTGCGGGACAGCCGCAAGGTCGCCATTGCTAAGACAGCACGTGCTTCCACAGGCTATCCAGAGCAGGCTGGGAAAATGTTGCGGGTGTTCATGGATTTCTGTTGAAGTGGTGATGATCATTAATTAAGCTTTAAGTCCATAATCACGCTAGTAGCGCTAGTATTCCACCTGTCGTTCTCCTAGAGGTCCCTGAATTGATTCTCTAATTCACCGATGTCGTGGTAAATGAGGTGCATGAGAAAGGGACGTGAGTGTTCAAGAAACAACGTAGACCCAAACTTTCACACAAATGATCAAAAGGAGCACATCCAGTCAATACTAAGAGACCAGTCGTGAGTTTTGCCAGGATTGCACTCAGGATGATTCATATGATAGGAAGATGGGAGTGTTAGAGAATAGTGGCAGATGCAAATCAATCCAGGTGGTCTCGTCATTGGCTCCAAGGATTTCAGTGGCGAACATGGCCGGACCCCGGCCGTGCCGCTCTCGTCCGTGAGTTCTGCCGAGGAACCAAAGGCGATTCGGTTCGGCACGATCCGTGCGCAGGGTAGACCTCGGGGAGGAGACGGAAGTGGATGGTCTTGGACCCACGTGGCCCTGGCACTTTCGGATGTTGTTCATCTTAAGAGCATGTTGAGTCTCCTTTTGCCGGCTGGTTTACCATGGTCCGCCGGGCATTCGCATGAATCATGATGTGAGCCGGTCTCTATATGACACGTGGACATGGATGGATTGATCCGCTCCTGACTCTCTCAGTTTCTCTGGAAAATGCAGGTTGTGAGTATAACGATAGACCTTGTTCTATCTGTTCAGTGGGGGGACATGAGAAACCAATCTGCAAGAGTCGCTGAAAGGCCATTCACTGACTCAACGTGTGACTCGAGGATTGTCCTATTCTCCAATCCTCTGATTGGGCCAAAATAGGGTCCGCCGGTTCACCCCACCTTAGAAAGTGAACACTTGTGCCAGCACCTACTGCTGCCCCTGCGAAGATGTGGGACCATCGTTTCATGGCCTCGACATGCCTCTGCTCCGCATCCCTCCATACATGGTGGAAGTGGAATAGAGAATGGCCCCGAAAGGAAGACCACGTGGTGAACTCCACGTAACACACAGCTGGTGAACTCCACGTGGTATTTACTCCCTAGGGCTCCAAGTACCTCCTCAGAAGGTGTTTGGACCCTCCAAACCACCCCAAACACCTTCTCAGGAGGTGGGCCAGGAGCCCTAGGGACTGTAACCTAATGAGTTCCAGGGAGAGTCATCGTCTCGAGGAAGAAACCCCGAGACGCCAGGGCCGGACTCATTGGCGAAACCCGTGTGTCGGTGTCGGCTTCTTCACGGCTCCCAGACCGGTGACTGACACCGGCAGTGTGAAAAACCCAAACGAAGCAGCTGGTGGTTTGTCTCTCCGAACACCATGTTGCTGGTTGGGACTTGGATTTTGTTAAGGAATCATGGAACATCCAAACACCCCATTCATTCAATACAAATGTCATCAAATGTCTTCGGAGGAGATCCCCCCAAAGGCAAAACCGACCCCCTCAGTGTGCCTGAAAAACAAAGGTCTTCCCCAACAAAGGGTGGGCAGGTTGTGCACTGACCGGGTCGGAAAAGAAACCGGCATATCATGAGGAATGTTCAACTGAGCCAACTTCCAACCGAGTCACGATGGGCGTCGTTGCACCGGATGGGAGGGGCGTCCTGCTACCAGGCGCCAGCGACGCCTGATTTGCGGGGCCAAGAAGAGCGAAGAGTGGAATCCCCGAACCAGGATTGATTCTGCGACGAACACATGGTGAAAGGAACCAAGAGAGGTTAAGTGACCGTAAATAGGACAATGAACACCTGGGGTACCCAACTGGGATAGTCGAACTAGGGTTCTGACCCACCTCTGTTGGAATTGGACAACTAGGATATACTAGGATTGTGGCTTTACAATCCGATAAACCTAGGATTGTAAAATCCCGACTTCACATGGAAGTGGAAAACCCACCCTTTTTGTGACAGGCCGTGTTCCAAAGCACCATTTGCCATGTTAGGGAGTTAAACTGTCACCCTCAAACCCCATGTGGAAATCCAATGCGTGTGCCGCCAGTTTTGAGCAGAAGCGATTGATCTGCAACAACCATTTCAGGTACTTCCAGGAGTTTGGTGCAACAATCCTGGATGGATCAGCAAATTCCTCAATCCAGGATCTCAGGTACTCTCAGGTACAAATCCAGCTCTCTCTTTAGGATTTGGAGAGTTCTTGGATCAGCAAATTCCTTGGATTGAGGGAGTTGAAGCACCATCCAACACCATCCATTGGCATGAAAACAACAGTAACAGCCTCTAGGTACTGCAAACCATTTTACCACTTAGTTGTATTTATATATATATACTATAAATAAATAAATAAATATATATATATAGAGACCATAGACTATAGACTCTTGAAACCAACCGCAACCTGCCGCAAACCAGGAAAACCGCGTGAGTAACATGACCAAATTGAATGCCCTCTGCAAACACAATCCCAAAAGAATCAAACCGCCTAAAACAGTTCTGATCAAATCCGCATCAGAATGGTGTAGCTCCGCCCTCCAAATACCATGACTGTAGCTTTAAGTACCTGCCAACTCCTCCAACCTGTTCTACATTACTATGGCCTGTTCTAAGCCGTAGATAGCACACTGATGTATGGTCTTTGAAGCCTTAGATTCCTGGATGTCAGGCGAGGAGAATCTCCACAGCTTGTACCTGTGCACCCCGGCGCCGGGCGCCACCATGTGACTGACCATCGGTGATGAGTAGCCACTGGCGGCCTCTCCGCTCGGCGGCGGTTCCCGCAGACCGCGTGGCCGGAGAGCACTTGGGAGTGTTATTAAAGACCTCCCTGTTTGACCCCCTGGAAGAAGGAACATGTAACATAGACCAAAGCCCATTGTATCAGGGGGTCCCCTATCAAAATACAAAGGCACACTGGGGGTTGGTGTGTGGTTCCTGGGCGTGGCTTTTCTGGTTTTTGGGGCGCAGCTGCGACCTACAGGGCCCTAGAGGTAACTCCGGATTTCATCCAGGTTGGAGGTAGCTCCTGCTTCGAGTTTTGGCATCTGAAGATGGTTTGGCAATCCAAATCTTCGCAGTCTCGCGACCGTTACAGATTGCTTGTACAGTGTATGCTAGTATGCCATCCTCGTTCGGCCTACCTCTATTTCCCTCACATCTTGCTTCGTCTCGCTGTGTGTGGTCTTTCCCCCCTTTGCCAACAAATATGCCCATCTCGTCCCCAAATGAAGGACTTTGTCCTTTTGGGAATAATTGAGGAGTCACTTTGGTACCATATGTGCGTTGGTTGTTCACTTGGGGGCATCCCCTCTATTGATGAACCAAACAAGGGAAGCCATCTATGGTGTCATTCTTGTTGGGCTCCCCCACTCCCAAGCTCGGGTGGGTGTTGGTTGAAAGTCCTGCGACTATCTGCGCCCAGCACGGAGGACTTGAAAAATCCAAAAAACCGTCCACCGTCCTTGGTTGGCTCACTGGGCTGGCCATCTCTTGCTCCACCTGAGCAGCCACAGCATGGACAACATGGTGATTCTTTCTCACCATCCTTCCAACTCATGGCGCAAAATACCGATCCAAGATGGATTGAGCCTGAAAAGGCCTGATCAAAGCCTAGAACAACTGGGGTGGATGATGAATCAAGGAGTCTACCCCTTCGAATGAACCCGACCTCGTCACCACCGGAGCAAGGTTGAACCCACCCAGACCCGGCGCGCCTTTGAAACACATGTCTCATCAAACAAATGACCATAGAACACCGTAATCCAAGGGTGTTGGCAAAGAATTGTTGTTTTGGGATGAGAATGCTTCAGTTTCTGGTTTTTGAAGGTCAGTCGAATCATTGTGCTGCCCAAATGCATCGAAAAGCAAATAGAATCCCAGGCAATCGAACACTTGGGTTCTCAAATTTTAGCCTTCCCCTGCGCCTACCGGTTGCAAATGGTCTACTCACGTCCACTCCAAGTTTTATCAACTATCGATTCTAGTCCAGGACGGCTGCACTTCTTTCATTTGGCCTGTTTGCACTGCTGGCCTTGCTCCAAGTCACCTGTGGGAGGATTCCGCAACGCCCGCGCTGCACCTGGCTCAGGGTCACTTGGGGTGCTCCAATCCAATCAAACCTATCTCGAGCGTTTTAGATGTGCAAATCAACATGAATGTGCTAACCAGGGTGGTTGGTTGGTTTGTTTTTTCTGTATGATTTGGCGACATCGAGTTGTGGTATGTCTTGTTTGTTCTTCCTGATGACTTGGGTTACTTGGGTTCTTTATTTGTTCGGCTATCGCTTCACTATGTTTCACTATACAACTCCTACGTCACTGGCCTGCAGTAAACCAATCCTTTGCTATCTTCTGCCTTCTGACGCTGCTCATCACCCGGTGTATGGGGCTACTAGATATGTTTGAAGGCGTGGGACGTCTTGGGTTGCCCTGATGACTCAAACAGAAAGGAACGTCTCCGTAAACAAAATCTTCAGTAAACACTTCAGCGGCCAAGTGGCCTTTCATTGATGGATTTGGCAAGTGTACAGCAGGCGGCTTGCTAGTACCTACTGCCAGAACTTTTTGAAAAGGGGGCCTCCACGAGCCCCAAAAGGGAACAACCACCATCTACCAAGACACTCGGTGGACAGGACTATATAGCTGTTCTCGGAACATTGTAATCAAATAGCCTGATCCGCTGGCACCAATCAGCCTGGCACAAATAATCCCTGACTGACATGTGGTGATCTGCAGCATTTGTAGTTAGTCGGAGGCTGGGAGTAGAATTGGCAGTAGCAGCTCGGTAGCGGGAGTAAATCGGTAGCGCTAGTAAGTAGCGGTAGGATCAGGAGAAGGAGCAGCAGCAGCAAACCCAGCAGTGGTGGTGGTTGTGCTGTTGTTGTTGTTGTTGTTCTTGGTCTCCCCTCTGAAGAGCTGTGAAGCTTTTGGACGACCACATCCAAAATCCAATCTATACCTCCACCAAAGTGAACTAACCCCCAAAGATTGAGACCACTCAAATGTCTAATAGAGTCTAATTCTCTGCCAAACATCTTCCAGATTCCTCATCCAGCCCCATGTTTCTGGGAACCAAAAAGGCCCGACTCTCTCAGTTCTTGGAACCTCCAGATTAACCGTTTTCCATCTGTTCGCATCTCCCAAGCCAGTACTTTGTGACCTGTTCCTATCTCCTTGGAAAATCACTCCCCCCAAAGACTGCCTGGGCCTTGCTTTCTCCACAACAAAGACTTCCCAGCAGAGAGGCGCTACGAAGGCGCGCTTCCGCCTGGCCCGACTCTCGGCCTGGAGAGGGTGATCGTACCATCAGTCCGGCACCGGCACCGTGGGCGCTGGTGTTGGTCGCAGCAGCGCAGGTAGCGGCAGCGCCGGCAGCGGCGGGACCTGGGGATGTTGGTGTTTTCCAAAATGGGGAACCAGCAGAGGGTTGAAGAACCCTATAGACTATCCTATAGGTACCCCATAGTACCCCAGTAGGGTCCTATAAGGTCACTTAACCTCTGTTGGAAGTTGGATGGAACATCTTCACGGCCTGGGCGAGACAACACTGCGCCATGGCTTTAATCTTTAAGATGATCTTGGTCGAGATCATGGTTCCCGATTGAATCGGGCCAGTCTATGCATCATGTATATAAGTATACATGTCTTTTATCTTAAAGCTCTGTGGAGAAAACGGTGCTTCCATGGACTCACCAAGCAAATGCAAGCTCAATGTTTCACCAGGATCCTTTTTCTGTGACCAGTGGTGCAGAAGACAGCAAGGGCCATTCCATCAGACGCCCCTGAGCCATGGGACCGGCACCAACCGAACCAACCAAGGTCTGCGGGCTTGTTCGCAGTTCGTGGTCCAGAACGTCCTGGTGAAAGGAGGTGAAAGACAGGTCAAATGCATCAGGAGCCACCATCAAGAACCAGGGACGGACGTCCGAGGACATGTTTGAGGACATGACCGGCCTGGATCATCTGAGTTCCGAACACGACAGATGGGTCTAGCGCTATCGTTCTCCGGCTTTAGCAGCTTGAGCCTCCCCACCGTGCGCATGTCTCAGATTCTGCAAGTACTGCATTTCCCTCTGCTGGTGCTGCACCTAAGCCGGCGCAATCCCAACATCATGTGGGACAATATTCCACGCAACCAAGAAGACGATTGTTCCTGCTGTAGGCCACATCACAATGCAGTGGATGGGTAGCAGGGGGGCCTCTAGCGATTACAAAAGAGACAAGAGTATAACACATGAACAAGAAAATGGACTAGCTCTTCTTCTCACTACAAGCATGACCCCCGCTGCCGTCTTGGGCTGGCGGAAACCGGACACCAGAAACCCACCAGAGGTCGGTCCGACTTTTTTCGAGCGCCGCGGCAGCCGCGGCTGCGCGTAGATGGCCAAATTGCGGGGACTGGACGCCTCCAGATCTGCCCGGAGCAGTGTTTTTCGCGATCAGAGCGGTTGGGAGGCGAAAGTAGGAGGTTGCTCGCAAGTGATCCGTTGGTCGGGATCATGGTTCAGGTGTCTTTTGGAAGCTCTGTCAACTGAGAGGAGGGTCCCAGGTTGTCCGACAGGAGAAAGATCATTGATTGCTGGCAGGAAAGCTGAATCAAATCGATCTTATATAATAAAGTGGCCAATCGATCGAAGACATGCAGACTTTTCTCCGGGTGCATGAGATAATGCATCTGGGGTTTCTGAATTTCTGTGCAAGTAGTCCACCCAGAATCGAGCGTCTGAACCGTTTGAGTCTCAAGTCCTGCCTTTGGAAACATGCGTCCCAACAGTGTCAGTCGGTCTGCCTCCTGCAGCTGGACTTTGCAAATGCTGTGTCAGGAAAAAACTCTTTCAACCTCTCCCAACACTTCTCCCAACCTATGCCGGTCGACCCAAGAT